>CM034155.1:129171309-129606309 GCA_019776745.2 Taxus chinensis
ATTTTGGACCCAAGCACTCCTATAAATAGAATCTAGATTCACCACCATAGTTCCCTCCATGAGTAGATCGCATGCCAAGTGGAACTTTGGTCCTCCGTGATTGAATGCTTATGCCAGCTAGCAAAGGTCTCCACTAACTATAATGATCCTCTTGAGAATATTCCCTATGTGGAATATTCTTTTCTTGACCTCCAAGGCTCTAGGCTGGCACCTTATCCATTCATCATGCCTACTCAATCCTTTCATGTGTTTCTCCTTCAATTCTGCCTTAAGAATGTAGCTAAGTCCCTAACCCTTCCTTCTTCCACATGCCAACCTCTTCTCTTGGGTGCCTTTCCTTGCACGCTTTTCCCTGAGTTCCTTCCTCGCTTACTTCCTTCCATGTGCGTTGACCTTCTACATTGGGACTAAGTCAATTCATGGCCCAACATTACCCCATACTACGTGTGTTTTTCGTCCCTAGAAACACTCTACTCTTTTATCAAAGAATAAATAATAGGAGAAATGAAATACTCTGCAATTTTATAAAGAATGGAAGAATAGAAGGATCCTACTACTGCTGCATGAGAAGTGGGAAGTGTCTCTTTACGGATGCTTCAATTTTATCCCAAACATCCACCTCACCCAATGCCTATTGAAGTAAATCACCAACCAATGTGCTTACTTCACCAAAAATTAGCTCATCTCCCTTAGCCTTTAGTGTATCTACGATGTTTTCCATATTTTTGCTAAGGTTGCCCAGCACGTCCATCCTGCAGGTGACTTGGGGGTACAATTCCTTCAGTTTATTTTTAATTGAAACCCTCAAGGTTTCGATCACCTCTAATTTCTTCTCGACTTATGCCAAGATCTTATCTCTTTCTGCCCTATAACCATTATTTTTCTCTTAAAACTCCTTCAGATCCAACTCATGGGTAGAAACTAATATTCTTGCTACTCTATCTCTGTCGCCACAGTTAACATACACAACTTCCGCCATTTGTGTCGCGGTCTTTACTGAAGCAAGAAAATCAGAGTACTAGGTTATCTTCTCCCCAATCTTCAACTTTTATTCTTTTTGTTGGTGCGCCATCACCTCTTATGTCGAATCCAATACAAGTGGTTGCCTCTCCATGGTGAGTATGTGTGTCAAGTCTTCCATGCAGTGCAAGGTGGATTCGTGATTCTATTCAGGAGGGGCCAGGTCTAGGTTCTCTAAGATAATGGCATTCAAAATAACTTCTACCTTCGTTTAGAATTCATGCACCTTCATATTTTCATCCCTTAGCTCTTGCATTAATTGCACATTCACCAATTCCTTTTGTTTTATCTCCTTGTCCCTCTCAATGATATCCTCATTCTTTTTGTCAAGCTCATCCTCCAAGAATTTTATTTTATCATTTCTGCCAAAAATTCTTGCTTCCATCTCCACCGACACTTTGTTGAGCCCATTACAAATCTTCTCATAAGATAGCCATTGGGTATCCACAATAGGATTCACCCCTTCAGTTTTTAGTGTCTCCACCAGTGCATCCTTGTTAACCTTGAACTTAGGCTTATCACCATAGGACTCAAATGCCTAGGATAACATGTTCCTCATGCGCAGGTATGCATTCTCTTCATCAAAGGATGACCAACAGAGAAGTTGGTCTATGGGCATTGTACTTTGGAAACATGTGTGAAGTACATTATTTGGATTATTAACGTAAGTCATGTCATGTTTCTACCCCACTACTATGCCCTTTCCACCCATACGCCCTGCCTTTGGGAAACTTACTCCTAGGCTGGGATCTCCGCCCATTCTCCCATACTCTTTCCCTAAACTTGTTCTCTCCTCAATTTCCTTTAGCACTTCATTGGTGTTACGCTCCACCTCATACTCCACTAACATTTTTATAATACTTTCCACCTCCTTTCCTACTATGTCATCTATATGTTCTCTAGTTGGGGTCGGGGTCTTCTGAGTATGCATGTTTGCTTCCTCATTTCCTCCTTTGGTATGGGTACCTTAATCATAATCATTCTTTTCATGATTCCTTTCTTCATCAGACCCATGTACATCGTACAGAGGGGGATTCTATGCTTCCTCACGCTCCTCATTTTATTCCTTGCTCTCGTGGCCTTTCACACTCTCTGTCTCCTCTGATTCCAAACCTTGTGCCACCATTTACTTCTTATTTACTGGTGACTCCTCTAACATGGGATACTTTTCTTTCTTGGGAAACACTTCTCTTTTAGGTGACTCATTCATGGTTGACTTCTTCCTACGAGTGTAAGTGCTTGTGCTTGCGTCGGATTCCTATGCCCTCATAATCTGAACTATATACACGCTCAATGCCTTTTCTACAAGAGTCTCCTCTCGTTCCTTCTACTATAATACTACTTTCTTTTCTCCATCGAGGTCTTCTGGGATGGAAACATCATCCTCAACATATACAACCTTTTTGAACTTGGGTCTAAGGTGTATATATAACCTCATTTCTTTCTTCCCTGCAATAGTTAGCATCACTGGTTTCAACATGTGTATGTCATGAGAGACATACTTCTATACATAAGTGCACTTCTTGGGGTATATCAAATTTCAGCGCAGCATGCAATAATCTTGGTCTACCTCACTTCGATCAAATCTAAGCTTCTTGGCCTCCTTAAACCTATTCACAACACTTAGAAAGTACTGCGTTATAAAGGAGAAGGGAAATTTACACTAAGGACTCTTTGTGCCATCCGTCAAAGTAAACATGTCGATACATAAGATTTGGCATATGGAGAACTCAGCTTCTCCATGCACCAATGTTGGCAACTACTTAGGTATTATCCATTATGCTCTGAATGCATAGTGCATCCATTTGTACCATTTCTCCAAACACGCCTTATGAGTAGCCGTAATTGTGTCACAAGTGTAGGCTTCAAATATTTTAGCAAGGGAGGGGTCCTCATCTGGGTACTGCCAAACATATTTATCTGGCCTATTGGGCACTCCAATTTCTGAAAACATAATGGTGATAATGACGTTACCATACATAATCTTGTCTCCCTCGTGTACAACATCTATGATGTCCTTTGCAATAAAGGCTAAGAGGTTGTAGACCGTTCCCTCAAAAATCTTGTGAAAAACATTCAACCACCTCTTATCTATCTATGTCCACCTCTCTTGCCCATTCAACTTGGTGACTAGATGTGTGGCCATATTCATCATAGGATCAATGATCGAGCTGATATCAAAGTAGCGTGAACCCTTCTTGTACTCATACACCATGGCTATCTATTTGATGACATCTTTGTTGTCTAAGTCATCATCCAATGAATCTCCTTCTCAAATAAGGCCAGTGTACTTGGAGATGAGTTGAGTGATCAAGCACATTCTCCTTTCTACAAAATAAAATTAGTCCTCATGGATGCGCAACATCAACCATTGGTTAACCTTTTGGGCTTGCCAAAATAGGGCAACTTGTAGAGTTGCAAGAGTCCAGCCTTATCTATCTTGGCCTTCACCTCATCATCATACACATGATTTCCATTTTATGTCCTCCTTCATGTGGGATGAACCAACTCTAATGCCATTTCCTTTTCAGTGGTGTTCTTCTGATGGTTGTAGTCACTCGCGGCTAACTTGTGTATGTGAGACACCCATTCCTTTCCTAACAATATGCCATCTAGGTACTACATCTCCGCGTACGACTCTTCATTAAAAATAGTTGAAATGGTGGGTTATCCTTTGCCATTTCCATTTCCCTTCTTTGGTGAAGTGTTTTCTCCCTTCCTTGGTTCCATTTCTCTTCTCCTCATACCTTTGTAGTGTATTCCTTGCGTCTATTTTCACCACTGCTCAAACCCTCGGCTCCACTCCTGTGAAATCTCCTCGAAAACATGTACCCTATCTTTGTAAACCCTAACCCGGAGCACCCATTTTCCACAAGGCAATGTAATCACCCACAGGACCCACTAAAGAACCTCCTCCGCATATGCTCGTGTACTCTGTTAAAAACTGGTTCATAAATATGTCAATTTCTCACCTTCACACACCACTTTTTTTGTAATTTTTTTTCACAGAACGCCTTAGATCAAAAAGAGCTCTTCACAAAAAATGCAAGGTGAAATAAAATAGCTCTCCTAACCTTCTATTTATATTTTCCCACTTTTCCCCATATTAAACTATGTGCCACCTACCACCATACGTCTACATTAAAGTCATATTTTTCCCTTTGTTATCCCATGTGTGTTTTATCCAACGCTTTTCCTCCATGCGCAAACCTGTGTGAAACTCAAACAACCTTCTGGCACGTAAAAACTCTACTAAAAATAGATCATTATGCATTTGTACAACACCAAAGGCAATATTCCTCTAATTCATAATTCTAGTTCTTGACACTGTTTACCTTTATGTTCTTTTTACCCTTGTACATGGTTTTCTCAAATATTTTGGACACCTTCCTTCAACCATGAACACTTCTGCTAAGCACATTTGAATTTAAAAATCAGCCACCAACCAACGTTGCTCCTAGAACTTACTATATCCTTCTCGGAAGTTATCCTTTACATTCTACCCCACAGTAAATAGATGCACGGTCCTCTGCACATAGAAACCCTTTGAGATAGTGAGTGGCTACTATTGCACGAGCACACCCACAAAAAAATAAACCAAAAGTCAAAGAAAAGCAACAACGAAGGGAAACACATGAAATGAAAATTGCATTAAGGGAAATCCTAATCTATCTTATTTACAAACACCAAGAATAATTTTTTATAGTAGGGCTTTAACCTACTCTCATTGAAATAACCTGGTAACCGTGTTCCATATAACACTTATAACTAGAAAACATTGGAATCAAGTATATAGGATATAATATATGGGCCTAACCAATGGAATTTGAATTTCCTAGGGTGGAAAAAAAACTTATAATCATAAAGTAGAACCATCTACCCAACCTCAAACTACTAATTATTGATGATTTTATCATGCCATGCCTTCTACCTGGATTTTTCTATTTTCTGACTCCATCATGCTATTATACTTCTTTCATCCAACTGCATTAACTTGTCAATCCTTTCCTCAAGCACGTTTTCATCATCTATTCCTCCTGTGCACACAATACATAGTGATGGCAATATGAATTCAACACGAACACATCCTCCATGCCAAACACCAATTGAAAGGGTGTTGCTTTATTCAACCTTTTATAAGTGATCTGATATGACCAGAACATGGCAGACACTTTATCATCCTAGTCCTATCTACCAACATCACAAATCTTGGTCAACGTGTGACTCAAAATTTTGTTAAAAGCTTCCATTGTCCCATTAGCTTGTGGATGATAAGGGGTAGTATTGTGATGGGCCACCATGAATTATACCAATAAGATTATAAATTGTCTCATTTAGGAAATGAGTACCCCTATCACTTGTTAAACTGAACGGATATCCATAGCTACTGATTATATTCTCCCACAAGAATCTAGTTGTTGTTGCCACTGTGTAATCCTTCTTGAACGCTGCTTCTTCCCATTGTGTAATATATTTTTTTCATGTAATGATATAGCAAGAAATTTGCCTTCGAGTAGCTGGGTAAATAGGGCCCATGAGATCAATTTCCCACTTCTCGAATGGCTCCACACTGGTAATCGGTCTTAGTGTAATTTAATCTCTTTTCCCTAGTTTACCAAGGCATTGAAAATGATCACACGCCTTACAATATTTGATATTATCCTTGTAAACCATTTCCCACCACAGGCCATCCAAAAGGATCTTATGCGTGATCACATTCCCCACATATTGTCCTCCTACAATTCCACCACAAGCCACTTCCATGATTGTAGTGCACTCATGTTCTAGTACGCACCAGCACAAAACCTCATCACGACCTAACTTGTATAAGTATCTACCAATTAGCATATAGGGTGTGGTGTGTATGGCTAACTACTTCCTTTCCAATGCCTTCATCTCCTTTGGCACCACACTTTTTCATAGGAACAAAGAAATATTTTCCAAGTCCAAGGGCACATGCTGCAGTCTGAACAATTGTGCATCTAACATTATATCCTCAATTCTCTGCGTCTACTCACCTGAAGTAATCCTTGAGAAATGATCAGGTCCCAAATTAATTTTCCCCGGTTTCACTACAACCATAAACTCACACTATTGAAATAGTAGTATCCAATAACATATGCACCCTTGTAAAATGGGATTTTTCACCAAGTACTTTAATGCCATGTGCTCTGTGTAGAAAATAAAAGGATTTGGTAGAAAATACTAACTAAATTTGTGTAGCGCATAGATCATTGATAGTGCAACACGCTCTGTGGTGGTATAATTTTGTTCTGCTAAAGTAAGCTTCCTACTATCAAAGCACAATGGATGATCAACAATCCCCTCTCCAGGATGTGCTAAGAATAATCCAATTATCATACCCAAAGCATCAACTTGTACATTGAATGGCTTATCCCAAGAAGGAAAGCGTAAGATGGGCGCGGTAGTGACTTTTTCCTTCAATGTGTTAAAATCTATATGTTGCACCTCATCCCAATGAAATATCCCTTTATGATTTAACAACTCCTCTAACAATGGGGAAATCTTGGCATAGATCTTAATGAGTTTCCAGTAGTATCCTATATGCCCTAGAAATCCATGCATGACACTTTGACTAGTAGGATCCTGTAAACCCAAGATAACAACAATCTTAGCTGGATATACCAATAAGCCCTCTTTGCATATGATATGACCTAAAAAAGTTCCAAATATTGTAGCAAAGACATATTTCTTGATGTTGAGGGAGATGCGTAGGTTCCTGCACCTCTCAAACATAATCCTCAAATTTTCACACTGGTCCTTTACTAGCCCATAAATTGTCCAGTCATCCAGGTAGACTTGAAGGAACTTGTGAATGAAATATTTAAAATATTGTACTACGATGCCCAAGAATATAGTAGGCACATTCTTCAACCCAAAGGGCATAATGGTATAGGCAAAGCTTCCCCATTCAGTTGTAAAAGTGGTCTTCTCCTGGTCTTCTTTTACAATCCTAACCTGATGATATCCCAAGAATCCATTGGTGAAAGAATAGATCTCCGGTCCTGTGAAACCCTCTAAAATCTCCTCAATGAATGGGGTTGGGAAATGATCAGTGACACATACCACATTCAAATCCATATAGTCAACAAAAATTCTTTTCCTTCCATCCTTTTTAATACTGATGACCATCGGGATTACTGACTCATGATTCTTCAATGACTTCTATTATTCTATATGTTATCATCTTATCAATTTACTCCTAAACTTTGATGCACAAATTCAGATTCATCCTGTAAGGTCATTTCCGAACTAGACACGCACCCTCCCTTAACTTGATCCTCATTTCTCCTAGTGACGGGTGAACTCCTTTAAGCTCATGGTACCCACATGGAAAACAATCTTGAAAATCACACAGAAGCTCAATAATATTTGAGACCTCCTGGTCTTTCCATTTTTCCCCAATAAAAAATTCCTTTGGTTCCGCCTCTCTACCAATATTAACCTTATTGGTCTTTAAAGGCTTGTGGTAGGTGCACGCTTTCTCATCTGCACTATCCATAACCTCATGTATATCCTTAGTATGGTTAACATCTAAAATTTCCACCTCTTCATGTTCTATCAAGTAAACTAAATTTCCTTTCTATTTCTCTTAGCAATTGCACTCGAGTTGTCTTTCCTTTAATTCTTCCTCCACAAAGTACACCCCTAACTCTGGTCCACCTAATAGCTCTAGAATCCTATCCTACACCATGACACTATCTCCGAAGGTAAGGTTCTTGACCACCTGCAATGCGTCATTCACCAATGACTTATTACTCTGATACTCAAATTTTTTAAAAATATATGAAGTCAATTCCTGCCAATTCCCTATCTGATGCCATAATTCTTAATTAATATACCATGTCCGTATAGCCCTGCAAGGTGGAATAGAAATTTTACACCCATACAGAAGGGGGTAAAGCTTCCACGCATACCTTCCAAGTTTTCCCACGCTCCTGAACATGGCTCGAGGTGGATCCTATCCAATCATAGTCACATATTTTGGTAGGCGCATTACTCTAGAGAAACCTAACAGAGAGCACAATTATCATTTCATGCCACTCCAGTAGACTATCTTGATGTGTCACCCACCACTATGATGTTATCCCATACAAGGTATAAGTTAACATATTCCTCCTTTCAATTTGATGGGTTCACTAAACTCACATTTCCTTCAGAAAACATCAGGGTTGACTTCCCTAGTATAAATTGGTAACCATCTTCCTCATAGGTGTTTGATTGAGTGCACTCTAAGAACTTGAGTTATAGTGCCCCTCATTTGTCTTCACACCAGCTCATAGGTTCCATGCACCTAATTATCACATGCCACACTAGTTGTATCACTTATAGATTGAGCATCTTCCCACTAAATGACACCTTCCCCTGATGGATGAACAACCTAAGGGGTCTCTAATAGTGTGAACATAGATTCTGTCTAGATCCTCTTCTCTCAAGGGTTTAGTATAGGGCATTGAATTCCCATCTGTTAGTGGAATGATGACGTGCTCCTTTTTTTCTTAAAACTTATGTACCCCTTGTTGAAACTCAAGTTAGCATTATTCTTATAAAACTAGGGGCGTCCAAGTGTTGTTGGAAAGTTATTTTCCTCTGCAAGCACTAAGACTTCAAAATCTCCGTTAAACTTCTCCCCTTGAATTTTTATAGATGCATCTTTCAATACTCTAATGGGCATATCCTTTGGTCTATTTTCCATATACAACACATCTGAAGATGGATACAACGGGGGTCTTCCCATCTGATTCAATGAATCTAAAGTAATAAAATTGACTTTTGTGCCCATGTCAATCAAGATATTTCTCAGGAGCTATCCATCCACAGTTGCATTCAATATGATTTATTTGTAGTAGTCAATATTGTGAGGAGGCAGATTAGCATGTAGGACATGCCTCTTGCACTCTCCTCCAACGCTTGGTACTTTTTCTCTCAACCATTATCCTAATAGAGGGATGATATCCTCTTAGTGCATCATCTGACATACTTCTCTAACTTCATCAATATCCACCTAAGGGACCTCAATGCTTTTATTATTCTCTAGCTTCCGTGATTGCTCCTTCAAACATTGAATTTCCCCTTGGAGGCTTATAATTACTTCCATGGTCTCTTGGTAGACATCTTTCTGATGAGTTAGATTAGGATACTTCCCATGCAACACTTCTTCTCTTGTAATGAGAGGCCTTTGCTTTGAAGCCTCCCTTGCACACACAACCTTATCTTGCTTGTTCACGAGGATAGGTTCTTGTCCAAGGTTCTACACCAATCTAGGCAACCACTAGGTCAAAGCACAATGTTGTGTCCCACTTCATGTCCCAAAAACGCGAGTAAGAAGTTGGGCGGGATCGGAAATTGAATGAAAAACCCTTTCACGTGAACCCCCTTTGCTTGAACTGCCACATAGGACTCGCGCAAATGGGGGTTTGTGCGAACACACCTTCGTGCAAACCCCTCTGGGTTCAAATAGTTTTTGTGGCAAAGAGTTATATATAGATATTTATATAGTTTTGGGCAGCAGATTTAGGGTTTAGGGGGGGTTCACATGAAGGGGGGTTCACGCTCATGTGAACCTCCCTTCGCGTGAACCCTATGTGGCACATTTTGGCACCAAATCCATTTGGAGGATAATTTTTGCCAAAATGTGCCACTTAGGTGCCACTAATGAATGTAGCTCATTTGTTTTACTATTTATTTTTTATATTTTGCTAACATATGGTATTTTAGGACAATCGATCATACACAATCAACCCAATTTGAAAAATATCTTGAAAAAATTAAAATTACTATTTATTGAAGTCTTCTTTTACTTGTGAAAAAAAAAATCAATTTCGATATAAATCACCATTTGTACGCCATTTATTTGAAAATATTTTTACTAAATATTTAATTAAAAAAAAACATGTCCAAAAAATATGAAAAGTTGACAACACCTCAAAATTCAAATCTTGAACATATATCTAAAATTTCATGGTGAAAAAATAAATTTTCATTCACAGTCATTCCTCTTTTATAACATAAGAAACAACGTATGAATAAAATTGAGAAAAAGACCACTTTTTTTTGCATTTTAAAAAAAAAAAAATTTACATGTATTCTACACTCTAACACAACATTTCGTTAGTTTATGGAATTTCATGAATGTGTACAGTTTTATGGCTATTACCTTTAGAAAATCAATCCATGTTTATAATGGCTCAGTTATAACAGGTCCTCCACGAGGAAAGGCACTCTTCCCCTTTTTTTCCACTATTTCCATGTGCCATTGCAACAAGTTTTGACACTTGCACTTGTAATGCTTTGTAGATCCACAGTTATAACAAGTTCCATGAGGAAATTCACTTCTTCCCCCTCCACTATTGCCATGGCCTTTGAATCCTCCCTGAAAGCCTCTTCCACTTCCTCCTCAGTCTACATGCCCTTCATAATGAAGACCATCATCCTTGGAGCTACTTGTAATAATGGTCTAGCACAAACCAGTATCAATGGCATCATGTATTTGGTCAATCAATCTACAATCCTTGGTGTCATGAGTAGTAGAGGTGGAAATATTATAATAGAAAAACACATTCTTATGAATTTCCACACTGCAACAATGAAAATCTACTTACATCATGATCTCTATGGTAAATCTCACAATCTACTGACATTCCACGCATAAACCTCCGAGGACAATTATAATTTGTATGTCCTTCTATTTCACATTCTGTGCAAAAAAGGCCACTACGAGACTCTTGAGTTGAGTTTGCAGATAGCTTCTCGAGATGCTTCACCATGGAAAAAAAATTGGGCCTCTAGAAATGGACTTACTCTAGTATCTACACTTCCCACAACCTCAGTGCACAAGGTATCCTCTAGGGCCTCGCGCGGATCTATGAAATTATTATGGGAAAGCGTTATCCTAAAAGGCGTTATCAACACTCCAAAAAACCATTGAGTGTGCTGAAAAGGATGAATATCATAAGACATCTTTTACAAGAGAGTCTTAAAGCACGCATCATAATCCCACACACTCTCTACCATACCTTTTTGAATTTATTTCAGTGTGTTAATGCTCTTTTTTTCAAACTCAAGAATATGAAATTCTATTAAAAAGGCATTACACAACACAGTGTAATCCATTGTTATCTAGTGAGGGTCATACTTTCGGTACTAGCTATGCGTGCACCCTTGCAACTTAGTTACAAACTAACTTTCCTTCCGCTATTGGGAAGTGATGCCCTTCGCATGTCATAGAAACTCACATTTGTGTACATGCTCTGTAGCATCCTCAACACCCTTGTAGTCTCTACCCTGATTCCCTCCCGTGTTTCGTCCACCACTAGATTCACTAGATCCAATGGCTATTGTTCCTCTTGATCCACCAGATCCACTAGCTCTTACTCCTCTTGACACACCAAATCCACCTCCCGTAGTAGGCAAGGGTCTTGAAGTAGTCACACTAAACTGCATGCCAACAGTTTGTGCTATTGTACCACTCCCAGTCATGTTTCTTGTGCCACTTCTAGATGTGATACCAAAAGTTGTGTACCCGTAATTTTCCCAAATGTCATGCCAGAAAATATGCCTCCAAACAGAGGAAATGACTGTGCAGCCATAGATATACCAAATGAAAAATTATGCCTCCGAGGTGTCACTCGATTATCGATACCAAGACCAACTAGGTTAACAATACTTATCTCCAGATTTGGAAAAATAAACATTAGGTTTTAGTCACCAAGTGGGCTTAGATGTGCGCCTATGAATCTCATTTCTCCAAATGATGAATTCTCACCAGAATCTGAGGAGGTATCTCTCCTGTGCTTTCCAAGATGGGGTAGCACAGACTTCTTAGATCCCACACCTTCTGCATGAACCTAAAATCCTTCCCACAATGTCTATCTCCATAGATCCATCACTCCTCCAATCTTGTGTTGTCTCACCAACTCCCATTCCCGAACTTTATTATACTTAAGTTGTCTCTCTTCCCTTTCCCTTCCAGCAATAAGGTCTTCCATCTTTCTCCACACTATCTTCTATGCCCCGCGCTTAGAGGAAATTTATCCAGCTATAGGAAATGCTTCCAGACTTAGAGTAATAACTAAGATCTTGATAGTTAGAGGTATATCCCATAAGAACAATCCTCTTAGCTCCCTCAAAAACTCAAACTCAGTAACCTTCAGACAAGAAAACGTAGAGATCACATACTCTAGAGTATAGCTAGTCAACACCCTACTCCACCATTAATCCATAACACGATTCCAAGTCCGATCAATATCATACAACCTCTGAAACTCTTCCTAGGTCCATACAAGAGGTTTATAATACCAACTCAACCTTGATGCATATGCTAGCAACAACTCATACAACTCTACTGGGATACAGCAAGAGAAGGACTCATATAACTCATGATACAAATGATCCTCTACCCATTAACGTGCATCAAATATCATGACCAGTGTTAAATATTTGAGAAAACTCATCCTCCATGATTTTGAGCCACACTTCGACGATGTCCAAGGTCAAACACTTTGTCATTACACATCATTCCCACAACAGCTTCAAAAGAGGTCTTGACTTCAGAACCAAAATGTAGTCACCCCTTATGTACCTTTTTTCTACCCCAAGCATGTTGTTCTATCACCCAACATGTGTTGGGCACTCACTCGAGGTGCACAGGGTGTCAAGCCTCTCCTTTACATGAGCTTCATGGGAATGTTCCTCCATTAATGGGGTATGGGTTGTAGCCATAGAAATATAAGAACTTGCTCAAAAATAGAAAGTACAAATATCGGATCCAAGCTTAAATGCATCACACATGGAAATAAGTATTGTAAAAATCATAAAAAAACTAGATTTGATCCACAACAACATGAATAACATAAGGGTTTATACCCATAAACATGAATATCTAGAATAACACACCATATATTGATTTATAAACATTTACAGTAGCCTCAGTACATCACAAGGGTCATATAGACTGAATATGTCAAAAAATACCATCTCAAAACCCGACAAGATACTCTATGCAGAGAGTTCCTAGATAAACCTTCCTAGTTCCCAAGCATTTCTTTTATTACTACAACAACAATCACAACCCTCAGCATTCTTGCAACACTTTTTTGCCTCTCCAACCTCTCTCTATTTCAGACCAAAATACTCCTTTAAATAGAATATAAATTCACTACCATAGTTCCTTCCATGAGTAGATCCTATGCCAAGTGGAAGTGTGGTCCTCCATGATTGAATGCTTATGCCAGCTAGCAAAGGCCTCCACTAACTATAATGATCCTCCTGGGAATATTACCTATGTGGAATATTATTTTCTTAACCTCTGAGGCTGGAGGATGACACTGTATCCATTCATCATGCCTACTCAATCCTTTCAAGTGTTTCTCCTATGATTCTTCCTTCAAAATGCAGCTAATTACCTAGCCCTTCCTACTTCCACATGCCAACTTCTTCTCCCGAGCGCCTTTCCTTGTGTTCTTTTCCCTAAGCGCCTTCTGCATGCGTTGACCTTTTTCCTTGGGACTAAGTAAATTAAAGGCCTAACATTACCCCACACTATGCATGTTTTCCATCCTCAGAAAAACTTTTCTCTTTTATCAAATAATAAAGAATAGGGGAAATGAAATAATATACAATTGAATAAAGAATGGAAGAATAGAAGGATCCTGCTAATACTACATGAGAAGTGGGAAGTCTCTCTTTACGAATGCTTCAATTTTGTCCCAATCATCTACCTCAACATGTGTCTGTAGAAGTAAATCACCCAACAACGCACTTACTTTATTGAAACTTAGCTCATCTCCCTTAGCCTTCAGCGTATCTACGATGTTTTCCATCTTTTTTCTAAGGTTGCGTAGCGCGTCCATCTTGCAGTGACTTGGGGGTACAATTCCTTTGATTTTTTTAATCGAAACCCTCAAGGTTTCGATCACCTCTGATTTCTTCTCAACTTCTTCTAAGATCTTATATCACTCTACCCTATTACCCTTGTTTTTCTCGTGAAACTCCTTGGATCGTGATATTAGGATCTATTTTTCTTCTTTTCCTTTAATTTCCTTGTCCTTTTTACTTTAAAGAAATGGGTTAATAAAAACAACCACGTTTCCCACAACTATCAAATTTTTCTTTAGCTAAATTTCAATCTCCTTAGAATTTTGAGCCACTAAATAACCGCCACGTAGCCATGCAGTTCACCCTTCATATATAAGACCTTGTTAGATTACAAAATGACAACTAGTGAGGATGTTCCCTGTTGCTTCATATGTCAGTCTTATTTTGATCTCCTCTGACAATTTGTAAAGTGTGATCCAATGAGGAGGCTCCATGCATTTCTCAAGGTCATTCCCTTTAAAATATTCCTCTGACACCCATGAAGCTTTGGCCAATGAAAACTTTTCATGCCCCTATGTTGTTTCAGACTCTTGATAGTTCCAACTGAAAAATTACAAAACATGAGCCAGTGAGGAAGCTCCATGTCGCTTCAAATGTTAGTCATGTCAGAATGTGAAGTAAAAGCTAATGAAATAGCTCCATGTAGCCCTTCGCATCACAACCTTTGAGTCAGAGGGTCTTAGAAAATTTTGGCTCAAATGTAGTGCCACTCATCCCTTTGACTTTGTCTGACCTTCCCAAACCCAAAGAAATATAAACTTGGTCTAAGTTCTGAGACTTTGAATTCCATCATGACCCATCATCTTAATGACAATAGTAATAATGTCATTTGGCCTTGTTGACTTAGTTATCGATCTTCTGTCACTTTTCATTAACTTCTCCCGACATGCGTTGGTCTCCTATTAGCTGCGGATTTTCTTTGTTTCCCATGGGTTTAATAAAACCCACCCTGGACCAAGTCCCCTTTATCTCTCGGATTTGACATAAATATAACCCATCAAAGACTTAAGCCTTAGTATTCTGCAAGTTTTCAAATGTAGACAGCAAAATCATTTTTGAAAGGGGATTTCACGTCTGTGTGAACCTCTCAGACCTGTAAAAATAGATAAATCCATTTAGTTGTCCAATTTTGAAAGGATGAAAAATTGGATAACAGTTTCCATAGTTAATGTTGTTACCATAAGATGCAACAAGTAACAAGTTGGGGGAAATCCACCTTTGTTTCCTCCACTCACCAAACCTATGGCCAAGGATAATATTCCCCCTAATTGGTATGAACTATTGGAACAACTTAGTAGCACCACTGTTAAGATGTCTCTCTTAAAGCTACTTCAAAAAGTACACGTTTATGAGGACATCTTATAAGATGGTTTTCCCTATTTTACCTTGGATAACAATACTCGAATAGTTTCCTTTACTTATCGCATAAATACCTTTAAGAAACTCAACACGACTATTAATTATACTACTGGTGACAATCCACCTGTCTCTGATATAGATACATTTCCACTTCTTTTCGACACTACACACATTTGTGGTTTTCTCACTAAATTTGTTTTGACTAGTAATGGTGTTTTCATTAGCATATGTCCTCATTCACCACTCACCCAACCATTACTACTACTACTACTACTACTACTGACTATTGAGTGAGGATTTGACAACATTTACTATGATCTGCATTAGGAACCATCACTTTGGATATCCATGTTGGTCCTAAGGTCTTACCTACTACTTTTCACATCATGGACAATGATCTGAACATTACAATCTACTCTTAGGTCACCCTTGGATTCGTGATATATAGGTTTTTCATCTACTTTCATCTAGTTTTCTTATTCATACACACTGATATGTCAAAATATTATAAAATTTAATATAAAGATAATCCATAGACGAACTCTAAATTAACAAGTTACAAAATTTCATTTTCATGTTTCTCATACCATATGCAAAATTGTATAGTTTTGTCATGAGTTGTTATTTGGTCCTGGCCAACTTGTACGGTTATGAATGGACATATCATTATATTTTCTTTAGGTTAATTATTCTTTGTTGGGTCCTTTACTCCCTTTAGGTCATCCTTTTTTCAATAATTTACCTAAATGAAACCCTATATAAGAAAGTATAGACTCTCATTTAGACACTTAGGAAATCATATGACAATACATTTATACACATACTTCCCACACTTGTAAAGGTATCACATGATCTATGAATCTTTCTAAATCTTATGTATATTCATTACTTTATCAACCACAAAAGGTTTGGAGCATCATACTAGGTCAAGAAGTTAAGTTATATCATTTTTAATAAGTCAAACATTCAGTTTCCGATAATCTTAGCAAGATGCAAACTCAACTCAATAATTTTCAAATAGGTTCCAATTGCCAAACCATAATTGAATTAATTCAAATATCACATGCTTGGTGGAGAATGACATGTGATTTAAGGCCTCTTTGAACTAGTGTTAACGTTGATAGTGCATGAAGGCTCCCACAACCCAAATAATATTTATTTTACAGGGTCTTGCACCCATGGATATGGTTTGATATATTATTCAAAATATTCATAATTCTTTGCAACATGATTGAAAATTAGGTTTTGATAATGACAGAAATTTCAAGGTAGGTGACACTCCCAAAAAATTACAAAACTTGATATAGAATATGTCCAAAATCAAACAATTGGTACAAACTATATAGAAGGTCTTAAAAGATTTGTATGGTCCTACATCAACACAGTTTCCATCTATAGTTTTAGTGTTAAGGCATTATCAGTCCTACATTCCATAGTACATGTTATATGGACATCCACAACTTCCCAGAATCATTTGTTATTAGCTAAGTACATCATCCTCTTGTGTTTTTCATCTTGTAGCATATCATATAAGTATGAATGCATTTTTTCATATATTTTATTATTTATGTTATAGGTTAATTAATAGTAATAACCCCTTATATATACCATTTACATCCATAGTGTACTTAAATCACTAATTTTATATATTAAATCTAATAAGGGTGTACACACCCTTATTAGTGAAGCCCCTACAAAGATGTTAGTGTTTGGGTTGAAGTGAAATTTATACACTTCCTATGTTAGAACTACTTTGAAGAGACCTCAAACTACACATAATTCTCCACCTAGAGATGTGGCATTTTTATGGATGTAATTATATTTGAAAATTTGATCACTTTATAATTGTTGTAAAGGACTTTTTGCTTAATAATTGACTTGAATTTGATGTTCAGATCTTAGGAAGCTTGACTGTAGAACCTAATTTGGATTGATTCAAACGTATGTGGGTGATGATACCAATGTGTGTTTTTTCTTTAGGTAGGAGAGGTTTAAATTCCTTTAGGTTTATTATTTTTTGAATGCTTGAAAGTGTCAGGTAATTTTCAGGTGAGTAAATGACTGCATTTGACTTGGTTATATAGGGTTTTATAGTTATATTTTCACATTAAGGCTGACCCATGAGGAAAGTAATGACCCATAAAACCTATCAAATTGAAAAAATGACCATTGGAAGGAACTAGAGAAAACTACCCTTTTTCAGACCAAATTATTTGGTAGTTTCATCTCTATTTTGTGGGTTGGTCCAAGAGGAGTGTGTAGTGCTAGATGTTTCTTGTGCGATAACTAGACTACTTTGGACTAATGTAAGATTTTCTATAAGCGACTAAGTAATACAATGAAGATGGTAATTATTACAATAGGACTAGGGATATAGCAATTAGGTTCAAAAAGGTACAAAAGTTGTGATTTAGGGATCAAGCCCATATTGACATTATCAATTGCTTAGTTACAAAATTTATGTGTCTATTTTACCAAATTAAATGTCTGAGTGATATTATTAAGCTTTGTTGCGAAAGAAATATTGTTTTGTGTTATAAAGGCCTTATAGATATTGTAAGCTTAGTAAAGGTAAGTCCTAGGATTGAATGTTTTAGAAAAATATATTGAACTTGCCAAAATATTGTGGCAAAGTAGGAATGCAATTGTTCTTGAGTTTGAAATATTTTCCTCATAGTAATAAATAAAATTTTATTGTTTCTTATGAGTTGTAAAAAGATAATTCTTTGATGAGATATAACTTTGAGAATCTTTAGGTTTGTTAGGGTTAGACCACACACCAATGTTGTATAGATCTATATTCAATTGAAGCATGCAAGAAATAACCCAAATATTAAACCAGAAGAAAAATACACAATACATAATGTGGTTCACCCAGTGTGGGATACGTCCACTAAGAAACAACCAATTTATTATTATTTTTCCATAAAGGAAATACAATGAAGATCTACAATCTTTCACACCTCTCACGGATGTATAGTTCTTTTTCCTCACAAGCTTCTCTCATCTTTCTCCAAGAAAATCTTCTTACAATAATAATCAAATATTACCTTGTAACCCCACTTTTCTAGCTTATAAGCATATACAAACTTTAGGGAAACTTAGCTATGCATTTACAACCCTTCTATCACCTTTATAACCATGGGTTAGATCTAATCTATGTCTAATATAAAAACATGAACACACAGATAACCGATGTTAGTTATAAGACCGATGTTGGCTCCTTTTAGGAAACTGATGTTGGTTACCCAACTGACGGTGGTTACTGTGTAAACTAGAAAACCTGCAAAGCATGCCATTTGTGAAGCCATTTAGCTCCACAACCTAAAAATATCCCACTTGGAGATAAATTGATGCACTGTACCATACAACTCCATCCTTGGATCCTTGGCTTGTTTCTTCCTCTTCTAGTCTCAAAATTGAAGACCAACATAAGTTGTGACAAACTCAAACTTCTCCTTTACCAATGGCTTCATTAGCATATCCACATGGTTCTCATTTGTATGAATTTTCCCCAGTTTCAGCTTCTCATCCTCCAACACATGTCATCTGAAGTGATATCACAACTGAATGTGTTTCATTCTTGAAGTAAATTTTGATCTCTTTATCAAATGAATCACACTTTGAGTATCACTATACAATATGTAATCCTCTTGCTCCTTTCCCAAATCTTCCATGAATCTTCTCATCAATATCATCTCTTTTCTAGCCTTTGTAGCTACAATATATTTAGCCTCTATAGTAAACAAGGCCACAACCTTCTGTAATCTCAAAATCCAGCTAACTATTGTGCTACCATCTGTGAATGTGGTGTTTCTCCTACCATCCAAATCTCCATCCATATGTGAATCAACATAGTTTCATAAAGAAGTATCTAACCCTCCATAGCATAAATTCATGCTAGATGTCCCTCTAAAATATTTGAGTATTCATTGGACTACTTTCCAATTCTCTTTACCTGGATTGGCCATAAATCGGCTCACAACTCCCATTGCCTATGCAATGTCTAGTCTGGTACAAACCATTGCATACATAAGACTTCCAACTGTTGAAGCATATGGAACTTGTGCCATGTACTTGACCTCCTCATGTGATGTAGGAAATTGATCTTTTCTTAATTTAAAGTGTCCAACCATATGTGTACTTACAGGTTTTAAATTTTGCATTTTAAACCTTTCCAACACCTTATTGATATAATCTTCCTAAGACAAATACAATTTCATGTTCTTCCTATCTCTATGAATTTTCATGCCAAGGATTTTCTATACAGATCCTGAATCCTTAATTCCAAATTTATGAGCTAAATTTTCTTTAAGCTCAATAATGTCTTGCATATTAGATCCTGCAATAAGCATATCATCTATCTACACTAACAAAGTAATATAGCTTCCACTTTAAAGTTTCTTTAAGTAAACACAATGATTAAATTCTCATATAACCATGCTCATGCATAAAATTATCAAATATCATATATCATTCATTTCCTTGGAGCTTGCTTGAGCCCATGCAAGCTCTTTTTCAACCTACAAACAAGTTTCTCCTTACAATTGACTTCATAACTAGGTGGTTGTTGCATATATATCTCTTCCTCCAAATCACTGTAACATTCCCATTTTAAGACTTTAGAAACAAGGGAATTTTTATTTTATTTTTTCATAATGTTCTTTGTTCTAAATAAAACATTATTTAGAACTCACACATTCCATGCCAATTAATCTCAAACAGATAACCATATGCAGTTATAAATGACTCGGTGATCCACCGATATATTCATTTCATAACTTGGTGATCTACCGATCTATTTATTTCATAACTCAATGATCTAATGATTTATTTATTTCATAACTCGGTGATCTATCGATCTATTTATGTTAACTTTAAGTATTGAATACTTATCGTATATTTCGTATACTTGGTTTTCCTACCCTAAACTGGGTACTGAGTGATCTGTTTAAAGAACATATCTGAATATTTGTTACCAATATTCATCTGATATCACGTTGTTTTAAACTAGGTGACATAGGACAACGCAACCAGAAGCTTGCGATACTTTGGACAAAGATTTTCAACATACTATTTATGTCACTATTCCTAGATGAAATACTTTTCATTTCAGAATACATCCTTCACCTCACTCTTCTGTTATCAAGAATGGTTTTTAATGAATACTGTCAGTCCACTTGTCCTAGGTTTAACCCTAGCCCTGGTTAGAAACATAATTTATTATAGGAAGACACTCACAATGTCTTAGGTTATATGGGTATACTCGGTTGACCTAAGTCAACAGGATGTGCCAAGGTACCTGAAGCCATTGAAAGCTACCATATATCCTAAACATGCCACTAACTTTACCTAGAGAGAAACTAAGTTCAAGTCCTTATTTGTGTGTAGATCTAGATGATCAATGTAGAAGGGTGTTGCCACATGTCAACCGCATCACTGTATTCTCGAGAAGACCCAAGTCTTCTTCAAAGGTACAACCCTATAGTTGGTATGTGCCAACATCCTACAAAAAATGCCTCATCACGAGATGTACATACCCCAAGGAGGTTATTAATACATTATTAATTTGGATTATTACACCGATTGCAGCAACCCTGCTAAACCCTAATCCAACACTCCATAAGTTCTTTTCTAAATTTGATTCATTTAGCCATTAAAGAACTTCCTTAACTTATGATTGCTTTATAGGTTCGTTTTACAAAGATTAATAAACAGATATCCAGAAATAGGACAGCAACATCATAAGTTCCATTATATTGTAATCTTATCCATTCAAAGAAGGTGTAGCAACCAAATAGGTTCAGCTATAGTAGACTTTATAGGGAAATGAAGTCTAATGATTTACGATTATATCACCATTCTTTAGATTACATTCCTTTGAGTGAGGAAGAGTCTTCCTCTACATGATTAAGTGTTAGGGTTTTTCATACCCTTCTTATCTTTCACATTCTCTATAGTTTTACTACATATTCAATACACATTCCATTACTATGTTAGAATTGTTTAGATAAAAATCATTATCTTATGCAACTTAACAAGTTGCATCTTATTAAGGGAGATTAAACTAATTCCCTTTATCTAACTTATAAATTTTATCCAAATTAAGCATATAACAAATATGAAGAATATCATCAAGATAAGAATTCCATATTCTTCATAAATACAAGATACTTTACACAAACAATACAAGTAAATCTTCAACATTTAATTCATCATTATAAACTTATTCATTTACAAGACTATGCATTTCAGGTGTACTGTATAACAAACAACCTCCATTCCAAAAAGAGTACAACTTTTCTTTTTCAATACAACTCATGAATGAATCGAAACTCTTTACATAAGATCCAAAATTAAATAAGTCAATACAACATGAAAGTTCTTGTCTTCCTTTATCACTTACGATGTCCATCTGAAAAATTCCTAGCATGAGTCAGTTCAATGAACTGAGCATGATAAGCACTAAGCATTAAAGTAAAGTGCATTCCACTAATTATTTCATTAAACAACTCTGCTTTTATGAAACAATTAATAGGCATCATACAAGTAATCATAAGTAATAACATCCAGAAAGAAGAACAATTAAAATAATCTGAATTCACTTTCAAGAATAGAGCATAATATAATCTGCAACATCATAATTACATCACAAGACTTAGTTGATCCTATCAATTATTTAAAATAGTCAACAAGTCTTGTCATTCAGTTATTTCCTAAACCCATAAGAATAGAAAATTCACATTTAACTTTTCCAAGCAGCAAAGAGGTTAGTTATAGCATAACTCATATTAGTATGCTTCATCTTTCCATGTAAACAAAGAAGAGAATCAATACATATCTATTTCTCAAACAAAATTCCTTTGAAGGAAAGAATCAATTTTAGAACACACATCACTACCTCAGTCCACAGATGACAAAATAAGGAGTCCATAAATAAAGAGGAAACAACAAAATAAGAATCCCAATTCATTCCAATCAGTTTAAAATAGTCTAACTGAAATTTTTACTAACTTCAGTATGTTAGTAGTATATAATTCAAAGGTCTAAAACCAAACTTTCTAAAAATCCAAGCTATACTCAAATGAAATAAATCTCCTAACCAATCCAGAAGAGAATTCCCATCTCAGAAGAGAATCAATAAAAGAGAATTTTGGTCCAAGAACTTATAAAATTAACATAGAAAGGATATCAACCAAAAAGGACCCAATCAATATTTCATTTCATTTATACTATGAAATGAAATCCTATATTAAGTATAAACTTAGGAATTCCTTAGCTAGTTCCCAAGATAGAACTCAAATAGAATGCACATTACCAACTTCCATTACAAACTTACAAATGAAGACCTATTTCCATTCACCAAGCTCAAATCCAAATTCAATCTCAAAACAAAATTCACAGTATCGTCCCTAAACAACATACAACAATCAAGAGATCATATTCTCTTCTCTTTCAAAAACCCATAGATCCATTCAAGAACCCATCAAGAAATAGAAATACGCAACAGTGCAAGATAGATAAGGGTCAATAAAACTCATGGACCCAAAGACTAAATTTCCAAGCATTCAGAACAGGAATACAGTATCTCTTCAAACTACACTAGCATACAGGGTTTAAATTCACCATTCAAATAAAACCCTCGAATCAAATGAAATATTAGAAGAGAGTAAGGAACTAAACAATCTATTTAAGACAAGTATTGTCCCCAACTTCTTCCAACTCGACTGAACAAAATCACCACAAGCCCCACAAATTTCATTTAAAATCTTATGACAAGTAAGGATTTGTTCAACATCAAGACAATAAGGAATTAAATAATACATTCCAAACACCTCTACAATCGATACGACTATCCTAAAATAGATCATAGTTCCAGTCCATTAATTCCTAAGAATAAAACAGCCAAGCTTCCCACACGACATGGATTCACTCAGGGCAGAGAGGGAAAGGTTTTACTTCAATTTTTCCCACCTTGTCGAGTTCAAGGGAGGCTATACAGTCCAAAGGACATAAGAAAATAAAACCATTCACACCCAAGAAGTGACAAAAAGGAGATCACAAGGAGGTTACTATTTCAGCATCAAACCAAAATAAACTCTCAAGCTACCATCGAGCAGATAGTCCATAAAGGAGATCAAGCTTCAAAACCCAGATGAACCAATAAAACCCAGCTCACAAAAACAGGTAGAGAATTAAATTTCCCATTAATGGAATATTGGTTCAAAGACGAATACAAGCTTCTAACATAAGTTTTGATTTTCTACAAAATTCTATTACCGGATCAGGAAAACACAAAAATCCATTGTGAGTCTAGAGTTCATAATTCCATAAAAATAATAACCCTTAGCTATGAGTAATTGTACAGAGCAAAAATCACAACCCGACTACAAGTTCATCATAAGAACCAAATGTAAGTATAGTGTCGAATACGAAGGTTCAACCTTAAGTACAGATCTACACTAAGTTCCCACACAGTCTGGCACAAACACATAGTCCCCATACCAACTCTTAACAAATTCTGAAGCTTCATTACAAATTTCAGAGCTTCGAGTACAAGCATAGAACACTATGGAGCTCTACCTCAAAAACACAAGACTAAATAGAGTTTCAGAAAACAATGAGCAACAAGCCTAGTTCTTTCAACATTAGTCTTGAATGCAAGAAACAAAGTTTCAAATACAAGCTACAGAGCTTCCACTACAAATTTCAGAGCTTCCAGTACAAGTTACAGAGTCCTTAATACAAATTTTGCATGAGACCACTGATAACTAGTACAGAGAAATTTCCCTCAAACTACCATTAACAACAAAGGATTCACATTCCAAAACACACATAAATTTCAAGAAAACATGTAAGTAAATAACCATTCTCATCATGAATATATATATATATATATAGTGAGCAGAATTGTTTTAATGAATCATTTAGAAGAAAGAAAGAGATCTTAATGGGTAGAGCCTATCATGCCTGATAGTGCCTCTGCCAATTCGAAGAAGACTTCCAAGTTGAGTTTCCAACACCCCTTCTTCTCCAAGCAAGATCAAACAACCATAATATTTTTCCACAATGCCTCTTATACATTCCTCGAACCAAAAATAGCTCAGAGAATTCAAAAATAGCCACTAAGTGCAAATCAAACTGTTGGTTTGAAAAACTAGATAGCTCCATGCAGAGTAAAAATCGTGAAGCATGCAAAGCAAAACAACCCCCAACAAATACTCTAGCATGCCTTCCAAGACAACTTGCTTGCCAAAATTGAGGTGAGTTAATGCTATTAATTTACATATTCCCACCTATCTCTCCTTGTCACTGCCATCAAAAGTTGGTGAGACTAATTTTAACTTCCACTTGTATTTCCAAACTTAGTGATGCTTCCACGTAGGTTCCCCCAAATTTCCATGTAATTACCAAGTCTGGCAGTACTCTTCCTTTTTTAAATACAAAAATCACATCTCATCAATAGCCTAGGAACCGCCACTTAGCTCCCACTTGCCAATGACCCATAGGTTCCCTTTCATATCCCATTAGTTTAGGATAGATAGAATTTTCTTAGGTTAGATCTTAGGTTAATTTACAATATATAACCTTAGGATATAACCTTCAAACAATAAATTATCACCTTAGGTTAGGTTTTAGTTTAACCAAATACAATAGGTTAAAAATAACTTAGAATCCCTTAGGTTATTTCCCATCATCCTAACTTATTATTACAACTTAGATTAGGTTGTCATCCCACGTAGAGTGGTGTAGGAAGAGTTAGGAAAAATTTACCTGAGTCTCAAATCTATTAGGATAGACCTTATAGATATAGGACACATTAAAATATCTCTTTCTCAAGAATCCTAAAGCAGGTTTCCCTTTCCCTTAATTCCATTAAGTGCCCTATAAAAGGTCAATCAAGAAGAGTCAAGCACAACACACAACAAAATGCAGGCACAGTATTTCAAGATAATAAAGAATTTGTAATAAACACAAGTTCAGTCCATTAAGTCTCTTAATCAATGAATGTTAGTTTTTCATTTAGTTTAGATAAGAAGATTTAAAACATACCTTGGATCAATGGAATTGATCCAAGGATGAGTCTAATTGCAAAGGATAAGTTTGTAACCATTCAAACCAGATTACAACTTACTCATAAGAAGTGAAATAGATTATTGCAAGCAACAACATATCAACCCTACAATCAAGGAGCAAAAATTCTATATCCATGTCAATCATGATTTTTCAACAACCACAAAACATATATTTGTCTTGAAAATCACATGTCAATTCTTGCAATGCAAAAGAGGAATATAATAGTTTGACAAGGTGTTACATACTTCCCTCCTAAAAATAATCATCATCTCGATGATTATCTCCTTTTAATCATTGCATTTAGGATAATCAATTTTTATTCACTTTCTTAACATATGTTTGCAACAATATCCAAATTTTAAGTTTCAGAAATTAGCATTCACATAGTTATTTATTCAAAATAAAAGTTGTATGTCCATAACCGGCAGACTTATTGACATATAAAGATAAAATCACAATTTTTTATTAGTCAACAGAAACAATTCTGTTCAAATAGATATGGAAAAGCATTTTTCATATCATCCAGGTTTTCCCAAGTTGCACTTTCTTCATTAAAATGGTCCCGTTAGACCTTGCATTGACTTATCTCACGATTTCTCAAATGCAACTGACAAGTTTCAAGCACTCGAATGGGTTTAACCACGATTATTCTTGGGTCCTGGACCTGCAATAAATTCCAATTTAACACATGTGATAAATCTTAAACGTATTTCTTAAGCAAAGAAATATGGAAAACATCATGCATTCGTGACAAAGAAGGAGGTAATGTTAAGCGGTAAGCTACAAGGTTCATTACTTCAACTATCTCAAAAGGTCCCACATAACGAGGTGATAACTTAGTAGCCTTGCCAAAAGTTAAAGAGCTCTTTTTTGGGTTTGACCCGAAGAAAGACTTTCTCACCAAGTTCAAATTTCCTATCTACCCACTTTAAATCAGCATAACTCTTTTGTCTATCTGTTGCTTCTTTCAAGTGCTCACGAATTAATTTAACTTGTTCCATTTCAGTATGAATTTTAGGCCCAATTACCTCTTTATCCTCCATGTTGTCCCAACTAACATGGGTTATGCATTTTCTTCCAGTATAATGCTTTGAAAGGTGCCATCTTAAGAGAGGCATGATATGTATTATTATATGCAAACTCAACTAGTGGAAGGTACTCTTCCCACTTATACTGGTGATCCATACAATATATTCGTAACATATCCTCTGAAACTTGATTAACTCTTTCAGCCTGTCCATCCATTTTTGGATGATACGCAGAACTAAAATTCATCTTAGTTCCTAGAGCTGCATTAAGCATTTGCCAAATCTTGATGTCATTCTATGATCTCTATCTGAAATGATTAATTCAGGTACTCCATGTAATCTAAAATTTTTGTACACAAATCTTTTAGCTAACATAGGAGAATCATCCTTCAGATTACCAATGATAAAATGTGCTACCTTTGTTAGTTTATCTATAAATACTAAAATAACATCATGTTTATTTCTTGACATAGGAAACCTTGTACAAAGTCCATGCTTATCACTTGCCATTTGCATTGCGGTATGCTATGAGGATACAATAAACTAGTTGGGTGCATATGTTCCTGTTTCACCTTTTTCTTAGATTTTTTCTTTGAAGTGTTGATGAAATAGATAGGGTAATGGGCATAAGAGGAATGCCTGTTCAAATGTCGGTTGATGGGTTGTTACGCGTATATGACTTCCAAATCCAAGGTTGATCGTGAGAGCTTCCCTTTGGCTAGGAGGAACTACCTAGCGTAAACTAGATCCGGGAAGTATGATGCTTCCTAAATGGTTGTCATTCCATTTTTTTAAACAAATTAATGTTGTAAAAAAATTAAATCCTATTGTTACTTTAAAATGATTTAGGTATCTCACTTAAAACACAATAAGAAAATAGATCTAATCTAACAGGCTAAGCTAGAATAGAATCAAAGGTCAAATGATTGGTTTTGGGTCACTACAGGTTTGACAGAGGTCTCGAGTAGGTCACAGTTGAATAAGGGTGAGGTAAGATTAGGTGGGTAGGTCTCTGTTTAAGGCTGTGTGGGCAAAACACAAAGACTGATGTCAGTCAGGGGTGACCAACGGCGGTTAGGTGTAACCGGTGCCGGTTACAGTGAGATCTAGAAATGTCACAGAATGGGTTTTTCTCTCCTTTTTTATTACACAAAGGGATTTGTTTTGTCAAGATGGTGTATTAGGTGATGGGAGTGGGATTTTGTGAGGTTTTAATGGGTCTATGAAGGTGAAAATTTCAGAGAAGGTCAATAGGGAGTAAGATAAAAAAATGGATGATAAAATGATGATGAAATGAAATAACCAGGAAAGTAAGATGTTGTACTTGGATTTCATTCCTGAAGACCTGTGTGTGAAGGATGGAGGTGCTCATGATAGGTTTGAGGGTTACAAGTGACTACCACCTAAAGGACAGCTTCTACATGGGCTGCATGCACACTCCTTTTTGCTGGGGTAGATCCAATCGTGGCTGGGATGGCTATGTAGAAGAAGATGTTCAATCTCCTTCCTTGGATGTGAGTTTTTGTTGGAATTGACTCTCTGAAGATGTGTTATCTCTCTGAGATGTGTTCTTGCTCATCAATTTTCTTACAATGTTTTCCAACTTCCAAGTTCCAACTTCCAACCTTGAGAAATAAGGTTGTTTTGGGTAGAAGGGGTAACTGACGGTGGTCCGGATTAACTAGCGATGGTTAGGGGTAACTGACGTCGGTCAAGGTGGGATTTCCTAGGTTTACTAAAATTAGGGAGATCCTCCTGATTTTCTTGGATCTCATGTCATTATCCCATGGATTATACTGGGAGCTCATTGTGAGCATGTAGGAATGTGGTTAGAGGTAATGTAGGCATTGATTTTTAGGGTTTGGGTAAGTCTTAGTTGGTTATGGGAACTTGCTAAGAATAGGTCTTAGGTTGAGTTAACTTGGTGAGGTGTCTAAGTGAACTATATGTTTAGATATTATTTAAATAAGATATTTAAATATTAAATATAGTGAGGATAATACATTAATTTAATTTAATTAATATTAGTGGGGTGGAGGGGGTCATGGCTAGATAAATGTAATAAAGGGTGCTTATATGTCGAGGAACAAAAGGGGAGTGTGACCTAATTTTAGAGTCTACATTTTGCCCCTTTTTGTTGCATAGCTTGTATTGGTAAGCTATGCTAACAAAAATATGATGTGGTTGCCCCATGTGAGGGTGAATGTGATCCCCCTCAAACCAGGAACTGATAAGGCAGCAGGTAGCAGACTGAAGTGGTGAGTGGTTTGATAAAAGGTAAATGTAAAGAAAAGGAAAATGGGACAAGGGAAAAGGGGTGAAAGGTCTACTTGGGTGATCTAGGTAATGGATCAGGGTCACAGGTAGCAATAGTCAAACGCACGCACACGTATAAGCTACTGCACGCTACCGGGTTGAAGAGTAGGAAAACTCTACATTGTCTAAGGTCGATAGGTTTATATAAACAAGGTTGAAGTGAATTTGGTCTCCAAGGTGTAGGATAGAATCAGGAAGCACAACATAGGTTAGGTGCAGGAACATTTAGGTATGTTCTGGTACACCAAAGGTAAGGTCAGGATAAATGGTCATAATAATAGGCTAGGTAAGGTCATTAGGTCAATCAACACAGGTAACAGTGCTGCAAGGTATAGTGAACACATGAGGTCAAAGGTCACTAGCGATGGTCCAGGTCCAAATATCTAGGTCACAAAATGGGTAAGGCCAAGGTAGGGGTAAAATAATGAGTCCTTAAAGGAGGACAAATGGAGGTAGGAAGTGACGACGTGAGGCAAGGTAATGTAATGGGTTGGGTAAAGGTATGGGGTAAAGAGCAAGGTAAATGGTGGGGTAAAATGGCCAAGTAAGGGCAATGTGTAGGTTAGGTTGACCGATGGCGGTCATGGATAACCGACGTCGGTATAGGAAATTTGACGATGGTTAGGTAGGGCACGAGACCGATGCCGGTCTAGGGGAACCAACGTCAGTTAGTTCGGGTTTGGTATAAAAACAAAAATCCACATTTTTTTTTATTCATTTGTTATTTACAAAGTGAAGAAATGAAAAAAAAAAGAGAGAAAAGTGTCCGGAGGAAACAAGACAGTGAGCTGGCAGTGGGATTTGACGGTGATTGGGTTGGTGAGTAGCGGGTCCACCAGATCAAGGCAAGAGAGTTTATTGGTTTGAGGGTGTGAGTAGATAGTTGGTGATGGCAGAGGCGGGAGAGGGATCAGGTGGACCACTAGCACAGTAGCCAGATGTTCCACTGAGATGGAGGCAACGCAATGAGGTAAGCACCTAACACTTTAATGTTAATGAGACTGTGTAGAGGGTGTAATAGTTGTTTGTTTTTGGGTTTTGTGGGTGTTTGTATTTTGTGAGCGGGAAAAAGTTAAATCGGGTATGGAGGGAAAATAACAGGCCAAAAAGAGGGGAAAGGATAGGAAATTGGATAGGTGGGTGGGTAGTGGTTTTGGTGTAGTGTAGGTCATTGTAGGTGGGGTTTTAGGGACAGGTGGGAGGGTTTTAAAAAAAGGGGGGTTTGGGAAGTCACAATTTTTTTCGCGACAGTGACCAGCGTCGGTCAAGCTTGGCCGGTGTCGGTTAGGTAAAACCAGGATCGGCCACTTAACAGGTGACCGATGTCTATTACATGGTAACCGTGGTCAGTCAAGTTGAACCGGTATCAGTCACCAAATAGTTGACCGATGTCGGTTTAAGGGTGACCGGAGTCGGTTAGGATGAACCGGCACCAGTCGGGATTTCATGCACAAGGGTCCAAAAAATGATGTAGGTGAGGTGGTTGAGATGGGTAGGGTAAAAATAGGGTGGTGGGTAATGATAAGTGATGAATAAGGTCATGGTAAAGGTATATTAATGTTGTGCTTTGGATTGGATGCAGGGTCGATCGTAGTTGCACATGAGAGACAGGGTTCCACCACTATTGGTGACATTGCATAGCCTAGTGAGCCCATTGGAGCTGCAACACATGCAGGCAGTGGGCTTGAGCGGTATTTGGCACTACCGGTATGCTTTTCAATACCCAAGTTTGATGGTCATGCCCATCGATAGATGGGACTTCCGTGACCACCACATTCCACCTTCCGACGGGTGAGATGACTATCACCCTGGAGGATGTGTTCCGCATTCTAAGGTTACCCATATTGGGGGCCTAGGTGTACTCTATCTCCTCTGAGGCCTCAGAGGAGATGATCAGGACAATATTTGGTGAGGGGGCGGTGGAGCTGAGCTTCCATAGTGCCATTTTGAGCTATGGCGAGATGTACCTAGCTCATCTGAATGAGACGAGGCTAGTAGTGTTGTTGATGGAGGTAGTGTGTTGCTATGCACTACCTGATGCAAAGGGTGGATGCTTTCCTTGATCACTGATGGGGGTGCTCCATGATATGGTGGTGCACGAGACATGCTTTTCCTAGGCACCAGCATTTTTGGTGTAATTTTACAGAGAACTGTGGGCGTATGGGCGGTTACGCAGGTTTAGCCTGTGTTGTACATTTATACTACACTGCTAGGCCTATGAGCACATAGTCTATGTTTGACCTATAGGGATGCCCCAAGAAGATGCATTCCCTGTGAGATATGTGTGGTTGGGATACAGGAGATGGGTGCTGGTTGCAGGGGAGCTGAGGTCAGACAAGCCGACATATGATGTGGCCCATTTTTGGTAGTTGTCGAAGGGGTTGTCTAGAGTGGACATTATCTGGAGACCATATGTGGGATTTCCCTCATATAGGCACATGCATGAGGAGCTAGCTGAGCTCTAGCTGGAGAGGAGGATACAGGGTCATCGTGCTGGGGAGGATGAGATGATCCCGATGGATAGGTTCCGACAGTATTTCAGGCTCGTACAGGATATTCCTCCGCCCTTCCCACGCTATCAGAGAGATGATGTGGAGAGGCCTCTCCCTCTACCATAGCCTATAATGCCTACAGGAGAGGAGGATAATTGAGTGGATCAGTGGATTGATGACACTGGATGCACAGATAGGTATAGGCAGTGGTGGGTGGCTCAGTTACAAGCCATACCCCCCAAACCACAGCAACCAGACTTAGCTACCATGACAATGCAAAGAGACGCCCTACAGGGGTAGGTATCGATGCTGATCACACAGATAGGTATATTGTAGACATAGCTGGAGGGGTCAGAGGTAGAGGTAACAGAGCTACGAGTACAGGTGGTCAGTCGGTAGGCCCATATGGTGTAGGTAGAGGGTAGAGGAGATGGAGGAGATGGGGACATAGATGGTCAGGTGGAAGCCCTATAGGCTCAGGCGGTAGGTTTACAGGGCCATTTGGCCACAACCCAGGTATAGATTGCGGTCTTACAAGCCCATATATAGGCATAGGGATAGGGGGCACCACCACAGGCATAGGGAGCTGGTCCCAGTTCACAGGCTAGCGTAGGGCAGATACAGGGGCCGAGACCTATGGGACCACTACAGACCGTGCCTATATCCAGGCTATGGGATGCCCTGGGTGAGGCTTGATACTATCAGGACCAGCTCATGGTAGCAGGTATAGACTTCCTCTCTTACGAAGAGTACAGGGTATAATATGTGTCCATTGAGAGGATGATATACTGCACACATAGTGTGGAGAGCAATGGAGTTCAACGAGCTCCGAGGCCCGATCAGGGAGAGGCCACCAACACATGGTGACTAGAGCCAGGTGATATGCTAGTAGGGACATAGGAGGCCGAGATTATAGGTGACATGGAGATGGAGGACATTCGGTGAGATGTCTGATATACAGCCACCCGATTTTGATGTATATTAGTGATTATTTTTTATATATATGCTAGCTTGTGTGCTGAAGATTGTTGTATATTTTATCACATACCGGCCTATGTGCTGAAGATACTAAAGATGTATGAGGGATTTTTTGTATATTGTGAGCATATACCGACATACGTGTCGAATATTTTTGTATTAATTCATTCATTCATTTTGTATATATGAGACCAGCCTGCGTGCCGATGACATTTTGTATTGTATATAGGCCTGTGTGCTAACATTTTGGAGATGATGGTCATGATGAGATAGGAATGTATTTTAAGATACACATTTATTGATTTATATGATGAGATTCATGGTATTTTGTGATGTGTTAATATGCTTATGAGATATTGGATGTATGGCTTGTGTTAGAGGAGATATGGATTTGTTGTTTTGATATGGATGGAAATTAGGTGAGTTATACATGGATTGAGTTAGGTCATTTTAGGCATATATTGAGTCAGGTTGGTTAGGCATGGTTGAGTTAGGTTGGTGTAGGCATGGATCAAGTTAGGTTGGTTTAGGCATGGTTGTGTTGAAAGTAGGTGAAGTTGTGATTCATTATTGTTTGCAATGAATGATAATATGGGTCATATGTGAGATGTGGTATAATCTATGCATAGTGATGATAGAGAAATGGTAAGTGTAATAAATGTATGTTGTGAGAATGTTTAAAAATATGAAACAACTTGTTATGTATGTGGTTTAATTTCTGATTTTGGGTATAAAAGGGAAACTAAGTGAGATGTGATGTAAATGGTGAGTTAGGCATGGTTGAGGAATTTTTTAAGGGTAGAGAATGGCCAAGCTAACCTCTAAGGGCCCCATGCCCTCGGAGTGTTGCCTAAATAGTCCCAGAAAAAAGGGACCTCAGGCCGATGTAGTTCTCCCATGAGCTAGGGAAGAATATGAGAATGAGTTGGTAGGTTTTTAGGCATGTATTAGGTTTAGGTGTAATAGGTGTGGGTAGATTATAGGTAAAATGATGTAGGTGAAGACGATTATGGTGAAAGGGAAGGATTACCCCAAAGGTAAGTGGCGAGGACCAAGTCCTGTATAAGGTAATAAAAATGTAAACAAACATGGTTAAAAGATAAGAGGGGGGGAAATAAAGCCACCTGATTAGGTAGGATCATACCGAGTAGATCATACCTTAGAGGGGGTGATGAACACAAGACCCCAAAGGCGTTGCATGATTAACAATTCTACGGTGAAAGTAGTCACAAGATCACCAAATGTTAAAATTTCAAGATGTCCCTTGAGGTGATTTAGGCAATGAGAGTGGAAATGGTAAGGTGGGTGAAAGGTAGCTAATTTGATATGTTTGAAGTGACGGGACTTTTGGGCAATAGATCCGAGGTCACAATGGGAAAGTCCATGACTAAAATGTTTTTTATATTTTGATAGAATGATCAATGCGGGAAGTCTATATGGGATAAATAATATGGTACTACTTGAGGTCTTCGTGAAGCTGATCAATGTGGGAAGCTTTGGTTTCTCTCGTAAATTTTTTTTTATTTTTTATTTTTTTTATTGAAAGCTTCACATAGGTGTCCTTCGAGGGAGCAGTCTATTTATAGTAGCGATTTTGGTCGAGAGGAAGATTTCCTTTTGAGGGAGTCATCTTTTTTATTAGAAGTTTGACTCAAGGAGTTTGGTCCCATTGGAGGTCTTTGAAATCATAGACAAGACCAAGGTGAAGGATAGGATTCTTGTTCAAAAGGTAGGGTAGAATGACCATGGGATATCATCTAAAGATAGATGAAAAGTATCATAAAAATCATGCAATGTGCAGTGTCGTGGTACACATATTCAAGAGAATACAACAAGTGACAAGTACTCACATGATTCTTGTTTAATTCTTATGGAGGTGTATAGAGTGAATAGCGTTCAAGGGACGAGCTTGTAAAGAGACAAAGGGTGAGGTAAGACATAGAGTCAACAATAGAATGGTCAAAGATGCAATGTTTTAAGGGGATCAAGTTGGAGTTTACCCTCAAGTGAGGACAAACGATAGGCACCCGATCCGTAGGTAAGAGTTACGATGTATGGTCCAAGCCAATTAGGAGTGAATTTTCCCCGTTTACTTTTTTCTACTTTGGTTACATGTTGATTTTCTTTCAAGACAAGGTCACCGACTTAGAAGGTTTGTTCATGAACACGTTTGTCATAAGCACGTTTGATACGTTGTTGATAAACTTGAAGGTGATCTAGAGCATTAAGACAGTGTTCTTCTAATAACTCTAGTTGTGCTAAGCGATCCCAACGAAAGTCATCATCAGTAATCATGTCCTAGAGAGAAATGTGGAGTGAGGGGATCTAGACTTCGAGAGGTAGAACAACCTTTGTACCATAGACTAGAGAAAAGGGTGTGGCCACAGTGGAAGTGCGAATACTAGTACAGTATGCCCATAGGGTAAAAGGAATGTGTGTATGCCAATCCTTTCCAGTATTGTCAACCAATTTCATGAGAATTTTTTTGAGGGTTCTGTTAGTGGGTTTGGCTTGGCCATTGGTTTGTGGGTAATAAGGTGATGAGAAACTAAGTTGAATGCTGAAGGCGTCACAAATTTTTTGCAAAGTTTTGTTTTTGAATTGTTTTCAATTGTCAGTGATGAGGCGATGAGGAATACCAAAGTGACAAATGATGTGATGGCTAATGAACTCACGTATTTTCTCAGCTTTCTTGGAGATGAGTGGTATGGCTTCCACCCATTTTGTGTAGTATTCGATAGTAGTTATGATCCATTGATGGCATTGGGAAGAATGAGGATTGATTTCTCCGACAAGATCCAAACCCCATTGAGAGAAGGGCCAAAGGTCACGAGCAACCTGTAAGGCATGACTGGGTGGATGATGAATATTGGAGTGTTGTTGGCATTTCACACAGTGTTTGACATAGTCACAACAATCATGGTTAAGGGTCGGCCAGTAATAGCCTAGGCAAATAATACGCTTAGCAATAGCAAGGCCACTAAAGTGACCTCCACATATGCCATCATGAACTTCCTTAATGGTATAAGGAATTTCAGAACTTGTAAGGCATTGTAAGAGAATACCATCAAATCCACACTTATAGAGAATCCCCCCCAAAATGATGAAACAAGATACCTTTTTAAGGAAGGTGCGTTGTCTATTACGGATGAGATCAAGAGGTAAGATGGAGAGGGAAAGGTAGTCGAAGTATTGTTTATACCAAAGGTCACACAGGTCAGGGGTGTCATTTTTGATTGAGTAAACATTGTGAGGTAAATAAGAAGGTGAATGGAGGCATCATACGGTGATGAATATTTTAGAATTGGCAGGGGAAGCGGGTATTTGGGAAGCCGAGAAGGCCATGGTATCTTCAAATTTGTTGGTTGAACATGGGATGGATTTAGGGTGTAACGATCAAAGGTGGCCAAAATTATGTCTACATGATGTTTATAATTTTGAAGTATCTTGTTACAAAATTGGTACATACCATTGAATTGGTTTACAACCAATTGTGAATCACAAAAGATGTGGATTGATTTGACATCTAGGGCATAGGTGGCCTGGAGACCTAGTACAAGAGCTTCATACTTGGTAATATTGTTGGTGCATTAAAAGTCTAGTTTGAAAGACAAAGTCATGGGTTCTCCATCTAGAGGAATGAGGATAACACCAGCCCCGCCCCCATACTGACACTTAGAACCGTCGAAGAACAATGTCATTTGGTAAGGGGGTTCTTCTAGGGAAAGTGTAATAATTGAATCATCGGGAAAGTAAAAATTAGAGGGTTGGTCCCCAGAAATAGGTGCGTCAACTAGTTGGTCAGCAATAGCTTGGCCCTTGATGGACTTTTGGTGAATGAATTTGAGGTCAAGATCAGATAAAATCATAAGCCATCATGCAGCACGCTGATTTTGATAAGGTTTGGCGTACATGAAGTGTAAGGGATCGGTGTTGGTCACAACATAGGTTTTGTGGTTGAGTAGGTAATGACGGAGTTTGGTGGAAACAAAAACTAAGGCTAAGAAAATCTTTTTGGGATGGTTGTATCAGGTTTCATATCCTAAAAGAGTATGGCTTATGTAATAAACCGACTACTCCATGTGTTGTTTATCGCGATGAGCGAGCATGGCTCCCAAGGAATGATTGGTAGCTGATATGTATAAGTAAAAAGGTTGATCGTCTTTAGGTGGAATGAGCATAGGTGGTTGGAGAAGGTATTTTTTTAGGGCCTCAAAGGCTTTGTGACAGTCATCATCCCATTTAAGGAGACATCCTTCCTAAGCAGATGATGAAATGGTTAACACCAATCAGATAATTGTGAAATGAAACGGCGAATGGACTTCAATTTACCTTGCAGGCTCTGGAGTTGTTTGAGGTTAATGGGCGGAGGCATCTATAGAATGGCCTTGACTTTAGCAAGGTCAAATTCTATACCACAAAGGGAAACAATAAATCCCAAGAGTTTTCCTGAGATAACCACGAAGATGCACTTTTTAGGTTGAAGGCGAACGTAATATTTAATGAGGCAGTCAAAGATGATTTCAAGGACGGCGAGGTGCTTGGCATGATGTTTAGATTTAGCCAAGAGATCATCCACGTAATCTTCCAATATGTGATGCATGATATCATGGAAGATGTAAGTCATAACATGCTGATATGTAGCACCAGCATTTTTAAGGCCAAAAGGCATGACTCGATAGTAAAAGGTTCCCCAAGGGGTAGTGAATGTGGTCTTGTGTTGATCCTCTATGGAAAGAAAAAATTGGTTATAACCCAAGAAACCATCCATGAGTGAGATCATCTCATGACTAGTGGTGAGGTCAACAAGTTGATTAATACCGGGCAAGGTAAAGTCGTCTTTTGGGTAGGCGAGGTTGAGGTCACAGAAGTCTGTGCAAATGTGGAGTCCCCCTGTTGCTTTAGTAACATGGATAATGTTATAAATTCAATTAGGATAATCAATGGGTAAGATGAAGGAAATGGAAATAAGGGACGGAATTTCTTCTTTGACAAGAAGAGCAATGCGAGGGTGCATTTTCCTTAGCTTTTGTTTGATAGGTTTGGCATTGGGAACTGTTATGATATTATGGACCACTATGGTGGGGTTAATACTGGGAATGTTTAGCATAATGACCAAGAAAAAGCATGGTTATGATCTCGGAGAAAAGAAGTGATGGATACTTATTCAACAGCATCTAAAGATTATTTGATCTTTAGGATGTGCGCAGGTCATCTTGAGTATGAATGTTGATCTGGATAGTCGATTCATTCAACATGGTTTACATCTCGGAGGGTAATTACTGATGAATATATGATTCCTCTGCACCAAGGTAGGTGAGTATGGATTCATCATCTTGACATTGAATGACGTTAATGGTAGGTGTGTCGTTGTTGATCATCTCAGAATACAGGAATGGAAGAGTGGAAGGGGCCTCGCCTTCGCGTTGATAAGTCAAAGGCCCCAAAGAAATGGTGTTTATGAATTTTTTTTTAGGAGGGATAGATTTAGGATCCATCGACTCTGTCGGTGAGGGTGGTGATGAAGGTGGAGAAGGGGTAGGGTCTTCAATGAGTTCAATGTGGGCCTATTTGGTAGGAGGTTTGGGGAAGCCGATACCACTACGGTCATTATGTTTGCAGGTGGTACATGGAATAATGGTATGGCAGCCTTGATCATAAAAACCAAAACCAAAACCCTTCCATGCACAGTGGTGCAGGAAAGTGTGGAAAAAACAATGATTGGTAAGTGATTGGAAGTCAGTGGAAAATGGGTGGGGTTGTGATGGTGGTTATGGTGTGTAAGTGGTAGTATCAAGTCCCCCATAGGTGAGACTATTATGAAGATGAGGACCATAAAGGAGGTGTTCTCCTATATGGACATCATAGTGAGGGTGTTGGTGAAGGCTTCCATATTTGTGTGGAGTAAGGAATGTGTTAACACTATATAGGCGGTACTCCCCTAGAGTGAGGCGTTGAAAAACACCTTCCAAGGGATCAATGGTTGGTATGTAGGTAGCTGGTATGGATGATGTGCCGGAGGTCTATGCAGACATGGAGTTAATAGATTGGGAAGCTAATGGGTCACCCATGGAGGTTATAGTAGTGGTAGGAATGGAGGAGGTATGTGTGGCAAAAGCAGCGGCTGTACTAGTAGGTGGGGGTGTAGGTGAAGCGGTATTGGTTACGGAGGTAGATGGCTTGACAGGTATGAGCATATCATTGGGTCGGTAAAGCATGTTGCATGTTTTGAAAGGTGATGAGTCATCTGGAATGGTATAAGTGTGTCCTTTGTGTTCAAAATTTACACAATGATGCAAAGTAGAAGGAATGCAACCCATGACATAGATCCAAGGTGTACCAAGCAACAAGTTATATTGGAATTCCCCATCCAAAATGTAAAAAAATTATGGAACAGTATGGGGGCCCACGTGAACTTGAAGGATGATAGTGCCTAGCGTGGAGGTGATAGCATCATTGAATGAACGTAACATGACCAGATGTTTATGCATGTAATTTTTAGGTATGTGCATTTAAGCAAATACATGGGATGAAATGATGTTAATGCTAGCACCTCCATCAATCATCACATAGCATACCCATATGTCATCAATGTGGACATAGATGAAGAGGGCTAGGTCCGGGTCATCATTTTGGTGTGGCACGATCTCCTCCTCTGGAATGATAAGGGAGGCCACTTGGTGAACAAGGTGAGGTGAGGATGAGGGTGGTAATTTGGTGAGAGAGACTACATGATGGGGTGTGATAATGGAGGCTACGAGTGTAGGGTCATTGGGTAAAACCTCAATAGATTGAAGAACCTCCATGAGAGATTGATGATGGGATTCCAAGGTTTGGATGAGGTCATATAGGGAAATTTTGAGGGGAGAATGGTGTAATTGTTTGAGCATGGTGCGATGTGCGACGCCATTAGAAATGGGGTATGTGGGGCCGCAAATAGTTACCTTAGGTATGGGTGCTAATGGTATGTTGGGTATAGGATTGGTTGGTGGGTCATCTTCCTTTTCTTTGCCCTTCTGCGTACATGTAGTGATGTGTACCATGTTCATTCGAGGGAAATTGGTAGATGGAGAAGGTGTAGGGTGAGTGGTATAATGACTTGAAGGGAAAACACCTAGTGGAGGAGAAAATCCTTATGAGGTTAGCTGGGCACAACGACATTTGGGTGGTGGCATGGCAAAGTTCTCTGATGCGAACCATGTTAATTTCAAATCTTGAGGGTGGCTCTAGGAGCTATGAGGGTAGAGGTTGTGGTTTTTGAGGTGAGCAGTGTGGGAATGGGTGTCGGTGAAGAAGGATCCTCATCGAGAAGGTCGTTATCGTCAAAGTTGGTTTTTGGTGGACACAATTGGATAAGGACGGATTTCAAGGCCTTGCAATTCTCCACATCATGCACTGACACATGATGGTATGCACAAATTTTAGTATCATCAAACCCTTTTGGCTTGGGTTTGAGGGGGTCGTAAGGTCAGAGTGGCGGTAATGTGATAACAGAAGTCTCGAGGAGGTTGGTTAAAATTTTGGCATAGGACCCTACTAGTGGATCACAATGGGAAGTGAATGTGGGTTTGGGTGTAGGTGTGGTCAATTTTCAAGGAACTATTTTTGGAAGTGTGGGAATTGGTCGAGCTGTGGATTTAGGTGTCAGTGTGGTTTGAGGTATTTGTCGGGTTTGTTTGGGTAGGGGTATATTAGATGGACAGGTAGGAGGGTGTGGGGTTGTTTTGACTACCTTGTTGTGGGCTAGTGGGGTTTTTCTTGGTTCCACCTTCTTGGTTACAGGTGATGTGGGTGTAGAAGGTTTAGAAGGAAAAATAGATGGAGGAAGAGGGCGAGTTACCCACTGGGATAACGGAGGTGCTGTGAAGGTAGATGACACGGATCATACTTGGGGTGTGAGGGAAAATGACTGAAGTGTAGTGGGTAGTGAAGCAATGACTGAAGGTATTGGAGGTATTGGCGGTAAAGAGACTACAGGTGAGGATATAAGTCTTGTTGTGTGTCTAGGTAGGTTAGAGGTATGTGAGGAAGGAATGGGTTGTTGTGTTATCGGTTTATGGATGGGTGAAAGGTGCTTGACCTTGTTGGATAGATGAGGTTTTAAGGCAGACGAGACTAGTGCGGGTGTGATTTGTGTGGTTGGGGTATGAGGCTAATGAGTTTGTTTCTTTGGTTTGGGTATTAGAGTAGGTGTGGTATTGTTTTTGGAGGATGTAGCTAAATCCAGTTTAATAGGCGGATGAGTAAGGCTGGTGGTCGGGGTGACCCCTAAAGTAGTAATAGGTTTAGTGGAGGCAAATGTTGTGGGTATGGGTTTGGGTTTAGATGTAGGTTGGGTTATGGGTAAGGGTGTGGTGTGAGTACAAACGGGTATTGTGGAAGGGGTTGCGACATCAGTGGTTGTATTTGGTTTGATGGGTCGAAATGTGTTTGGGTAGATACTGCAAGTGTCATCGAGGGATCTCTACATCTGTGTTGAGAAAGGGATTAAGAGGCGTCCCCATAGTAAAGCCCTATCCACATAATCTAAGTGATCGGTTAAATGTGAGAATGACACGTTTGTGGGTGGACTTGGTGAGGACCTAATGGGAATCCCTGTAAAATGTGTCTTAGAGATGGGGAATTGGTCAACCTCAGCTTCCGTGGGTAAGAGAGCTGAAAGTAGGTCTGTTGGATTTTGGGTAGCTAATGGAGAATGCTCGCTAAGAGGAAAAGGTATCTCAACTGGATCTATGATGGGTGGAAGAGATGATGAGAGCTCCTCTATAAGTGGGGGTATTGATAGGTGATCCTTTATAGGTGGAGGAGATAATGGGTGCTCCTCTATAAGTGGGGGTACTGATAGGTGCTCCCCTGTAGGTGGAGGAGGTAATGGGTTCTCCTCTGCGGGTGGAGGAGATAATGGGTGCTCCTCTATGGGTGGAGGAAGTATGGTAGGTAAAGGTTCTCTAAGTGGAGAATCTAGGGGTGAGAGGGGTTCAATATTAGTGGAAGACCCATCTGTTGGTGAAGGAATGGTGGAGGTTGGTTTAGATGTGGAAGGAGGATTTCGGGCTAGGATTTCCTCTATGGAAGGGATATGAGGTAATTGAGAGGTGACAGGTACCTCATTAAAGATTGTGTGAACCTCACGGGTATGGGTATCGTGAGTGGATATCTCACCAGTTTGCTTGGATGAAGGGGCATGGTTGGGAAACACTTTTTGAAGATTTGTAGATTTTGGTTGGGGGCGGCATTGGGATTATCCACAGTTAACTCACCTTTCTCGAGAATTTCTTGGACAATATTCTTGAAAGTGATGCAGTTTCCATCACTATGACCCTTTACTCGGTGATAGTTACAAAAATCATGCTCTTTATACCATGCGGGCATGGGGTGAGCAGGGTCAAAACCAATGTGTGGTTTTATGGGTGGAAGGGTGATGGTTCCAAATTTGATAAGCTTTTCTAAGACAAAAGAGTAAGGTTCCCCAATTGGGTTATATTTTCACTGCTATTGTCTGAATCAAAAATCTTGGATAGGTGATAGATTAGATGAGGGTGTAGCCTGATTGGATGGATGAGATTGGGTTGCCCTTGAGTACTACTACATTAGCAATTCCCTCAGCCTTTGAATAATTAGTTTGTGGTTTGGAAGAAGAAGAGGTTTCATTCAACTTGAATTCTGAATTCTTATTTCGTAATTGGATTTTCTTCTCTTCAATGGCCCGAATCTCTAACTTTCATGTACCATATTGAATGCCTCATCGAATGTTCAGAAATTTTAGACCTGCAACGTCAGGGAGATATGTCTAGTGCAAGCTCGTGTGAAGAGCTTGATGAGTTCAGTTTGTGGCAATTGGAAGGTAAGTTGATTGATCAAGTTGTGCCAGCGAGTGACAAAATCTATGATAGATTTTTCCTCATACTGACGTGTGGAATATAGATCGGTCATGGTAACCTTCTTGGTGATATTGATAGAGAAATGATCTAAGAAATCTTGGGCTACCTGATTGAATGAAAATATAGAGTGTTTAGGTAACCCACTATACCAATCTAATGCAGGTCTAGTAAGGGACATGGGAAAGGTTCTCAAAAGCAAGGCACAATCATGAGTGATCAGCTAACACTCGTGTTTGAATGAGCACAAATGTTGTTATGGGTCTTCCTTGCTATTGAAGCGGTTGAATTTAGGCATTTCACAATGCACATGGTATGAACGGATAGGAATGGATGGGTGAATAGGATCGTTGTAAATCTCATCGTAGGTGAGAGTGTTACAGGAGCCGAAAACCGATGCCTCCAATGTTTGCATCTTGTCCAACATCAATTTAATTAGGTCATTGGCGGGTTGTGATGATTGGATGCTTCCTATAGCGTCAGGAGGTTGGTTTTGGGCATATAATGGGGGTGGCATTTCAGTGTATGGAGCTGTCATGTAAGGTGGTGGAGAAGAAGGAAGTGAAATAGGGGGTACGTACCCTGGAATGAATGATGGATGAAACAAGAGGTTGTTGGTAGTATGTATATGGGGGTAGAAGGGTCGTGGTAACCCTAGTGGAAATAGGGGCTAATGATTGTGGAATGGAAAGAACTACGTTCTGAAACAGGGTAGGGGTCACCAACACTTGAGGTGGGAATGTGGCTATAGGTATGTATGAGACAGTAGGGGTAGATGAGGTTGTGTTTGGGGTAGTCACCGAGGGTATGGTGGATGTGATGGGTACCACAGAGGTAACAGATGTGGCAGTCATAGCAGGTATAGAACCTAACTACGAAAAGACTGGGGGTAAGGTGAATGCGGGTAGCATGGAGCCAGATGGGGCCGATGTGGAAGTGGGTGTGAGAGTTGGGGGGATAGATACGGGCATGACGTATATCAACTGACCCGAGGTGTCTCGAGTGGACAAGTGGGAGAGGTAAAACTGCAAGGCGACAGGGTTCTGGTCAAGGAGTCGTGTGAACTCCTCATCTCTGGTAACGATAGTAGTAGGCTGGATGGGGTCCATAGCTGGTGATAAGATAGAAGGTGGTGAAGGGCTAGGTGGGAGTGGTTGGCAACTGGTGTGGAACACGAGGGCATTTGCTTGTCTTCTGGTCAGCACCATGTGAACCAGTATTAATCAGGTAGGGTTGCTTCTCTGTAAATAACACATAGAGAATAGTAGGAACAGGGGAATTTGGTGATAAAAAAAATAGATGTAGTAAAAAATGGTCAGTGGAATGTGAAACAGGCTAACCGATGCTAGTTAGGGAAAACTGATGTCGGTTAGGGGTAACCGTTGCCGATCACTGTAGAAACTGGACAATGAGTAAACAGCGAGGCCGAAGGTAAAATCTGACACGTATGCCAAATCTAAGGATGTTTAAAATGTCAATGGGAATAATGACAGTGACAGAGACTATGAAAAGTGGAAGAAAGTGGATTAAAATGTCCTTTTGAGTAGGTTAGCAAAAGGACTTAGAACCGACACTGGTTGGGTAGAACCGATGGCGGTCAGAGGTAACTGACAATGGTTACTATGAAATTGAAACAGTGATGAAAGAAAGTGGTTGTGAATTAAAATTTGATGTGGAATTAGACCTAGAATTCTGGGAAAGATGATGATATGGACCAAGCACACTTAGGAGAAGATGGAATACACTAGCTATGGTGAGGAGCATGCAAGGATGAATAAATAAAAAAAGTGATGAACGTGATCTCTCACCTCAAAATGCAATGCAAACAAGAACACTAAGAAAATGTGATCCTAGGAGTGCCTTTTCTATTATGTTTGTTTAGCTTATGCTATTTAGGGACTAACACATGAATTTTGAAATAGATTTTTTGGTGAGGATGGCTTCCTACAAAGAAGGAGATCTAAAAGGTGAGGTTTTAGCTATGTTATGGTGGGGGTGGGCTTCGCTCTGAAGTATGACTCGACAGAGCAGCGAGATGGATGCCCACTATGTTGTGATCGTGTGATCACCTACAACTTCTTCTAGGTAAGATGTTGTTTAATAATGTGTGTATTTTGAATTTTTTTGTGGTTTGGTAAGACTAAGAGAAATAGAAAAGGATAGAAGTGCTTTTCTATGATTTGTTTATCAACCATCAGCTTGTCATGACCTCCAGTGTATAGGTTTCCCTCAATTAATGTGAGATAATACAATAAATAAGAATGGAATGTAATTGTTTTTAAATCCAAATTGAAAATGTGGAATTGGATGACACAATAAGATGAAGAGGAAGAGGGATGCTCTTTCATTACAATGCATAAAACATGAAGAGATGATTCTTTTTAACTACACTAAAAGAAACCTTTCCTTTAGAGAAAATAGAAAGGAGTGGAATACCAGGGAAGAAAATTAGTGTGTACGATTTTTAGAAGGGAAAAAAACACACAAATTTTTCCTTAGGAATGAATGAAATACAAGGAGCCTCGGATGGGTCCCACCGAGCGTGCCAAAATGTTTCACCTTTTTCTTAGATTGTTCCTTTGAATTATTGATGAAATAGATAGGGTAATGGGCATAGGAGGAATACCTATTCAAATGTCAGTTGATGGGTTGTTGCACGTGTATGAATTCTGAATCCACAGCTGATCGTGAGAGCTTCCTTTTGGCTAGGAGGAACTACCTGTAATGAAAACAAGACCACCAGAAGAAATTAAACAATATGGGCAGTGGACTGCCTAGCGTAAGCTGGATCTAAGAAGCATGATACTTCCTAGATGGCTGTCAGTCAACTATTTTAAACAAATCAATGCTGTAAAAAAATTAAATCCTATTGTTATTTTGAAATGATTTATGTATCTCACTTAAAACACAATAAGAAAATAGATCTAATCTAACAGGCTAAGCTAGAATAGAATCAAAGGTCAAGTGATTGGTTCTGAATCATTGTAGGTATGATAAAGGTCTCGGGTAGATCACAGGTTAGTGAGGGTGAGGTAAAATTAGGTGGGTAGGTCTCTATTTAAGGCTGTGTGGGAAAACACAGAGACCAGTGTTGGTCAGGGGTGACTGACGGTGGTTAGGTATATAACCAGTGCTGGTTACTGTGAGATCTAGAAATGTCACATAACAGGGTTTTTATCTCCTTTGTTATTGCACAAAGGATTTTGGTTGGCCGGGACGAGGTATTGGGTGATGGGAGTAGGTGCTTTTGTGAGGTTTTAATGGGTCTATGGAGGTGAAAATGGTCAGAGAAGGTCAATAGGGAGCAAGATAAATAATGGATGATAAAATGATGATGAAATGAAATAACCAGGAAAGTATGATGTTGTACTTACTTGGATTTTGTTCCTAAAGACCTATGTGTGAAGGATGGAGGTGCTTATGATGGGTTTGAAGGCTGCAAGTGATCACCAACTGAAGAAAAGCTTCTGCATGGGCTGCATGCACACTCCTCTTTGCTTGGGTAGATCAGATCATGGCTGGGATGGCTGTGCAGGAGAAGATGCTCAATCTCCTTCCCTGGATGTGATTTTTTGTTGGAATTGGCTCTCTGAAGATGCGTTATCTCTCTATAGATGTGTTCTTGCTTCATCAACTTTCTTGCAATGTTTTTCCAACTTCCAAGTTCCAACTTCCAACCTTGAGAATAAGGTTGTTTTGGGTTAAAAGGGGTAACTGACGGCGGTCCAGATTAACCGGCGACGGTTAGGGGTAACCGACGTCGGTCAAGGCAGGATTTCCTAGGTTTACTAAACTTAGGGAGATCCTCCTGATTTTCTTGGATCTCGTGTCGTTATCCCATGGATTAGACTTGGAGCTCATTGTGAGCATGGGGGAACATGGTTAGAGGGAATGTAGACATTGATTTTTAGGGTTTAGGTAAGCCTTAGTTAGTTATGGGAACTTGCTAAGAATAGGTCTTAGGTTGAGTTGGCTTGGTGAGGTGTCTAAGTGAACTATATGTGTAGATATTATTTAAATAAGATATTTAAATAATAAATATAGTGAGGATAATGCATTAATTTAATTTAATTAATTAAATTAATATTAGTGGGGTGAAGGGGGTCATGGCTAGGTAAATGTAACAAAGGGTGCTTATATGTTAAGGGACAAAAGGGGAGTATGGCCTAATTTTAGTGTCTACAACTCCGATTTAACACGTTGACCTTCAAGGAAATGTGTCACAAAGTCTATAACATCCTTTTTCATTCCCTTTCAGAAATATTGTTGTTTTATATCAGACAAGCATTTTTGTAATACCAGGGTGTCTAGAAAAAGGTGAGTTGTGGAATTCTGCCTAACAATTTATTTCTCAAATCATTTGGCGAAGGTACATATACTCTATTTTCAAATCATAAGATTCCTTCATTATCAAAGTGAAAACCATTATACCTCAAATCATTCGGATCTACAGCAAGCGTTGTCTTTACTTGCTGAAAGTAAGAATCAGATTCCATAACACTTTCTTACTTAATCCTTAAATTGAGTTCTAAATGTTATAAGAGCAAAAATGTGCTTCCTACGACTTAGAGCATCAGCTAATCTATTTTATTTACCCTTTATATAATGTCAAAATCATATTAAGGAAAAAACTCTAACCACCTTCTTTGTCTTGCATTAAGATCTGGCTGAGTGAAGATATACTTCAGCCCAAGATGATCAGTTTTTAATTCAAAAGGTTTACCAAGCAGATAATTCCTCCAAACTTGCAGTGCATGAACAATGGCAGTAAGATCTAAATCATGTGGAGCATAATTCAACTCATGTAACTTTAGTTTTCTACTTTCGTAAGCTCTGACATAACCATTTTGTAACAAAATACCTCCTAGAACCTTCACCAGATGCATCAGTTACCACCATAAAATCTCCATTAGGATCTGGTACTGTAAGAATAGGTGCTAAAGTTAACTGTTCATTCAAGGTTTTGAATGTAATTTCACATTTCTCACTCCAAAGAAAGTTTTTATCCTTCTTTTGTAAAGAAGTTATTGGTGCAGCCACCTTAGAGAAATCTTTTACAAATTTTCTATAGTAGCCAGCAAGTCCCATGAAGCTTCTAACTTCATGTACATTCTTGGGTGCAGGCTACTCAGTTATAGCTATAATTTTTGAAGGATCTACAGACAATTCCATCCTTACTTATTATATGTCCCAAATAGTGTACTTACTGTGTCATAGAAAGAACATTTAGACAGCTTACCAAATAATTGTCTCTCTCTTAATATTTCCAAAACTATCTTCAAATGCTCATGGTGTTCCTCATAAACTTTTAGAATATATGAGAATGTCGTCCAAGAATATGAGCACAAATTTTTCCAAGTATTCTTGAAAGATATTATTCATTAAATTCATAAAGGTTGCAGGTGCATTAGTTAATCCAAAAGGTAAAACTGTGAACTCATAATGTCCATACCTTGTTCTGAAAGCTATTTTATGAATATCCTCATCCTTAATCCACAATTGATGATATCCAAATCAAAGATATATCTTAGAATATACCAATGCTCCACGCATCTGATCAAATAAATCATCAATCCTAGGGAGTGGGTATCTATTCTCTGATTGTTGCTTTGTTTAACATTCTATAGTCAATGCACAATCTAAGTGTTCTATCCTTCTTTTTCAAAAAAATTACAGGTGCTCCCTAAGGTGAAACACTTGGTCTAATCAAACCTTTAGATAAAATTTCTTTCAACTGAGCCTTAAGCTCTACTAATTCTGTAGTAGTCATTTGATATGGTGCTTTATAAATAGGTTCAGTTCTAGGCTTGATCTCAATTGTGAAATTCAACTCCCTTTTGGGTGGAAGACCTATCAATTCTTCCAGAAATACGTCACTGAAGTCTCGTAACAACAGATATCATTACATATCATCGTTGTTCTCTTCAGTTGTTTCATCAATTTTCACTGCATATGTACAACCTTTATTTTTGGCCTTTTTAAGTTGCATAACATTTTTTCTAACAGAAATCTCACATTTCACACCATGAATCTCTATTGTTTTCTACAGGTCATCTAATCAACTAATGTGTTTTTCAAAATAGTCCACTTTAGCCTTATGTTCTGCTAACCAATTAACACCTATGATTACATCATAAGATCCCAAAGGTGTAACATAAAGATCAACCTCAGTTGAAAAGTTAAGTAAATCAAGGATTGCTCTAAAAAGACACATACTAACTGTATGAAAAACATTTTTTCCATACTATACAGTCCATGTTTTATCCATGTTTCCAGGTTTTCTTTTTAGTTTTGATGCTAATTTACTATAAATAAAACATTTAGTAGCTCCAGTATTGAAAAGAATAGCTATAGGTAAACCAAATAACTTACCCGAAACTTCTATAGGCGTGGCATGTTTGTCAACTACTGCAGTGTGTATCTTGTGCTGCTGATTATGATCATCATTTTTCAAAGGGAATTGATTTATATAATGATCTTTTCCACAGTTATAACAGTCTCCCACAAATCCCTTCCTAGGCTCGAGTTTATTTCTAGCCTTAGAGTCATCGTTATGACCCCCATAGGACTTCTATCATTTATTATTGTTCTTAGCAAAGTTGTTCCATGCATTACCAACAAACGTGTTTGTTGACCTTCTTTCTTATTAGTATCAGATGAAAACTTACTCTTCATTCCAAATTTCTTCCATGTTCATTTCTTAGGTGCAAGAGATGATGAAGAGGAGTTGGGAACTTTCTTCCTTACTTCCTCCTTATGAGCAGAAATTGCCTTTAATTTCTATTCCTGCCTTATGGCTTTTTTAACAACCCCTTCCATTGTGATTGGGATGTGAACATACACCTCTCCTCTTATAATGGGATTCAATCCCATGATGAATTTCCGTATCCTGAACTTCTCATCAGTTTGGTACTAAGGTACATACTTAAGAAGTTTTGTAAACCGCTCCCAGTACTCAATTATAGTTAGCTTTCCTTGAGCTAAGTTATGAAATTCAGTCATTTTCTGATCATAGTAAAGTTGCGGCAGCCATCATTGCCTAAATTATCCTTTAAATTGATCCCATGTGATATTAGTTTCATCAATATTTAACTCAGCCTTCTTGTCCCACCATGAAGATGCTTCATGAGAAAGCTGATATGCTCCCCATATCACCTTTATTTCTTCTGAGAAATTCCTTATTGCAAATTATTTCTCCATTTCGCTGAGCTAGTTCTCAGCCCCATCTCCTAATGTGGTGCCATCAAACTTGGGTGGACTTATCCTTTTTATATCATTAGTGAGTTCAGCTACCAGCCTAGCCTTTTTGTTCTCAGGCTGAACAGGTATGTTCACATTGTTATTATCAACACCTAAATTGACATTGTCCCCAGGAGGTGGTTGATTTTTGTTATCAGCATCATCTTCCTCCTCATTTCCCATTACTTTTGTTCAAGTACAGCCAAACGATCTCTTGTGTCCAACAGGGCAGCAAGGATCTCATCTAGTTTCTGGGTAGTTACTGCTCCTTCCTCAGGCGGAGGGTTATTTGCAACATTTCCTCTTGTTCTAACCATTTTATGTTACAAGAAAATTTAAGTTTCATCAGATTATGGACACAATAGGTCCAAGAGCTCCATGCTTTAGCTCTGATACAAAGATGTAACATTCCCATTTTAAGACTTTAGAAATAAGGGATTTTTTTTTTCCATAATGTTCTCTATTCTAAATAAAGCATTATTTAGAACTCACACATTCCATGCCAATTAATCTCAAACAAATAACCATATGTAGCTGTAAAAGACTTGGTGATCCACTGATCTATTCATTTATTAACTCAGTGATCTACCGATCTATTTATTTCATAACTCGGTGATCTACCGATCTATTTATGTTAAATTTAAGTATTGAATACTTATCATATACTTTGTATACTTGGTTTTCCTACCCTAAACCGGGTACTGAGTGATCTATTTAAAGAACATATCTGAATATTTGTTACCAATATTCATCTGATATCACGTTGCTTTAAACTAGGTGACATAGGACAACATAACCAGCAGCTTGCGATACTTTGGCCAAAGATTTTCAACATACTGTTTATGTCACTATTCCTAGATGGCATACTCGTCATTTCAGAATACGTCCTTCACCTCACTCCTCTATTATCAAGAATGGTCTTTACTGACTAATGTCAGTCCACTTGTCCAAGGTTTAACCCTAGCCCTAGTTAGAAACATAATTTATTATAGGAAGATGCTCACAATGACTTAGGGTATATGGGCATACTCGGTTGACCTAAGTCAACCAGATGTGCCAAGGTACCCTGAGCCATTGAAAGCTACTACCTATCCTAAACATGCCACTAACTTGACCTAGAGAGAAACTAAGTTCAAGTCCTTATTTGTGTGTAGATCTAGATGATCCATGCAGAAGGGTGTTGCCACATGTCAACTGCATCGCTGTATTCTCAAGAAGACCCCTGTCTTCTCAAGGGTACATTCCTACAGTTGGTGTGTGCCAACATCCTACAGAAACTTCCTCATCATGATGTACATACCCCAAGGAGGTTATTAATACATTATTAATTTGGATTATTACACCGATTGCAGCAACCCTGCTAAACCCTAATCCAACACTCCATAAGTTCTTTTCCAAATTTGATTCATTTAGCCATTAGAGAATTTCCTTAACTTATGATTGCTTTATAGGTTATTTTACAAAGCTTAATAAACATATATCAAGAAACAAGACAACAACATCATAAGTTCCATTATATTGTAACCTTATCCATTCAAAGAATGTGTAGCAACCAAATAGGTTCAGTTATAGTAAAATTTATAGGGAAATGAAATATAATGATTTACGATTATATCACCATCTTTTAGATTACATTCCTTTGAGCGAGGAAGAGTCTTCCTCTACATGATTTAGTGTTAGGGTTTTTCATACCCTTCTTATCTTTTATCTTCTCTATAGTTTTACTGCATATTCAATACACATTCCATTAGTATGTTAGAATTGTTTAGGTAAAAATCGCTATCTTATGCAACTTAACAAGTTGCATCTTATTAAGGGAGATTAAACTAATTCCCTTTATCTAACTTATCAAGTTTATCCGAATTAAGCATATAACACATATGAAGAATATCATCAAGATAGGAATTCCATAGTCTTCATAAATAAAAGATAATTTACACAACCAATACAAGTAAATCTCCAACATTCAATTCATCATTATAAACTTATTCATTTACAAGACTATGCATTTCAGGTGTACTGTATAACAAACAGCCTCCATTCCAAAAAGAATAAAAATTTTCTTTTTCAATACAACTCATGAATGAATCAAAACTCTTTACATAGGATCCAGAATTAAATAAGTCAATACAACATGAAAGTTCTTGTCTTCCTTTATCACTTACGATGTCCATCTACAAAATTTCTAGCACTGGTCAGTTTAATGAACTGAGCATGATAAGCACTAAGCATTAAAGTAAATTGCATTCCACTAATTGTTTCATTAAACAACTCTTCTTTTATGAAACGCTTAATAGACATCATACAAGTAATCATAAGCAATAACATCCAGAAAGAAGAACAATTAAAATAATCTGAATTCACTTTCAAGAATAGAGCATAATATAATCTGCAACATCAGAATTACATCACAAGACTTAGTTTATCCTATCAATTATTTAAAACAGTCAACAAGTCTTGTCATTCAGTTATTTCCTAAACCCATAAGAATAGAAAAATCACATTTAACTTTTCCAATCAGCAAAGAGGTTAGTTACAGCATAACTCATATTAGTATGCTTCATCTTTCCATGTAAACAAAGAAGAGAATCAATACATATCTATTTCTCAGACACAATTCCTCTGAAGGAAAGAATAAGGTTTAGAACACACATCACTGCCTCAGTCCACAGATGACAAAATAAGGAGTCCATAAATAAAGAGGCAACAACAAAATAAGAATCCCAATTCATTCCAAGTAGTTTAAAATAGTCTAACTAAAATTTTTACTAACTTCAGTATGTTAGTAGTATATAATTCAAAGGTCTAAAACAAAACTTTCCAAAAATCCAAGCTATACTCGAATGAAATAAATCTCCTAACAAATCTCAAAAGAGAACAATAAAAGAGAATGGTCCCATCAATTAACATAGAAAGAGAATCATTTCAATAATGAAAGAAGTTAAACTTAGGTAGCTAGTTCCCAAATAGAACTTATACCAATTTCAACATAAAAAGGATTTCCTCTCAAACCAAAAAGGACCCAATCAATATTTCATTTCATTTATACTATGAAATAGAAATACACAACAATGCAAGATAGATAAGGGTCAATAAAACTCATGGACCCAAAGACTAAATTGCCAAGCATTCAGAACATGAATACAGTATCTCTTCAAACTACACTAGCATATAGGGTTTAAATTCACCATTCAAATAAAACCCTCGAATCAAATGAAATATTAGAAGAGAGTAAGGAACTAAAAAATCTGTTTAAGACAAGTACTGTCCCCAACTTCTTCCAACTTGACTAAAAAAAAATCACCACAAGCCTCACGAATTTCATTTAAAAGCTTATGACAGGTAAAGATTTGTTCAACATCAAGACAATAAGGAATTAAATAATACATTCCAAACACCTCTACAATCGATATGACTGTCCTAAAACATATCACAGTTCCAATCCATTAATTCCTAATAATAAAATAGCCAAGCTTCCCACATGACACGGATTCACTCAGGGTAGAGAGGGAAAGGTTTTACTTAAAGTTTTCATGCCTTATCGAGTTCAAGGGAGGATATATATTCCAAAGGACATAATAAAATAAAACCATTCACACCCAAGAAGCGACACGAATGAGATCACAAAGAGGTTACCAGTTTGACATCAAACTGAAATAAACTCTCAAGCTACCATCAAGAAGACAATCCATAAAGGTGATGAAGCTTCAAAACTAGGATGAACCAACAAAACCCAACTCACAAATATACGTAGAAAATTAAATTTCCCATTAAAAAAATATTGGTTCAAAGACGAATACAAGCTTCCAACATAAGTTCCGATTTTCTACAAATTCTATTACCGTATCAGGCAAACACAAAAATCCATTTCGAGTCTAGAGTTCATAATTCCATAAAAAGAATAACCCTTAGCTCTGAGTAATTGTACAGAGCAAAACTCACAACCCGACTACAAGTTCATCATAAGAACCAAATGTAAGTACAGTGTCAAATACGAAGGTTCAACCTTAAGTACAGATCTACACTAAGTTCCCACACAGTATAGCACAAACACATAGTCCCCATACCAACAGAATAGAAAAATAACATTTAACTTTTCTAAGCAGCAAAAAGGTTGGTTACAGCATAACTCATATTAGTATGCTTCATCTTTCCATGTAAACAAAGAAGAGAATCAATACATATCTATTTCTCAGACACAATTCCTCTGAAGGAAAGAATCAGGTTTAGAACACACATCACTGCCTCAGTCCACAGATGAAAAAATAAGTAGTCCATAAATAAAGAGGGCAACAACAAAAAAAGAATCCCAATTCATTCCAAGCAGTTTAAAACAGTCTAACTAAAAGTTTTACTAACTTCAGTATGTTAGTAGTATATAATTCAAAGGTCTAAAACCAAACTTTCCAAAAATCCAAGCTATACTCAAATGAAATAAATCTCCTAACCAATCCACAAGAGAATTCCCATATCAGAAGAGAATCAATAAAAGAGAAGTTCAGTCGAAGAACTTATACAATTAACATAGAAAGGATCTCAACCAAAAAGGACCCAATCAATATTTCATTTCATTTATACTATGAAATGAAATCCTATATTAAGTATAAACTTAGGAATTCATTAGCTAGTTCCCAAGATAGAACTCAAACAGAATTCACATTACCAACTTCCATTACAAACTTACAAACGAAGACCTATTTCCATTCACCAAGCTCAAATCAAAATTCAATCTCAAAATGAAATTCACAGTATCATCTTAAAATAGCATATAACAATCAAGAGATCCTATTCTCTTCTCTGTCAAAAACCCGGAGATCCATTCAAGAAATAGAAATACACAACAGTGCAAGATAGATAACGGTCAATAAAACTCACAGACCAAAAGACTGAATTTCCAAGCATTCAGAACAGGAATACAGTATCTCTTCAAACTACACTAGCATACACAGTTTAAATTCACCATTCAAATAAAACCCTCGAATCAAATGAAATATCAGAAGAGATTAAGGAACTAAACAATCTGTTTAAGAAAATTATTGTCCCCAACTTCTTCCAACTCGACTAAACAAAATCACCACAAGCCTCAAAAAATTCATTTAAAATATTATGATGTTAAGGATTTGTTCAACATCAAGACAATAAGGAATTAAATACTACATTCCATACACCTCTATAATTGATACGTCTTTCCTAAAACAGATCGTAGCTCTAGTCCATTAATTCCTAAGAATAAAACAACCAAGCTTCCCACACAACATGGATTCACTTAGGGAAGAGAGGGGAACGTTTTCCTTCAATTTTCCCACCTTGTCAAGTTCAAGGGAGGCTATATAGTCCAAAGGACATAAGCAAATAAAACCATTCACACCCAAGAAGTGACACAAAGGAGATCAGAAGGAGGTTACTAGTTCAGCATCAAACTGAAATAAACTCTCAAGTAATCATCGAGTAGACAATCCATAAAGGAGATCAAGATTCAAAACCCAGATAACCAACAAAACCTAGCTCACAAAAATAGGTGCAGAATTAAACTTCCCATTAACAGAATACTGGTTCAGAGACAAATACAAGCTTCCAACATAAGTTCTAATTTTCTACAAATTCTATTACCGGATCAGGTAAACATAAAAATCCATTGCGATTCTAGAGTTCATAATTCCCTAAGGAAGGGAAAAATTCCAATTCAGAGCTCGAGTAATTGTCATAGATAGCAACAACTCAAACCCAACTACAAGTTCCATTTTAAAGAACCAAATGCATGAGTACTATTGTCAAATACAAATATTAAACCTTAGGTATCAGAACTAAACTAAGTTCCAACACAGTCCTGGCACAAAACACATAATGTCCCCATACCAACTCATAACAGATTCTTTGAAGCTTCAATATGAAGTTTAGAACAGCTTCATGTAGCTCCATAGAAATACGGAGCTCTATCTCAAAAACACAAGACTAAACAAACTTTTCAGAACCCAACATGAGAAACTAAGCCAATTCATTCAACATAGTCTCAAATGCAAGAAACAAAGCTTCGAATACAAACTACAGAGCTTCCACTACAAAATTTAGAGCTTCCAAGTACAAGTTATAGAGTTCCTTAATACAAATTTTACAATGCAGGACCACCGACAACTAGTATAGACAAAGTTCCAAAGAACTACCATTAATAGTCAAAGGATTCACATTCCAAAACCCACATAAATTTCAAGAAAACATGCAAAGTAAATAACCCATTCTCATCATACAAATATATATATAATATATATATATATATATATCCAATGAGTAGAATTGTTTTAATGAATCATTTAGAAGAAAGCAAGATATCTTAATTGGTAAGAGCCTATCATGCCTTGATAGTGCCTCTGCCAATTCGAAAGAAGACTTCCGGCTGAGTTTCCAACACCCTTTCTTCTCCAAGCAAGATCAAACAACCGTAATCATTTTCCACAATGCCTCTTATACATTCCTTTAAACCAAAAATAGATCAGAGAATTCAAAAATAGCCACTAAGTACAGATTACACTGTTGGGTTGAAGAAAACTAGATAGCTCCATGCTGAGCGAAAATCGCGAAGCATGCGCAAAGTAAAAGAACCTCAAACAAATCCACTGAGAATGCCTTTCCAAGATAACTTGCTCACCAAAACCATTGAGGTAAATTAATGCCATTAATTTACATATTCCCACCTATCTCTCCTTTGCCACCTGCCATCCAAAGTTGGTGAGACTAAGTTTAACTACCACTTGTGTTTCCAAAATTAGTGGTACCTCCACATAGGTTCATCCAAAATTTCCATGTAGCCCCTACCAAACTGGCAGCACTCTTCCTTGTCTTAATGCCAAATCAATACAAAAATCACATCAAATTAAAAGCTTAGGAACCGTTTGCTTAACTCCCACTTGCCAATAACCCATAGGTTCCTTTTCCTGTCCCATTAGTTTAGGGAAGATAGGAATTTTGCTTAGGTTAGCTCTTAGGTTAATTTAAAATATATAACCTTAGGATATAACCCTCAAACAATAAATTTTCACCTTAGGCTAGGTATTAGTTTAACCAAATACAATAGGTTAGAAATAACTTAGAATCCCTAAGGTTATTTTCCCTCATGCTAACTTAGTACTACAACTTAGATTAGGTTGTCATCCAACGTAGAGTGACATAGAAAGAGTTAGGGCAAATTTACCTAAGTCCTGAATCTCTTTAGGATAGACCTTATAGATATAGGGCACATTTTTCTCTCTTTCACCAGAATCCTAAAGAAGGTTTTCCCTAACACCATTAAGCACCCTTGCCAAAAGTTATAGAGCTCTTTTTCGGTTGAACCCGAAGAAATAATTTCTCACCAAGTTAAAATTTCCTGTCAACCCACTTTAAATCAACATAACTCTTTTGCCTAACTACTACTTCTTTAAAGCGCTCACGAATCAATTTAACTTGTTGTTCCATTTAAGTAAGAATTTCAGGTCTAAATACCTCTTTATCCTCAATGAATTGTCCCAACTAACAGGGGTTCTACATTTTCTTCCATATAAAGCTTCGAAAGGTGTCATCTTAAGAGAGCCATGATATGTGTTATTATATACAAACTCAACTAGTGGAAGGTACTATTCCCACTTATATTGTTGGTCTATATAATACATTCATAACATATCCTCTAAAAGTTGATTAACTCTTTCATTCTGTCCATCCGTTTCTAGATGATACGCAGAACTAAAATTCAATTCTATTCCTAGATATGCATTAAGCGTTTGCTAAAACCTTGACATCATTCTGGAATCTCTATCCGATATGATTAATTTAGGTACTGCATGTAATTTGAAAATTTTGTGTACAAATATTTTATCTAACACAGGAGAATGATCCTTCAGATTACCCACAGTAAAATTTGCTACCTTTGTTAGTTTAACCACAACTACTAAAATAACATCATTTTTATTTCTTGACATAGGTAACCCTTTTACAAAGTCCATGCTTATCACTTTCCATTTGTAATATGGTATGCTATGAGGATACGATAATCCGGTTGGATGCATATGTTTTGATTTAACACGTTGACATTCAAGGCAATGTGTCACAAAATCATAGCATCCCTTTTCATTCCTTTCTAGAAATATTGTTGTTTTATATCAGAAAACATCTTTGTAATACCAAGGTTTCTAGAAAAAGGTGAATTGTGAAATTTTGCTAACAATTTCTTTCTTAAATCATTTAGCAAAGGTATGTATACCATGTTTTCAAATCTTAAGATTCCTTCATTGTCAAAGTGAAAAATTTTATACCTCCAATCATTAGGATCTGTAGCAAGCATTTTCTTTACTTGCTGAAAGTAAGAATCAGATACCATAACTTTTTTTACTTCATCCTTAAATTGAGTTCTCAATGTTATAAGAGCAGAAATGTGCTTCCTATGACTTAGAGCATCAACCACTCTATTTTATTTATCCTTGATATAACTGATGTCAAAATAATATTGAGACAAAATCTCTAACCACGTTCCTTATCTTGCATTAAGATTTGATTGAGTGAAGATATACTTCATCCCAAGATGATCAGTTTTCAATTCAAAAGGTTCACTAAGCAGGTAATTCCTCCAAACTTGTAGTTCATGAACAATGGCAGAGGGCTCTAAAACATGTGGAGCATAATTCAAATCATGTAACTTTATCTTTCTACTTTCGTAAGCTATGACATGATCATTTTGTAACAAAATACCTCCTAGACGTTCACCAGATGCATCAATTACCACCATAAAATCTCCATTAGGATCCGGTACTACTAGAATAGGTGCTAAAGTTAACTTTTCCTTCAAATTTTTGAATGTAATTTCACATTTCTCATTCCAAATAAATTTTTTAGCCTTCTTCTATAAGGAATTTATTGGTGCAGCCACCTTAGATATTTTTTTTACAAATTTTCTATAGTAGCTAGCAAGCCCCATTAAGCTTCTAACTTCATGTACATTCGTTGGTGCAGACTACTTAGTTATAGCTACATATTTTTTATGATCTACAAAAATTCCATTCTTACATATTACATGTCCCAAATAGTGTACTTCTATGTCATAGAGAGAACATTTAGACAACTTACCAAATAACCGTCTCTTTCTTAATATTTCCAAAACTATCCTCAAATGCTCATGGTGTTCCTATAAACTTTTAGAATATATGATAATGTCATCCAATAATACGAGCAAAAATTTGTCCAAGTATTCTTGAAAGATATTACTCATTAAATTCATAAATGTTGCAGGTGCAATTGTTAATTCAAAAAGTAAAACCATGAACTCATAATGTCCATACCTTGTTTGGAAAGTTATTTTATGAATGTTCTCATCCTTAATTCACAATTGATGATATCTAGATCAAAGATCTATCTTAGAATATACTGATGCTCCATGCATCTGATCAAATAAATCATCAATCCTAAGGAGTGGGTATCTATTCTTGATTGTTGCTTTGTTTAACATTCTATAATCAATGCACAATCTAATTATTCCATCCTTATTTTTCAAAAAAATTACAGGTGCTCCCCAAGGTGAGACACTTGGTCTTATCAAACAGTTATAATTTTTTTTGGAAACCGAGCCTTAAGCTCTACAAATTCTTTAGTAGTCATTCGATACGGTACTTTAGAAATCAGTTTGGTTCTAGGCTTGATGTCTATTGTGAAATCAAACTCCCTTTTGGGCGGATGACCTGGCAATTCTTCCAGATATACGTCATAAAAGTCTCGTAACAATGGATATAGTTCCATGACATCATTGTTCCTTTTAGTTGTTTCAGCAATTTTTACTGCATATAAGATACAACCTTTATTTTTGGCCTTTTTAAGTTGCATAGCTGACAGTTTTCTAACAGAAATATCATGTTTCACACCCTGAATCTTTATTGTTTTTGGCAGGTCATCTAAATAACTAATGTGTTTTTCAAAATAGTCCACTTTAGCCTTATGTTCTACTAACCAATTAACTCCTATGATTACATCATAAGACCTCAAAGGGGCAACATAAAGATCAACTTCAATGGAAAAGTTAGGTAAATCAAGGACTGCTCTAAAAAGACACTTACTAATTGTATGAACAACATTATTCTGTACTATATAGTCCATGTTTTATCCATGTTTCCAGCTTTTATTTTTAGTTTTGATGCTAATTTACTAGAAATAAAACATTTAGTAGCTCTTGTATCAAAAAGAATAGTTATAGGTAATCCAAATACCTTACCTGGAACTTTTATAGGTATGGCATGTTTCTTAGCCTCCTTTTCAGCAACTACAACATGTATCTTGTGTTGTTGATTACGATCTCCTTTTTTAAAGGGCATTGATTTACATAATGATATTTTCCAAAATTATAAAATCTTCCTATAGGTCCCTTCCTAGGCTCGCATTTATTTCCAGCCTTAGAGTTATCGCTCTGACCCCCATAGGACTTTTATTCATTATTATTGTTCTTGAATTTATTTTTTCATGCATTACCAACAAACTTGTTTGTTTTTGCTTTCTTATTAGTATCAGATGAAAACTTAATTTTCATTCTAAATTTCTTCCATGGACCTTTCCTAGGTGGAAGCAATGATGAAGAGGAGTTAGGATTTCTCTTCGTTTCTTCCTCCTTATGAGTAGAAATTACCTTCAACTTCTATTCCTACCTTACGGCCTTTTCAACAAACCCTTCCATTGTGGTTGGGCTGTGAACATCCACCTCTCCTCCTATAATGGGATTCAATCCCATAATGAATTTTTGTATCTTGAATTTCTCATCAGTTTGGTACTGAGGTACATAATTAAGGAGTTTTGTAAACTGCTCCCAATACTTGGTTACAGTTACCTTTCCTTGAGCTAAGTTCTAGAATTCAGTCATTTTCTGATCATAGTAAAGTTGCGGAAACCAATGTTTCCTAAACTAACCTTTAAATTTATCGCATATGATATTAGTTTCATCAATGTTTAACTCATCCTTACAGTTGTCCCACCATTAAGATGACTCATGAGAAAGCTGATATGCTCCCCATAAACACTTTGTTTCTTATGTGAAATTACTTATTGTAAAGTATTTCTCCATTTTGCTGAGACAATTCTCAGCCCCATCTCCTAATGTGCTGCCATCAAATTTGGGTGGACTTATCCTTTTTATATCATCAGTGAGTTCACCTATTAGCCTAGCCTTTTTGTTCTCAGGATGAACATGTATGTATGTTGACATTGTTATTATCAACACCTTAATTGGCGTTGTCCCCAGGAGGTGGCTAATTATTGTTATCAGCATCTTCTTCCTCCTCATTGCCCATTACTTGTCATTCAAGTACAACTAAATGATCTCTTGTATCCAACAGGGCTTCAAGGATCTCATCAAGTTTCTAGGAAGTTACTGCTCCTTGCTCAGGTGGAGGATTATTTGCAACATTTCCTCTTGTTCTAACTATTTTCTGTTAGCAGAAAATTTAAGTTTCCTTAGATTATGTACATAGTAGGTCCAAGAGCTGCAACCTTAAACTCTTATACCAAGATGTAACTGTTGATTGCAAATCACAGCACCCCTGGATGTAGATCAGGCTTCTAGGTTGATCACTCAGGCATCCAGTGTGATTGCATAACATTGAATCCTTTCTCTAAGTGTGGGACTTGAAAAATGAGAAAGAATTCTCCAGAGAAGGCCGGTTCCTATTCCTCTGTTCAGATGCACACGAAATATGCAGAGGGTTTTCTCAAAACCTAATCTAATCTGCCAAGGAGACAAGGTAAGAGGATGCATAAAATAAATCTAAGCTAATAGAGGTGATGCACTGAGGAATGAAGAACATACTATTTTTCCAGTAAAAACAGACCATTTAAACTATGTGATATAAGACAATGCACAGATGACAGCAACCTGCAGATAAAAGACCAAGAGGATGTAAAAAATGAACATAGAGAGGGCTAAGAATTCCAAAGACATGCATTACTTGCTCCAAAGATTGATACAATACACTCCTCAGAATGCCATGATGGTCTTTAGAATAGTATTACAGTCCAAATGAGAGGTTTGACCCTTCCACAAATTCGCTTGAGGAGACAGAATTTATTAGAGGCAAAACAGCTCATGTTCGACCTTTGAAAATAAGCATCCTCTTTACCTAAGTCAATAGAAAGAATGAGAGAGGGAAGAGCCAGAGGAAAGCCAAATCTACCCTAACCATGCCTCCAACTTGCATTCCTAGATTCATCTCAGTTAAGGCTTAGAAGTGTGCGGATCTTGATGCAAAATGGCACGGAAGGCTGTCTGCCACATGTCAAGCGGCAAACTGTATGCTACATTAGAAGTTGTCTTGTTGAAGCATTACTTCCTGCTTGTTGGCATGTCACGCCAGACATGTTTCTTGAACTTCTCTCATCAAAACTGAACCATAATGCAAGATTGACCCTGGAATCGTGTAGAGAATTTTACGAGCTTATCCATTGATTAAAGAACGCCTAAACCCTAATCCAACCTCTGGATCGAAAGTTATGGCGATCTGAAGATTTAGCCATTAAAAAGGGCCAAAACGTGTTTTGAAATCTTTCCCATGTTCTCTGCCACCTAGATGACACATGGCACGTGCTGAAAATTGGATGAGCAATTCATCTCTCCTCTAATCGCGGGCTTTCCTTTTGAAATTTCCTTGTGGGCAACCTTAAACTTGGACACGTGGTGCTATTTCATTGGTTCGAAGTCTAAGATGCTCGAATACCTCACCCTTTGACTTTTGGACTATCTCCCTTGTGACACGTGTCATGATTTGATTGGTCCGCGATGATTTGCCAGCTTTTCGCGCCCTTCGCGTCTTTATGTCCCAGATAGTCCCAAACTGCATGTACATCCATTACACATTAGGACAAAAACCTCCGATCCGCCCGAAATGGGCTTCCTCATGCAACCTCATTTGCCGATGACACGTGGCATAATCTGATTGGCTCTCAACTTTTTTGGCTATCCAAGTTTATCCCTCGCATCCCTGTGGCCTAGATGTCCCAGTACGAACTTTCTCTGTTTTGGCCGAACCGGCCTGTTCGAGTCCATTTGTCCCAAATGTCCCAGTGCTTCGTGGGAAAAAATTTTTCCGGTTAGGATCCGGCCGATCACATACTTTGGCCCAGATGTCCGTTTGCTTCACGGGCCGCCTGTTCTCATTTCGGCCAATCCAACCGGTTCGCGTACTTCGCGTACTTGTGTCCCGTTTGTCCTAGATGAAGACTTGGGCAAATTTTTCCTTCTTTCGGCCTATTCGGGCATTTCGCGTCCCGCGCGTACCTATGGCCCAGATGTCCCTTTGCTTCACGGGCCGCCTGGAGGCTTTTCGGCCGATCCATGCCTAGATGTCTGAAATGTCCCGACTGCTCCTAGGACTAGGACTTAGCCATTTTTTGTGATTTAACCTGTTTCAATCTACTTGCCTGGAACTGCAAAACTCTGATGCATGTTATCGAAATTTACCCTGGGGGGTGAAATTTTGACAACAGTAACATTCACATTTTAAGACTTTAGAAACAAGGAATTTTTTTTATAATGTTCTCTATTCTAAATAAAACATCATTTATAAGAAAAAATCCATGCAAATCAATCTCATAATAGATAACAATATGCAGTTGTAATGATTCAGTATTATACCAATCTCTCATTCCATGACTTGATTATGAATCAATCTCTAAAATGTTAATTTCAAGTATAGAATACTTTATTTATACTACGTATACATGGTTCTCCTACCCTATTCTAGGTACTGAGTAATTTGTTTAAAGAACCTATCTGAATATTTGTTACCAATATTCATCTAACATCACGTTGCCTTAAACTAGGTGACACAGGACAATGCAACCAACAACTTGTGATACTTTGGCCAAATATTTTCAACATACTGTTCATGTAACTATTCCTAGATGGTATACTCATCATTTCAGAATACTCCCTTCACCTCACTCTTATGTTATCTAGAATTGTCTTTACTGACTACCGTCAGTCCACTTGCCCAAGGTTTAACCCTAGCCCTGGTTAGAAACATAATTTATTATAGGATAAGATGCTAAAACATATGTCTTAGGGTATATGGGCATACTCAGTTGACCTAAGTCAGGACTAGATGTACCCAAGGTACCCTGAGACATTGAAAGCAACTACCTATCCTAAACATGCCACTGAGCTTGACCTAGAGTGAAACTAAGTTCAAGTCCTTATTTGTGTGTAGATCAAAGATGATCAATGCAGAAGGGTGTTGCCACATGTCATCTACAACACTGTATCCTTGAGAAGACCCTTTTCTTCTCGAAGGTACAATCCTATAGTTGATGTGTGCATTTCAAAATCCTACAGAAACTACCTCTATCAAGATGCACATACCCCAAGGAGGTGCATTTAATACATTATTAATTTGGATTATTACACTTAATTACAACAATCATGCTCAACCCTAATCCAACAGTCCATAACTTCTTTTCTTAAATTTGATTCATTTAGTCATTAAAGAACTATCCTCTATCTTATGATTAACTTTTTAGGTTCATTTTAGATGATGGCTTAACTTACAGATATCCATAGGATAAGGACAACAACATCATGTCAAGTCCTATCAAATGTAACTTATCCATTCAAATAAAGTGTAGCAACAAAATTAGGTTCAACTAGAAGTAGACTTTATAGGAAAGATGAAGTCTAACGATTAACGATAAAATATCACCATTGTTTTAATTACATTTCTTTGAAATGAGGAAGAATCTTTGTCTAGGAAACCCATGATACAGTGTAAGGATTTGTACTTGCCCTTATTGTGGTATCTATGAGGACAATAAACTATAGTTTTACTGCATATTCATTAGGAACATGTCCAATACTATGTTAGAATTTTTTAGATAAAATTTGTTATCTTATGCAACTTTACAAGTTTCATCTAAATAAGGGAAATTAAACTAATTCCCTTTATCCAACTGTTCGAGTTTATCCAAATTAAGCATATAAAAAATATGAAGAATATCATCAAGATAGGATTTCCATTTCCTTTATCAAATACAAGATAATTTATACAACCAATACAAGTAATTCACAAACATCCAAATCATCAATATAAACTTATACATTTACATGATTTTGCATTTCAGGCATACTACATAGCATACAATCTCTATTAAAAAAAAATACAACTTTTCTTTTTCAATACTATCCAAGAATCAATCAAAACTCTTTACATAAGATACAAAATTAGATAAGCCAATACATCATGAAAGTTCATGTCTTCTTTTATAACTTACGAAGTCCATCTGTAAAATTGCTAACATAGGTCAATTCAATGATCTGAGCATGATAAGCAATAAGAATTAAAGTAAACTGCATTCCACTAATTGTTTCATTAAACAACTCTGATTTAATTAAAGAATTAATATACAACATACAAATAATTGTAAGTAATAAAATCTAGAAATAAGTACAATTAAGAAAATATGAATTCACTTTTAAGAAAAGATCATGATATAATTTGCAACATCATAATTATATCACAAGACTTAATTTATCCTACCAATTAATTTAAACAATCAACAAGTCTTATCATTCAATTATTTCATAAACCCATAAGAATAGAAATACACATTTATCTTTACCAAGAATCAAAAGAAGTTAGTTACAACATAGCTCATTTTAGTATGCTTCATCTTTCCATATAAACCAAAGAAGAGAGTCAATACTTTTCTATTTCTCAAACATAATTCCTCTCAAGGAAAGAATCAAGTTTAGCACACATCACTGCCTCAGTCCAAAGATGAAAAAATAAGGAGTCCATAAATAAAGAGGAAACAACAAAACAAGAATTCCCCATTCAATCCAAACAGACTAAAAACAGTATAAAAGAAAGCCTTACTAAATTTTATCTGCTACTAGATATAATGCAAGGGTCTGAAACTTAGACTGCCCACAAATCCAAGCTATAGTTTGGCAACTAAAGCTCTTAACCAATACACTAGAAAATTTCCATCTTAGAAGAGAGTTAAATAGTGAGAAGTTCAATCAATGAAGTTATACAGTCAACATAAAAAGGATCTCAAACCAAAATGGACCCAATCCATATTTCATTTCATTCATACTATGAAGTATTTAGTAATTCTTTAGCTAGTTCCCAAAAGAGAACTCAATAGAATGCACATTACGAACTTCCATTACAAAACTTACAAATTGAAGACCTATTTCCATTCACCTAGCTCAAGTTGAAATTCACACTCTAGATGAATTTCACAGTACCATCTCTAGACATCATATTATTCCCAAGAGATCCTACTCACTTGTTTGTTAAGAACCCAAAGATCCATTCAGATAACCCAACAGAGGATAGAAATATGCAATAGTGTAAGATAGACAAGGGTTGATGAAACTCATGGTCCCAGGGATTGAATTTCCCAAGAATTCAAAGAATGGTATACCGTATTCCCTTCAATGAAACACACAAATTAAAAATAGGTTTAAATTCAACATCCAATTAAAACACATGAATCAGATGAAATATCTGAAGAGAGTAACAAACTAAATAATTTGTTCAAGAAAAAAAGGAAATAAATAATACATTCCATAAGCCTCTACAATCGAATAGACTGTCCAAAAATAGATCGTAGTTCCAGTCCATTAATTCCTAAAAATAAAATAGCCAATCTTCCCACATGACATGGGTTCACTTAGGGAAGAGAGGGAGAGGTTTTAATTCAATTTCTCTCACCCTGTCGAGTTCAGGGGAGGCTATAAATTCCAAAAGACATAAGCAATAAAACCATTCACACCCAAGGAGTGACATGAAGGAGATTACTAAGGAGGTTACCAGTTTGGCATCAAACCGAAATGAACTCTCAAGCTACCATAAAGTAGGCAGTCCATAACGAAGGTTAGGCTTCCAAAACTAGATAAACCAAAAAAACCCATCTCGCAAAATAGGTAGAGAAATAAATTTCATAATAACGGAATACTTGTTTATAGACGAATATGAGCTTCAAAAATAAGTTCTGATTTTCCACAAGATTCTATTTCAGGAAAATACAAAATTCCACTATGATTCTAGAGTTCATAATTCCATAAAAAGAATAAAACGTTAGCTCCGAGTAATTGTTCAAATATAAACTCACAACACGACTACAAGTTCATCATAAGAAATATATATAAGTACAATGTCAAATACGAAGGTTCAACCTAAAGTAAATATCTATACTAAGTTCCAACACAGTCCAACAAAAACACATAGTCCCCATACAAACTCTTAACAAATTTCAAAGCTTCAATACTAATTTTAGAGCTTCGAGTACAATCTTAGAACACTACGGAGCTCTACTTCAAAAACACAAAACCAAACAAAGATTTGGAATCCAACAAGAAATGAGTAAGTTCTTTTAACATTAGTTTGGAATGTAAAAAACAAAGCTTCGAATGCAAGCTACAAAGTTTCCACTACAAATTTCAGAGCTTCCAATACAAGTTACATGACAGAGTTCTCAATAAAAATTTCACATGAATACCACTAAAAATTAGTACAGAGAAAGTTCCCTCAAACTACCATTAACAACAAAGGATTCACATTCCAAAACCTACATAAATTTTAAGAAAACAAACAAGTAAATAACTAGACATATCATGTAAAATAATATATCTCCAGTGAGCAGAGTTGTTTTAATGAATCATTTAGAAGAAAGAAAGTAATCTTAATGGGTAGAGCCTATCATGCTTAATAGTGCCTCTGATGATTCAAAGAAGACTTCCAGCCAAGTTTCCAACACCGCTTCTTCTCCAAGCAAGATCAAACAACAATAATATTTTTCGACAGTGCCTCTTATACATTCCTCAAACTGAAAATAGATCAGAGAATTCAAAAATAGCCACTTAAGTGTAGATCAAATTGCTGGTTCAAAAAACCAGATACCTCCATGTAAAGCAAAAATAGTGAAGCATGCAAAGCAAAACAAACCCCAAAAAATCAACCAGCATGGCTTCTAAGACAACTTTCTCACCAAAACCGAGGTGAATTAATGCCATTAATTTTCATATTCCCACCTATCTCTCCTTTCCACCTCCATCCAATGTTAGCGAGACTAAATTTAACTTCCACATGCATTTCTAAACTTAGTGATGCCTCCACATAGGTTCTGCCAAATTTCCATGTAATCACCAAGTCTAGCAGTACTCTTCCTTTTTAAATAAAAATAACATCTCATTAATAGCTTAGGAACCGCTGCTTAGCTCCCACTTTCCAATCGACCCATAGGTTCCCTTTCATATCCCCTTAGTTTAGGATAGATACAATTTTCTTAGGTTAGATCTTAGGATAACTTAAAAGTATAACCTTAGGATATAACCCTCAAACAATAAATTTCCACCTTAGGTTAGGACATAGCTTCAGCAAATACAATAGGTAATATTAGAAGTAACTTAGCATCCATTAGGTTACTTCCCCTCATGCTAACTTAGTATTACAACTTAGGTTAGGATGTCATCTAACGTAGAGTGGCGTAGAAAGAGTTAGGTAAATTATCTAAGTCTTAAATCCATTAGGATATACCTTATAAAAATAATACAATTTTATATTTTCACTTTCTCAAGAATCCTGAAGTAGGTTTCTATTTCCCTTAATGTCATTAAGCTCCTTGCAAGGGTCAATCAAGAAGAGCTAAGAACAACACAAATAGAATGCACGCACATTATTTCAAGATAATAAAGAATTTGCAACAACCACAAGTTCAGTCCGTTAAGTCTCTTAATCAATTAATGCCATTTTTTCATTTAGTTTAGATAAGAAGATTTAAAAAATACCTTGGATCAATGGAATTGATCCAAGGATGAGTCCAATTGCAAGGAATAAGTTTGCAACCATTTTAACCAGATTAAAACTTACTCATAAGAAGTGAAATAGATTGTTGCAAGCAACAACATATCATCCCTACAATCAAAGAGCATTAATGATTTAACCATGGCAAGCATGATTTTTCAACAACCAAGAAATATACATTTGTCCTTAAAATCACATGTCTACGCTTGCAATGCAAAAGAAGAATATAATAGTTTTACAAGGTGTTACAATCACCGTGAAAGAATTGTTCTTAACATTAAGTTGTTCTAAGTGTAAATATTCTACTACAATTAAACTCAAACCAGTGAAGTCATTTTTACTACAGGAGAAAAAATCTCACCAAAATCAATACTTGTTTTTTGTGTAAACCATTTTACTACAATCCTTTCCTTGTATCTTTTCTATCCACCTTCTTCTTCCTTGATCATGTAAACCCATTTGTTTTGCAATGTTCTCTTACCTGTTGGCAACTTAACCAAATCCCATTTCTGATTTTGTTCCAAGGAGTCCATCTCCTCATCCATGTCATCCTACCACTTCATGTGGGTATCCTCCTGTATTGATACTTAAAAACTTTTGGGATCACCACTATCAGTCAATAATATATAAAATAAAGAAGGTGTAAATATTTCTAGAGGTCTACTTACCTATTGTGACCTTCTCAAAGAAATTTGGGGTGCCTAAGGCTCATTTTCTTCATTCTATAAATTTGTATCAATATGTTGCAGTGACCTATGTTGGTCACCTATTACTGACATTAGTTTTGGTTGTCAACATTGATCCTCTGCTACTAGCATTGGTCATGTCTCTACTGATGTCGATTCAGGATACCAATAATTGGTTTTTGTCACCGACACCAGTTCCTGTAGGTGTTTGTTTTAAATCCAAAAATGTATTTTCTTCCACAAAATCTTCAACCGGTTCATCCTTAGGCATCAAAATTTGATCCTTGTAAATTCTCTTTTCATTCCATTCAATATCACGTCTCCTAATGATCTTGGAATCATCTAAATCCCAAAAATGGAATCCAAAATCACTAGAGTCATAACCAATAAAAGTGCATCTCTTGGATTTATCATCTAACTTCTTCCTATTTTTTTATCAACATGCACAAACACTTCTTAACCAAAAGCTCTAAGAAAAGAAAAATCTAACTCTTTTCCAGTCCAAGCTTCTTCTAGTATTCTAACATCCAGTGCACTTGAAGGCCCATGGTTGATTAAATATATTATCATGTCTATTACTTCTTTCTAAAACTGTAAGGGAAATCCAACATGTATTCTCATGCTTCTTGCACATTCCATGATAGTTTCATTCATTATTTCAGCCACACCATTCTCATGTGGTGTTCTAGGAACCGTTATTTCTATACATATTCCATTCACTGAATAGTAATCATTGAAAGCCTTACTGTAGTACTCACCACCAATGTCAGATCTAAGGCATTTTAACTTTAAATTGGTTTCATTTTCCACAAAGCCTTTCCATCTTTTAAAATTCTCAAAAACTCATATTTAGGCTTTATACAATAAACCCATACCTTTCTTATGGCATCCTCAATGAAAGTCACATAATATTGAGAAGCTACCTGGAATGGTCCCCACACATCGGAGTGCATAAGCTCTATTTTTTTCTCCTTATTTTTTGCCCCAACTTTAATAAATCTCACTTTATTTTGTTTTCCAAATATACAATGCTCACAAAAATCAATATATACATGTTTCAAATATGATAACTTACCCTTTCCCTTTAATATATGCATTGCATTTTTACTCATATGGCCTAGTCGATTATGCCACATGCTTACATCTAAATCTGAAGTAGATAGGACAAAAAATGAATCAGTAATATAGGTAGAAAAATACAATGTTCCTACCTTATTGTCTCTTGCCATAACAAGAGCTCCCTTGGTAACTTTCCAAGAGTTGGATATGAATATAAACATGTAACCAGGTTCACATAGTTGTCCTATAGAGATTATATTTCTCTTAAGGCTTGACACATGCCTCACATCTTTCAATATACATGTATTTCTATTTTGCAATTTTAGATGAACTTCCCCTTTACCAATAATATTACATGGTTCATCATCTCCTAAATAAGCATGCCCAAAATTACCCTGGGCATAATTTCTGAAATAACTATTATTAGGGGTAGCATGGAAATAAGCTCCTGAATTTTAAACCCAAGATTCTATTTTATTATCCAAGGAGAGAATAAGGGCATATTTCATTACCTCAGTTGCAGCATTTTCCTCTTTGCCTTTATCTAGTAGATTCTCTTTGTTTTCCTTGAACCAAAAATCCTTCTTTGCATATTCTTTATTTCCATAGTTCCAGCAAGTTATTCCTCTACCTCTGGATTTAAATATGTCATTATTTGACTTTGATTTTCCATTATTCTTTCTCTTGGATCTCTCTTTATTCCTTCCCCTACTTTTTACATTCAAATCATTTCTAGATGATGACTCTCTTGTACTTTTCCTACGTATTTCTTCTTTCGGGATAATACTAACCACATCATCAAACTTCAAAATATTAGTAGCTTATCCAAAATGTGCCCCCCTACTTATTTTGTTGCTAACTCCTTTCATTCTTCCCTCTCTTGTGCCTCAGACATGATTTTTTGCTTTTCAGGCACTCAAAACTTTCTGGAAATGGCATCATTGGATAGAGCCCTCTCTTATCTTTCCAGAAAGGTAAAGTTTTCCTCCTAACTCCATGTATTTTTGAAGTTATGGCTTGGTGGAGTTTTTGTGGGAAATTTTCCTCAGGAAGGCCCACAGCCAATGAGATGCCACCACGTGTCCAGGGAAGTGGCGGGGGTTGGAGGAGAACTTGGTTTTTTACCAAGTGTTTTGGCAAAGTTTTCAAGAGGAAATATTTTCCCCCGCAGGCCCGCTGACGAATCAGGTGATGCCACGTGTCCAGGGGTGAAATTTGAAAATTTTGGCTAAGTGTTGGTGAATGGAAATTTTGGAAGGAGGGCCCGTGCCCAATAACAAACGTACCACGTGTCCTATGGAGCCAGAATTGCAGAGGGCGGAGGAGAACTTGGTTTTTTTTGGCGAATTGTTTCACCAAATTTCAATGAAGAAATTTTTGGCCCACTGCCTCGCTGACGAATCAGATCAAGCCATGTGACCCCTTCCCCAAGGGTCGGAGCTGCGGAGTGCAAGAGGAAATTGGGATTTTTCCCAAGGTGTTTGTGCACAAAAGTAAAGTGTTTGTGGATGGCCTGCAACCAATGAAATACTGCCACATGTCCCAGAATGGTAGAGGGTGGGGAGAAATTGGGAAATTTTCTCAAGCGAAAAATTAAAGGAAATTTAAAAGGCAAGCCCGCCCCCAAGATGCGAGCCAATCGAATCTCGCCACGTCTCCAGGTGGCGCCTAAAATTCAAGAAAAGCCCACGTGGAAAATTTAGAGGGGCAAGCCCATGCCCAATGAGACACTGCCATGTGTCTAGGTCGAAATGGTCAAAGTGACCCGTGGAAAATTCAGGAAGGACAGACCCGTGCCCAATCAGCACGCACCACGTGGCCTCAACTCACCGGCCCGGCGGGGATATTTTGGAAAATTTCCCAAAGGGAAAATCAGAGGAAAATGGACAAGGATGGGATCGCGCCCAATAAAAACATGCCATGTGGCACCTGGAGTGACGAAGCGCAGGGATTTTTTGGGAAATTTTCCCAAATGCAAAAAAGGTAAAAAATTCAAATTTTCACCCCCCAATCCGATTTGGCCCTATTTTGCCCTAAAAATTCAAATGGCCATATCTTCCGATCCAAAGCTCAGTTTTTCACATTCTTTATATCAATAGAAAGCTGGTGAATTTTTCTACAATATTCCAGGGTCATTTTTGAATTTTGATGGAGTTTGGATAGATAAAATCAAAAAATGCCTCTGGCATGTGGTCATGGATAGAAATGATGTTTCAACCACCATTTTTAATGAAGAATGGCTCGCATTCTCTCCCAGCATGGCTAAAAATGTCATGGCATGGGTCTGTAAGGACGCTCATGCTTTTTTGATTGCATTTTGTTCAATGGTTGAATCCCTTCCAAGTTTTCCCGTGTTTCTCTCTCCTGGGCTCGTCCCTTACACTGTAAAAGCCAGATTTGGCTCATTTTCAAAGGGTTGAACATTTTTTGTGTATAGCAGGGCTCCCTTTTCACCTTGGAAGTGATTTGGTGGAATATCATACCTTTTCAAGACTACAGACTATTCTTTTGCCTCTTAGTTTTTGTAATGCATGTGTTTTGGTTAATGGAAATGACAATGCAGGCTTTGTGAATGAGTTTTAATCCTCTGTTTGTCTTGTTTAATCCATATCTGACCTTCCATTACAGTTTATCAGTTTGTGCATGAAATTTTTGTTGCATTTCCATGATTTGTGTCAATTTGTCAGAAGTAAAAAATGCTCACCACTCCTTTAGTGTATCACCTTATTAGCACTAGTTTTAGTTTTTGCATCTCTATCTTTGTCCACTTTAGAATTTAGAGTAGGATTTTGAGTTTTAAACCTCTGTATAACTTGCAAGTGACATATCTGATCAAAGGAGTTAAGGAATGGGCCTCTAATCTGGAGATTCCTTTCCCATTTTGCAAGTCCCACACTTGGGGAAAAGGATTCAATGTTGTGCAATCACACTGGATGCTTAGGATGATCAAACTAGAAATTTGATCAGCATCCAGGGGTGCTGCTGATTTGCAACAATAGTTTTGGCACGCTCGGTGGGACCTTAGAGGTCTTCATCTTCATTACAAAAAATTGATGTGCATTTGTTGCAATTTTCTTGCTTAAAAGAGCCCTGAATTGCACATCTGGCGACTCCAAGGGAGAAGAATTAGCTAGTTTAGCAGTGCAGACCTGAAAACTCATGAAAAGAATCACCACAAGGTCAAGAGTTGGAGAAGGAGAAGAGTTTTTTGAGTATCTACAATTATCTCCAAGAAGAAGGCAAAGAGGGAGGAGAATTCAGAGGTCTCCATCTCCACCAAACAGAACTCGCTCAACTCCTCCACCTGGTAGGCCTTTCATTCAATCAACTAGGGTTCTAAGGCCAATCAGAATGGCACAAAACAACCCCTATGTCAATTTCACTGGCAGCAGCCCACTTGCTCTCAATGCACAAAATCCAATTCCAGTTGCAGCATTGAAAAACATCCCATACTTTACTGGAGAGAATCAGACTACTCCTGGTGATCATGTCAAGGATATTGCTAACATTTGTGCAATCCATGAGATCAATGAGATGCAAGTTGCTGTCAAACTGATGGCATCTTCATTCAAAGGGAAATCTTTGCAATGGTTCAGGAGCCTTGCCTCAGGTTCTATTCAAAATTGGAACTAGTTATGTATATCCCTCCATGAGCAGTTCGGAGAAAAGGGAGACAAATTGTCCCTTTTGGAGCAATTGACAACCATCAAGAGAGCTCCCAATGAGTAGCTGACTGATTTTAATTTCAGATTTCAAAGGACTTGGGAGAGAATTCTAGTGGCATTCAAGCCAACAACAGAAGGTGCTTTTCTTTACTACCTTAAAGCTTTAAATTTTGATATCTCTATGTTAATTCAATCCATGAGAGGCACAACTATACCCATTGCTTATAGCATTGCTATTAGAGCTGAAAATTGTTTGATTCAAGCTGGTAAGCTAGCTCCTAGACCTCCAATGTAACTATTTCCAAGTTTAGAGATCCCAAACACTAATCAAATGCCTAATTTAGCTCCTATTCCCACTCCTAGAAATCAGAATTCAAGTGAATCTTCTACTTCATCTTCTAGTGCCTCGAATGAACTTCAAGAAGTCATGAAGCAGCTGCAAAATTTAGGTAATGAGCTGGTTACACTCAAGAGGCAGAAAGCCCAAGGTTTTAAACCTCCCTTCTAGCCTCAAGCTCAGCCTAATAGGCAGCCATATCAACCCCAAAGACCACCCAACCCAGCTGTAAATTTGAATCAAACAAGGCCTCCTACCAACAGACCATTTCAGCCCTATAATCCCAATGCTACATCTGCCTCTAAAGCATTAGTGCACTAGTACAAAACAATATAGCTCAAGAGTATGATTGGTGTTTCCCATGCAATGAACCTCATAACCAATCCATGTGCTTCAATGGTGCCTTGAATCAAGCACTAATGGTGACAATAACTAGTGTGGAGGGTGAGGGTAGTCAAGAAACATTCCAGCAACAGTCAGCTCCAAATGATACCACACTTGTAAATTGGCAGGCAAAAGATTTTTGTGGCATGAATCAAATGGTTTCCCAAAGTGTTGTAGCCAACACATGAGGTCAAAAAGGAGAAATTTGGGTGAAGAAAAACCATTAGCCCCAAGCAATCCTCAATCTTCTATCACTCCACAAACTATTGGCAAACAAAATCCAATCCCAAGCACGCAAGGACTTCCCAAAAAAGCTCCTAGGCCAACTCAAATGCTAGTTGTTGTTGCCCATGTGCAAGGAGTGAATGTGCAGGCCAAGGGAAAACAAAGAGATGCTTCATCTCCATTCAACATCATTGATCAAATGAAGAAGACAAATGTAAACATATCAATGTGGGAATCACTATCTATCCCAGGCCAAAGAGATTTGTTACAAGCTGCCATGAAGGACTGGTCAGCTTCGAATCAGCAGGTCCAAATGTAAGAGAAGGTGCTCACAAATGCTGCCCAGCCTGAGGGGAATCATAGATGACAGAAAGGTAAGATGTTTAAGCCCCCTCTATTATATGTTTCATTGATCATTGGAAATCAACTAGTACACAATTGCATAATTGATTCTGGGGCAAGTAGTTCAGTAATGCCCAAGAAAATAGCTGATCATTTGGGGCTCCAGTATGAAACCATATCCAAAGGGGTAGTGCAATTAGATGGGACAGCAGTAACAATAGTTGGAGTGATAAAAAACTTGAGTCTTACCTTGCATGCTTGCCCCAACGTTGTTGTTTTACAAGATGTCTCAGTAATAGACCTTCCACCACTCTTTGCCCTATGTTTGTCAAGGGATTTCACAGCCAAGATTGGAGGCTACTTATCCACTGATTGGTCATACATGTTGTTCAGAACAAGATATGGAACTAAGGCCACAATCAGATCTGAACCTATTGCAAACTTTCATATTGAGCCTTACACTCCAAGTCAGATCAATACCAATTGTTCAGCATTTGATCAAGAATATTATCCAAGCACTGATGAAGCTGACACCAAAGTAGGAAGCATCCCAGATCTAACTCTTGATGAATGGGCAAACAAGGTGCATGCTTTCGATCCTTATCAAGAAATAGAAGAATCTGAGTTAGGAGTCTATTGCATGCATGAAGAAAATCAGCCTATTCCTAGCATCACCAAGCCAGACCACAAGGATAAAAATGAGGTATGGCAGTTGTTTTTTGATGGATCAAGGAGTAGACAAGTTGTAGGAGGGGGAGCTATGCTTGTTTCACCACAAGGAGTTAACTATTATTCAGCGTTTATATTTCAGTTTGCATGCTCTAATAACACTGCTAAGTATGAAGCCTTGATACAAGGATTGCATTCATCAATCAAGAGAGGAATAAAGAACTTGCAAGTCTTTCGTGACAGTGAGTTGATTTTCAACCAAGTTAAGGGGCAGCATGCTGTCAAGAATGATCTACTCAAATGCTACAAGAACAGGGTGTGGGACCTCATTGAATATTTTGAGGGTTTTGGCATAAAATCCATTCCTAGAAAAGAGAACCAAGCTGCTGACAGGCTTGCAACAGTTGGGGAAGCCTTTGACGTTGTTTAAAGCATTCAGAAAGACAAGGTATAGTCAAACATCCATGTGATTGTGAGGCCTTTAGTACCAGACAACAATATAAGTTGGAAAGTGTTTGAAAATGATTAGCAAATCATCCATTTCTTGCAAGAAGAGGCTGAGTTCTCGGCTAAAAATTAGGAAAAGTTGGAGCAGCAGTATGGTGACCAAGTGGTACAGCTGAGAACCAACAAACTACCAAAGGGACTTATTACTTTGGATTCCATTTTCAATCCTAATGATCAGTTTAGGAAGGAGAAAGCAAACATCCAAATCAAGGGAGAAGATTCAGTGTCCATCTCGGTAGAAGGAGACAAATCACTCCAAGTTGGCAAGATGACAACCGAACAAGAAAGGTATGAGTTCATACATCTTTGTCAAGAATTCCCTGATGTGTTTGCTTGGAGCTATGAAGATTTGAAAGGTTTCAATCCCGAGTTAGCTCAACATACCATTGAATTGGATCCAAGTACTAAACCCATTAGGCAAAAACAAAGGCTAGTCAACCCCCACATGGAGCCTCTCATGAGAAAAGAATTGAATAAGTTGATAGAATCAAGAATCATATTCCCTATCAAGCATTCCAGTTGGGTAGCCAACTTGGTTCCAGTTAGAAAGAAGAGTGGGGAAATCAGATTGTGTGTTGACTTCAGAGATTTGAATAGAGCATCTCTCAAGGATCATTATCCACTTCCTTCTATGGAGAAAATTTTGCAAGTTGTTGCTGGTTCCGAGAGGTTTTCATTACTTGATGGCTATTCAGGGTACAATCAAATTATAGTGAAGGAAGAAGACCAGTTCAAGATAGCCTTTACAACCAAATGGGGAACTTATGCATACAGGAAAATTCCATTTGGGCTGTCCAACACTAGGGCTACCTTCCAAAGAGAAATGGACATGGCGTTCAAGGATTTGATTAACAACATAGTGCTGATTTATCTTGATGATATCACTATTTTTTCAAAAAATGCAGCAGACCACCTCTCTCATTTGAGACAAGTGTTCCAAAGGTGTAGAAGATTTGGAGTCTCCTTGAATCCTAAAAAATGTATTTTTCTAGCCCATGAAGGAAAGCTCCTTGGCCACATTGTCTCCAAAGAAGGATTAGCAATTGATCCAGAGAGAGTTAAAGCCATAAGAGCACTACCATTTCCAAGCCACAAGAAGGCCCTTCAAAGTTTCTTGGGGAGAATAAATTTTGTTCAGAGGTTTGTCCCAAATTTTGCAGCCTTTGTCAAACCTATCACCAAGATGTTAAAGAAAAGAAAGGCTTTCAAATGGACAGCAAAGGGCAAGGAAAGTTTTGAAGTAATCAAAGAAGCCATCTCTCAAGCACCAACTCTCACTAACCCGGATTTCTCCAAGGATTTCATCCTCTATGCATTTGGGGGTGATGATACTATTTCTACAATTTTGGTACAGCAGAACAAGGACAATGATGAGCAGCCAATTGCTTTCTTCAGCCAAAGCTTGGAGGACTATGAGGTGAAATATTCTTTCATTGAGAAGCATGTTCTTGCAGTAATCAGAAGCTTGAAGAAGTTCAAGCATTTAGTCTCAAACAACAAGGTTCAATTGTTGGTTTCTCATGTGGGAGTTAAAGACTTCCTCCTCAATAAAGACTTGAATGAAAAGAGAGTAGGTTGGATTACTTGTGTTATGGAGTATGACATAGAGATCAAGTTCACCAAGTTGGTTAGAGGAAAAGGATTGTGTGAGCAGCTGATTTTGAGCAAACAAAAGGAAGCATGCAATGAGAAGGAGGTTGTTTTGGCGTTGCAAGACAGCTATGAGAAAGGAAGCACTCAAGAAGAAAATAATGGTGTCCCCACTCCTTGCTGGACCCAAGGTATAATGCACTTCCTAAGCACAGGCCTATGCCCTCCAGAGATGAACAAGACCAAAAGAAGACACTTCAGATTGCAGGCTGTCCCATATGCCCTTGTTGATGGTGTTTTGTTCAAGAGAGATGTGAATGGAGTGCTGCTGAGATGCATTGGTACAAATCAGATTCATAGGGTGTTGGAAGAATTCCATGGTGGACCATCTAGTGGTCATTTTTCACCAAGAGTGACAGCTCTAAAGATCATGAGGGCTGGCTATTATTGGCCCAAGATTTTCAATGATTGTTATGCATGGATCAAGAGGTGCAAGAATTGTGTGTTCTTCACAGGTAAGGAGAGACTAGCTGCCCTTCCATTGCATCCAATTTCAGTTGACCAGCCATTCATGCAATGGGGTTTGGATTTCATTAGAGTCATTAATCCTAATTCAAGCCAAGGACACAAGTGGATTTTAACAGCCACATATTACTTCACCAAATGGACTGAGGCGGTAGCACTCAAAGAGGCAAATAAATCTAGTATCCTAGACTTCTATGAGGGAATATCAACTAGGTTTGGCATACTAGATACAATAATATCAGATAACGCATTGGACATTCATTGGGTCCAAGGTGACTGAATGGGCTGTCAAGAATGGGATCTACCTAAGCACTTCATCAAACTATTACCCTCAGGGTAATGGTCAGGCTGAGTCTACAAACAAGAACTTGTTGAGGATCATTAGGAGGACTCTTGATGAAAATCAGAGGTCTTGGCATACTAAATTGAAATCATCCTTATGGGCTGATAGGATAACTCCCAAGAGATCTACAGGTAACTCTCCATTTAAGCTTGTTTATGGGAGAGAGGCAATTTTTCCCATGTCACTTGAGTTGCCAACATTGGAACTCATGAAACAGTTGGAGTTGTTGGAGTTTGAGCCCATGGAAGTCAGATATGTAGAATTGATGGAGCTCCAAGAGATCAGAAATCACGCATCCCAAGCAATGGAGAAGGATCAAGCTTTGATAAAGAAGACCTTTGATAGAAAGGCCAAGAATAGATCTTTCCAGGTTGGAGATCTAGTGTTAAAATGGGATGCAGATAGAGCAAAACCGGGAAGGCATTCAAAATTTGATGCCATTTGGAGTGGCCCATACATGGTCACAAAGTGTAAGGACAACAATGCTTTCCAATTGTCTTCATTGGATGGCGAAGAACTGCAGATTCCAGTCAATGGAATCCATCTAAAGCATTGCTATTAAAGGGAAGCTCTCCACCTTGTACATATTAGTTTAGGTTTCCATTCCTCCAAGTTCTTGTGCACATTATTTTTTTGTAGGTTAGTTTTCTTTCCTAAGTGCTTTGGCACAGGCTTGCTGTCCCTGGAGATGTGTTTGCAGCCTTGCTCCATCAAATGATATTCCATCTTCCTCCTTGCAGTGTTCTAGTCAGTTGGGGTATCAAAAAGAGAATTCAATGACTCCATGCCCAATGGATTACTTCAGGCAACTGGTAACTTCATCCAGCAAGAAGATGACCCCTCTGAGTCGCCTGAATTGTTATCCAAAATGTGCCCCCTGCTCATTTTGTGGCTAACTCCTTTCATTCTTCCCTCTCTTGTGCCTTAGACATGATTTTTTTCTTTTCAGGCACTCAAAACTTTCTGGAAATGGCATCATTGGATAGAGCCCTCTCTCAGCTTTCCAGAAAGGTAAAGTTTTCCTCCTAACTCCATGTATTTTTGAAGTTATGGCTCGGCGGAGTTTTTGTGGGAAATTTTCCCCAGGAAGGCCCGCAGCCAATGAGATGCTGCCATGTGTCCAGGGAAGTGGCGGGGGTCGGAGGAGAACTTGGTTTTTTACCAAGTGTTTTGGCAAAGTTTTCAAGAGGAAATATTTTCCCCGCAGGCCTGCTGACGAATTAGGTGATGCCATGTGTCCAGGGGTGAAATTTAAAAAATTTGGCTAAGTGTTGGCGCATGGAAATTTTGGAAGGAGGGCCCGCACCCAATAAAAAACTTGCCACGTGTCCTATGGAGCCGGAATTACGGAGGGTGGAGGAGAACTTGGTTTTTTGGTGAAGTGTTTTGCCAAATTTCAATGAAGAAATTTTTGGCCCGCTGCCCCGCCGACGAATCAGATCAAGCCACGTGTCCCTGGGGGTCGGAGCTGCAGAGCGCGAGAGGAAATTGGGATTTTTCCCAAGGTGTTTGCGCACAAAAGTAAAAGTGTTTGTGGATGGCCCGTAACCAATGAAATTCTGCCACGTGTCCCAGAATGGCGGAGGGTGGGGAGAAATTGGGAAATTTTCTCAAGCGAAAAATTAAAGGAAATTTAAAAGGCAAGCCCGCCCCCAAGATGTGAGCCAATCGAATCTCGCCACGTGTCCAGGTGGCGCCCAAAATTCAAGAAAAGCCCACGTGGAAAATTCAGAGGGGCAAGCCCACACCCAATGAGACACTGCCACGTGTCCAGGTCAAAATGGTCAAAGTGACCCATGGAAAATTCAGGAAGGACAGACCCACGCCCAATCAGAGCGCGCCACGTGGCCTCAACTCACCGGCCCGGCGGGGATTTTTTAGAAAATTTCCCAAAGGGAAAATCTGAGGAAAATGGAAAAGGATGGGCCCATGCCCAATAAAAATATGCCACGTGGCACCTAGAGTGGCGGAGCATGGGGATTTTTTGGGAATTTTTCCCAAATGCAAAAAAGGTAAAAAATTCAAATTTTCGCCCGCCAATCTGATTTGGCCCTATTTTGCCCTAAAATTTCAAATGGCCATATCTTTCGATCCAGAGCTCGGTTTTTCATGTTCTTTATATCAATGGAAAGTTGGTGAAATTATCTACAAGATTATAGGGTCATTTTTGCATTTTGATGGAGTTTGGAGAGAGAAAATTGAAAAACACCTCTGGCACGTGGTCATGGACAGAAATGACATTTCAACCACCATTTTTAATGAAGAATGGCTCGGCATTCTCTCCTAGCATGGCTAAAAATGTTCAGGGGATGGGTCTGTAAGGATTCCCATGTTGTTTTGATTACATTTTGGTCAATGGTTGAATCCCTTCCATGTTTTCCCACGTTTCTCTCTCCTGGGCTCGTCCCTTGCACTGTAAAAGCCAGATTTGGCTCATTTTCAAAGGGTTGAACATTTTTTGTGTATAGCAGGGCTCCCTTTTCACCTTGGAATTGATTTGGTGGAATATCAGACCTTTTCAAGACTACAGACTATTCTTTTGCCTCTCAGGTGTTGTAATGCATGTGTTTTGGTTAATGGAAATGACAATGCAGGCTTTGTGAATGAGTTTTAATCCTCTGTTTGTGTTGTTTAATCCATCTCTGACCTTCCATTACAGTTTATCAGTTTGTGCATGAAGTTTTTTTGCATTTCCATGATTTGTGTCAATCTACAGAAGTAAAAAATGCTCACCACTCCTTTGGTGTATCACCTTATTAGCACTAGTTTTAGTTTTTTTTTGCATCCTCTATCTTTGTCCACTTTGAAATTTAGAGTAGGAACTAGGAATATAAACCTCTGCAACTTGTAAGTGATAAATCTGATCAGAGGAGTTGAGGAACCAACCTCTAATCTGGAGATTCCTTTCCCATTTTGCAAGTCCCACACTTGGGGAAAAGGATTCAATGTTGTGCAATCACACTGGATGCTTAGGATGATCAAACTAGAAATCTGATCAGCATCCAGGGGTCCTGCTGATTTGCAACAACAATTACTAACAACCATTACCGAGTTATCCCAACTATCTGGAAAATAGCATAAGAATACAAGTGCTTTCACTTCATCATCAAATGGAATATTAATCAATTTTAATTGATTTACAATGGAATCAAAACCATTCAAGTGGCTTGATACAGATCCACCTTCTTGCATTTTTGAATTAAATAATTTCTTCATCAAATAAAATTTATTTGAAGCACTTGGTTATTCATATAAGTTATCTAAATATTTCATCAACTCTATCATGGTTGTTTCTTCAGTAATATTCAAAGTTGCAGATGCTGTCAGGCTCAATCTTATAGATCACATAGCCTTTCTGTTACAAATCTTTGATTCTTCATCACTCATCTTTGTAGGATTTGCATTCACATCCAAAGATAAAAATAAATCTTTATGATATAGATTATTTTCTACCTACGTCTTCCATAATTGATAATTACGACCATCAAATTTCTCCACTTTTTATTTGTTATCTTCTGCCATTGTTGTGCTCCCACTCAATCATAAATCCCTCGGTGAGTAAATTTTTCAGCATACAAAACCCTCAAACAAAAAACATTTGATACCATTTTTTGGGGTTAGACCACACACCAATGTTGTACAGATCTATATTCAATTGAAGCATGTAATCAATAAACACAGAAATTAAACCAGAAGAAAAATACACAAGATATGACGTGGTTCACCCAGTGTGGGCTACTTCTACCAAGAAAAAATCAATATATTGTTCTTTTTCCATAGAGGAAATACAATGAAGATCTGAAATCTTTCACACCCCTCACAGATGTATAATACTTTTTCCTCATAAGCTTCTCTCAGCTTTCTCCAAGAAAATATTCTTACAATAATAATCAAATCTTACCTTCTAACCCTAGTTTTCTAGCTTATAAGCATATACAAACTTTAGGAAAACTTAGCTATGCATATACAACCCTCCGATCACCTTTATAACCAAGGGTTGGATCTGATCCATGTCTAATGTAAAAATATGAATGCATAGATAACTGATTCCAGTTACCAGACCAATGTTGGCTCCTTCTAGGAAATTGATGTTAGTTACCGTGTAAACTAGCAAACCTGCAAAGCATGCCATTTGTGAAGCCATTTATCTCTACAACCTAAAAATTTCCTTTGGTATAAGGAATCCCTTAATGAGGACCATTAACCATGAGTTCATCAAATAACATGTTAATTTTATTTTAAAATTCATGTATAATATTCAACATCATTGTAATCATGTCAGAAGCAAGAAGATAAATAGTAGTATAAAAATTTAGAATAAAATAAATAGATAAAGAAATAAATTCATAAGAATTATGAGGAATAAATGGAATTTGAGAAACACATTAAGAATTTGGAAGAAATTAAGAAGAAGAAAGTGGAAGATATTGAGGAACTTAAAATTAGTCAAATTATGTTGAGAGGTAAGGTAATGTTGGTGTGAGGGTTTATTTTAGCCATTTCTTAGTCTATTTGGTTAATTCCACCTCACATATGGTGAGTCATCTCACTTAGGTTCCATGATTAATTCTGATATCATGAAATCTTTCATACTTGTCATATACATCATAGGTGTCATATGTCATGTGCATGATTTATATTTCTTTTCTAAATTGTAACTCTTTTCTCCCTTATGGATGTATGATGAGTCCAGGCATGGGCGTTACATGACACTTCCCATATGTACTTTATCCTTTCAGATCTATGTGAAATCACCCTAAACTTTACAAAGCAAATTGCATGACTAACTAAGGAAGGATAACGCCATTGCCACCTTTAGTCAAGGTTCTAAGTCTAGGAATGTAACATTAAGATAGAAGTTTAAAAGGATGCTTAACTAACATGAATATAATTCAAAATATAACTAAACATGCCTACTAATATGGGCCTAAATAGACCTAAGAGGGAAATCAAATTGGGTTGGTTTCTACTCCAAACAATGGTGAAATGAAATCTCCAAATAACTTGTTAATTCATTTTAAATATTCATCTACTAACCTTGTTGAAGGTTTTAGGCAAGGATTAAATTTGGCTTATAGATCATATGTATTATATGAGATGCAAATGAAAACATAGTGTAAAGTATAAAGGAATGAGGTTAGTTCTTTTTATAGTTTTCACTTTGGGGAAAACTTGTATTGTAATGTATGTGGGACTATAAAGCCCAAATTATATTATAATTTCTAATCATGATTAAGATTTGTTAGTCATAATTAGTGAATTACAAAGCAATTAAGATGTGAGATCCTTAATCAATTGCTTAGGGTCAACTAGGAGGCTAGGATAAGCTTTTGAAGCTTGTTGAGATGTTGTGGAGGTGAATGGGGTGATTGTGGGTGGTTGGAAGAGGGTTTTGAGTCAATATTGGGGAATATTCACCAAAACAAGGGAATAATAGGCTTAATTAGCTAATAAACGCTAATTGTATGTTTTGAAGAGGATTTTGACTTACGATTCACCATAAAGTGGCATCCTAAATGTGAAAGGAAATACACAATCAATAAAGTATTTTTAATTAGCCAAAGTGGTAAGAAATGTTAGTTAATTAGAAAATATCACTAATTATAACGGAATTGGAAAGGATGAGAGTGATTTATGTGCATTTGGCAATAATATTACAAAACCGGAATTTAGATGTCTACACTATGAACATGACTAGACCATTTTTTTACATTAATAAGTTCCTTGAGTTCATTTTTGTTTTCTAATTACTTGGAAAAACTTTGTGTTATTGTTTAAGTGCAACTCCATCTATGTGCATGTTATTATGGGAGATTTGTGTTCCCTCTTTAATGGTATCATAGCACTATCTCGATAATCACGTCACTCACATCACTTGTTGTTGATTACTCTCGATTTTTTGCTTGTTATTATCTCCTAGTGCAAGATTTGATCCATATTGGAATACATGCAAGATTTGCATGACTTTGGTACTTTTTAGTGTTTTGAAGGTACTAAGCTTAGTTTTTTCTATATTGGCATGTATGCAGATATGCGGGTATAGCAATAAGATTTGGAATTTTTCATATTAAATTTTCAAGTGGAAACATTTTGGTTTTGATTCCAACTCATCCTTTGCTCGTTGAGCTAGACCACTGAGCTATCCCTACTCACCCTGCAGCTCTACATTACCTCCTTCATGCCAAGATCACTCCACAAGCTTCAACTTCCTTCTTTTCCCTGTAAATCTCCTCACACCCAACTATCTCAGCTCCTATCTAACCAAACCTACCATGGAGCTCTGCTCAAATCACCATTTGGACTCACTTCCCCTCCATCTTCTCATGGTGTTCTCGGTTCTCCAAGCTCGTTGCACTGTCTCTTGAGTTTCTCACAACCACCTCTGCTCTACAACTAAGTTCTCTCTAGTTCGGCTCACTATCCAACGTGTTTCCTTGACCCACACATCCCTAGTCAACTTAGACCCTTCTCGACTCATCAGGGCTTACTCGTTTGGTACACCAATATCAATCCCAACTCCCTAATCAACTCAACTCTCTAAGTTTCCCTATTCCCTGGCTCGGTATCTTATCAGCCCCAACTCATCACATTATTCATCAGCTCTAGTTCTCCACTACTCGTCATGCTCCACCAAACCTATGAATCACTCGACCAAGACTTGTTTTGGGTGGCTCACTCTTATTGAACCACCAAACTTGGCATGCTTGATTATTACACATCCCTTCCTCGACATATAACTCATAAATATGGCCCTACCCCATGTGTTTATTCCAACCATTACTTGGGGTTATTGCCAAACTCGCTAACTCAACTCAATCCTATATCGCCACGTGGGGTATTTTCCAACTCGGTCTGTGACTCAATAGGCATCAACTCAGAGCCATCTCATTTTTTGTAGCTCACCCACCAACTTGCCCACCACCTTGCTTACTAGCTCACAGAGTTGAGCTAGTTAGCTCCTAAGGTAATTTTTTTAATTTTTTTGATTAATTTTCTTTTATTTTTAATATAATCTTAATTAGATTAAAATTAATTAATGAATAATTAAATTAAAATTTAATCAATCAAGGGGGTATTTATTTTACTATCCTAAAATAGGGTTACTGGGATTTTCTAGACCATTTTTTGATCCTTCGTATTGTACTTGTGCTCTTATTTTTTTCTTAGGAGTTAGTGAATGTGTCCACAAAAACCTTGCGGAAAGGGAGCCAAATCGCGACATGAGACATTTTTCTCACACAGTACTCTCTTTTTTCCCTTCTTGTTTGATTTATGCCTTATTTTTATGCTTGTTATGGTTTCATTTTTTCATGCACAACTAAAACTTGTTGTGGTCTCCACACTTGTGTGGATTCCACCAATTATAATGTGAGAGGCCAACTATTTCACATTGCACAAAAACATCATATTTTTATCAACACATTAATTTTAGTGTCGTAAAGATGGGGTAAAATATTTTTTTGGGGTGTGTGTGCATTTCCTAAGTTCTTTTCCACATTTTTTCTTTCTCTCTTCTCGCGATGGATGAAACTTTTCATTTTCTCACATCATTTAATTTTCATTAATAGAAATCCAAAATGATAATCACACTGCAGCGTAAAGGGTTATACTGCATCACTATAGGAGTGGAGAAAGAACCATAAATTAACTTTGGAAATATAAATGGTTCAACCAATGTGACGAAGCCTTTGGTATCATTAATATGTTTTTCTCTCCCAACCTTCTATTTCACATTGAGTCTTTCACAACACCTAACAAAGCCTAGAAAACTATAGATGGCATGTGTGGAAAACAAGATGACATGAGATCTCATGAGTTGGAGAATGGACTCCTAGGTTTGACTCCTAGTAAGTTTAATAACCTGCAGGCCTTCTTCTCCAAATTTGTTCACACAAGACTATTTTCTAAAGGTTATGGAGTTAACAAGAAGGATTCCTAACTAATCTTATCCATTCTCTCTAATCTTGGCCCTGAATACTCTATCTTCATTTCTACCTTTCACTCCATAAAATAAGCTTTAGGGACTACTTGGATGATGTCCTTATTTGATTTTTTTTGTCCTAAATCATTTGAAAACAACATGACAAGCTGATTAAAATGGGAGAAATCAAGTACAAGTCACATGCCCTAATAAAAAGTAATGGTAAAGGAAAGGAGAAGATATAGTATAAGAAATCAGAGAAAAAGGACCAACCGAAAGAAGGAAGCTAAGTCACCCAATCCAAATCTAACAAAAACACTTCTTCCTTTACTTCTAAGCCTAAACCAAATAGTAAGTACAAGTGATCATATTTCAATAATTTTGTACATCAAGAGCATCAATGCATGAGAAAAAAACTGACCACCTAACTCATTTACTTGAGAAGCATAATAAAGGTGTTCCTAAGTCTATTAGTATATCAAGAAAAATTCTTCGAAACCTAAATATTCTTAAGAAAAGGAAGCCAAGTCTAAGAAGAAGAAAGTAAAATCCATCGTACTAATATTTTTTCCATCATCGACATGGATTATAGATTTTGGTGCCTCACATGACTTGGGTTCTTGTACATGTTATGTTTTTGACATTGAACGGTGTGGTATGTCCCAAATCACCCATATTGGTTAAGAATATGAGTGGAATTTAACCCTAACTCGGTGATCATTAGAGAGATTCACATTGAAACTACAATGGTTGAGGGAAAGGTAGATCACTAGGCTCAGTTGTACACCTTTTCCCATTTTTCTCCCAGCTCGTCCCACGCTGCCTTGTTTACTCACACAGTTGAAGTTACTAAGCTATGACATGTAAATTTTGGCCATTTAAACTATCGTTACCTTGAATAATTGAGCCAAAAGGATATGGTGAATGGGTTACTTCATGTCAATTTTTAAGGGAATTTGTGAGGGTTGTGCCCTTGGGAAGAACTCCAAAGAGAAATTTAGAAAGGGGAAATCTTGGAGAGCCTCTCATCCCTTGGAGCTTGTTCATAGTGAAATTTTTGGCCCCTTTCCGCCTCCTTCATTCATTAGGGGTCTTTACATACTTACCTTCATTGATGACTTTTAATGTTATACGTGGGTTTACTTTCTCAAATAGAAATTTGAAATCTTCGATCAATTTTGGAACTTCAGGGATCTCACTGAGAAACAAATTGAAATGTTTATCATGGTTCTTAGAGATGATAATGGAGGTGAGTATGTGAGTGACAGGTTTGATGAAATTTACACCTCTAAAGGGATTGTTTTACAGCATATAGTTTCTTACGACCCTTCAAAACATGGAGTTATAGAATGAAATAACATAACTTAGAAGGATATGACAACTTGCATGATTCATTCCAAATCCCTTCCTCTGCAGTATTGGGCTAAAGTTATGAGCCATGCTTCTTACATTAAGAACCATATTCCCCACAAAGAAGTAAAAGGTATGACACCCTTTAAGGCTTGGTATGGATACAAACTTGATGTTGAGCACTTTTGTGTCTTCGGTTCAACTTCCATAGATTGAATACCCAAGAAGAAATGTAAGGCCTTAGAACCACAATCCAAACCTTGTATCTTAGTCAAGTATCTTGAAGGTGTAAAGGGTTATATACTTTTGAACCCCACCATTAATCATCTCTATATCGATAAAATTTTTGAAATTCCAAGATTTGTATTCTATTTCTAATTCTCCACCTATAGAGGTCACTCTACCTCTCTCTGACCATGATTCAAACTCTTATGAGGATTTTGCTGATCCTACCACTCTTGATCTTCTTTCTCCTCACACACTGGTCTATATCAATTCTAACAATAGTGATGATAAGGACTATGTCCCCTCTCAATCAAGTTATGATTCAACATATTCTTATCCTGACTCTCCTCCTGGTCCTCACCAGGATAAGTAGACCTTATAGAGTGTTATAAATTAGATAGGGGATCCTTTAGATGAGAGATAAAATTGTTTAGATTTTTCTAAGTCCCGTGCCTTTTTTTTCTTCTACTTCGTATCTACAGTATTTTCAGGAGGCTAATAGGATTAGTGAGTTTGATTTTGCTATGGAAGAGGAATATTCTACTCTCATGAAGAATTATACTTGGGATCTCACCCCTCTTCCTATGGGAAGAAAAATGGTTTGGTGTAGGTGGATATTTTAAACCAAGTATGGTGTTGATGGGAACATCAAAAAGTACAAGGCATGACTCATAGCTAAGAGTTTCTCCCAGGTTCCTAGGGTTAATTATTTAGATACCTTTACTCTCATCACCAAGATGACTTCTATTTAACTGACCCTAGTCATAGTTTCAACTAACAGATGGGATGTCCAGTAAATGGACATTAAGATTGTCTTCCTTTATGGTGACCTAAAGGAAGAAATATATACTCAACAACCACCGGGTTATGTCTAATATTTTTCACTTGTTTGTAGACTTAATAAGCCTATCTATGGCCTCAAACAAGCCCATTGGGCTTGGTATGCCAAGATGGTATCCTTTCCTCTTGCTTCCAGGTTCACTATGTGTCACTCTGACTGAAATGTTTACATTTTGAGGAAAAATGAGTCCATGCTTATCTTAGTAATGTATGTCAATGACTTGTGTATTATGGGTAGCTCTTTCTTTATCAATGATTTTGTTAAGACCGCCTTATCTAACAAGTTCTCCATGACTGACTTGGGTTTTCTTCATTACTTCTATGGGATTCATATTACCCAACCTGAAGCAAGAATCATCATTACTCAACCCGTGTATAACCTTGATTTTCTTTCTAGGTTTAACATGGCTGATTATAAGCCATCTCCCACTACCTTCCTCCTTAGAGTCAAGTTAGTAGTTGAGTTATCCACTCCCTTGGTCAATGGTACACTTTATCACCAATTAGTGGGAATTTTGATCTACCTAACTGATACCAAGATGAATCTTTCATTTTTCATTGGAATCATATCTAGATTCATGCATGATCCTTATGAGATGCATTGGAAAGAATAATAGAGGATCCTTCACTATGTTAAAGGCATCTACATATATGGAATTCATTACTTGGGAGGGACAAAAATTGATTTAGTTAGATACACAGATTCTAATTATTCTGATGATCTTGATCATCAGAAGTCTACCTCCAGATACACCTTTTCTATTGGTTTAGGTCCTATCAGTTGGTCGAGTAAGAAGGAGAAGGTGATTTCTATATATTATACAGAGGTAGAATATAGGGGAGTAGTTAACACTACCACATAAGCTATTTTTTTATAGGGGATTTTGACAAAGTTTTGATGACCTACCATCATCTATTGTGACAACCTTAACACTATCATGATATGTAGAAATCCAGTTTGGCATCAACAAAAGAAGCACATTGTGATATACATGTACTTCATTTGAGATTTGATTCATAAAGAAATCATTAATTTACAATACTACCAGAATTTAGATCAAGTTACATGCATCTTTACCAAACCCTTCACTGAAGCGAAGTTTCTTCACTTGCACTCTCCTCTTGGGGTGAGGTCTACTACAACTAGCCATCTTTTTTGGTATTTCTAGTCCTCTTCTCCTCTTCTTCTTCTTCTTCTAGAAATATTACAGTTTGTGCATGGGTACCTCATCATTCCTTATTGTTGGGACCCATATGATGCATCTTTCTTATTTTTTCTAGGGGATTCTTCTTTCTCTTTTAGAATTTCCATGTCTCATCCTAAGCTTTTATAAAGGGGAGTTTTAGTGTGAGGGTTTTTTTAGCCATTTATTAGTTTATTTGGTTAATTCCACCTCATACATGGTGATTCTTCTCACTTAGGTGAGTCATAGGTATTTTAGGAGTTATATGATAGATTCTTCCATGGAATATGTCGTACGTGTCATATCCAGTGATAGGTATCATATGTCATACAGGAGTTACATTCCATTTCTAAATTGTAACTCCTTTCTCCCTGATAAAGGTATGATGATTCCATGCATGAGAGTTACATAACACTCCCCATATGTACTTTCTCATTTTTTATCTATGAGCATGAGTAGACCATTTTTTTATGTATTCACAATTTTCTTTGAGTTCATTTTTGTTTGCTAATTACTTGGAGAAACTTCACATTATCGTTCGGGTGCAACTTTGTCAATGTGCATGCAATTACAGGAGATATTTGTGCCCTCTTTCAGAGAAGCGTTAACAATACTATAAATCACGTGGAGAAAAAATTAAAATAAATTTTAGAAATTACAATATGATAAGGAAAAAAAGTGTCAAAAACCTTCAGGGCCCAATATGTAGGTCAGATGGCCCACACAATAAAGGAACCTAAAATTGTAGTACAAATTTTACTTAAAATTAGTGTTTTAAAATGCTACAAAATCAAAAAGTATAGGGAAGAAAGAGAAAATAAAGAGTAGAGAAATAAAAAAATAAAGAAATAAAATCAAAAAATAATAGAGAGAAATATGTCAAAAGATGATTATAAAAAAAAAAATATAAATGAATAATTAGGATGATAGTGTAAATTTTATTGTGTACATTAAATTTGATGTCCATATAACTGTCATGAGGAAATTTCTATTATAAATGTGTCGTCTATTTAATTTTCACTCAAAAATTTTCATTTTTATTCTTACAAATTAATCAAATAATAGTAATATATTGGTCATATGGTAGAGTTTGGGACCCTTTTTTCCCAAAAAAAAATTGTTTCTAGTCCATGGTAAATATAAAAAGAGAATATATTGGATTTATTAATTAATATAGTATACATAATACCTAAAATAAAAATCTTGAAATTGATATCTATATTTATACTAATTAATAACACACAAATAAACTAAATAAATACATATTATAAAACAATTAAGTAGTTATCTTTTTTTTAATTTAAAAAAAAAACTTATCAAATGTATAGAGTTATATCCATTAAGAGTTTTGATGTTTCCCTTTTCTATGAAATTATAAAGATGACTTGTAGGATTAATTGTGTCAATTTTTTGATCGACGAGTTTTGAATCACCATCCATGATTCATCATAAGGAATTATTTGTATGATGGAGATATAAATGGGAAATCTTTTTTATTATAGAGTTAAAAACTCTTATAAATGTATATATATGATTTTCAACAAAATAAAAAATAGTAGGATTGAATGTAATGTTTTGACCATTGACACCTCAAAGGGGTTGTAACATGATCTATTAAAGAAAGCTTGGGTTTATAACTCTTTATCATAATTTTTCCCTAATGATGAATCATGGATTGTGATTTGAAATGTGTTAATCAAAAAATTGACACACTTAATCCTAAAAATCATATTTCTACATTGTTATATAAAACCACTTTCCACATATGCACTCCATAAATTGTGTGATATCGAACCTCACTATCATCAAAATTGGGATTCTAAAATGATAATGATGCCCTTTTTGAGTAATGTTTTTGGTCAACAAACTTTGAGAATTGTTTTTTTACATTCTGGGGGTTACAAGGTTTGTGTCCATCCTTTATTATACTCTTGCACCCTGTCTACATCAAGTAATGGCTGGTTTAAATGATGTGTGACTAATTTAGGAAGATCTAGGAGAGCCTTGAATTATTTTAGAATGATATTTGTAATAATAGCTTGTAAGAGTGTCAAGTGAGTAATCAAGTGATGTTGAATTGCTTATATAGCCTACTGGTGTAGGATATAATTTTCCTCATATTTATTTACTTGGAAATTCCTCACTTTTATTGACTCATCTTACTTAGGTTTCATAGTGTGTCATAGGAGTTATTATGGCATGTCTTACATGTCATAATGTGTCATAGTCTATCATAGGGGTTACATTCTTATTCTGTGAATGTAACTCCCCTTTCTATTTTGGGAATATTCTCATGGAGGAGTTACACGACACTCTTATTTCTACACTACACTTGAGCTATTCATCAAAGTCAATGTTCCACGTTTTCACACCATTCTTATGATACTGTGAGATTTTTCATATTGCATATACTTGTTAGTGATATCATTTCTTGTGTAACTTCATGTATAAGTGTTATTATCAGATATCCTAATGGAATCCCCAATATGGTATCAAAGCAATTCTGGTAAAAAAAATTTCCTTCTTTCAAGTTATGGGTTTTCTTAAAATTTTCTTATCTGACAAGACTATGTGTAAAGATTTGTCTCTGTTTCTTGAAAATGTGCTAAGATTTACAAAAAATCTCAAAAACCTTGGTATTTTCTAAATTCCCTTGGTCAGCCAAAGCAACCAAAATTTTGTTAGGGTTTTTTGATTATTTACAAGTTGTAGATCTAGTATTTACAAGTTTGTGGTATTTTTCATTTGTTTTCCTATTTGTGGTGGCCTATAACTAGTGTTTAGCTCCTGGAAGGAGTTCCATGGCTCACTACTACTAGTTTCAAAAACAATTCAAGGTTTCATGGCCTTTAGAAGGTGGTTTACAAGTCTCTAGAGAGTTTTCTCGGCCCATACATCATGGTAGCATACCTCTATAGCAAGTTCAAAACTTTAGAGGTTGTATACATGTCCCATCCATGGCATTTCAAACCTACAAAGAGTTTATACAACCCCTAAACCCTTATGTAGGCTCGTGCGAGGTTTTAAGTCCCCCTACATAGCTGACACAACCTCTCAATGCTCACAAATAGACCTACAACACATTTATGGAAGCTTCTTCTCGATCGAGGGCTCAAAAACAAATAATCCAACACCTCATTTCACTCATGGGTGATGTAAAACAACTAAAAAAACTTCAAATACGACTCCAACATTTTCAGGCCATGCAACTCTACTTTTTCACATCTATGATGGTGCAAAGCAATAGTAGCAAGCAAAAGTATAGTGAAATTTAGGGTTTAAAATCCTAAATCGTCTCTATGACATTTTCCTGTAGTGGACCCCACCATTCATAAGGTGAATAAGTTTTTATTTCCCAACTTGACTTTTAACTTTTTTCACAATTTAGTATTATTCACTTTTTAGATGCAGGACATTGTTTTGGGAAAATCACATTAAGGGTGATTTTTAGTGTTTAGTTTCATTGTATCTTTCGTTTGTCGAAGACAAAGGGTGTGGCCCATGTTGGCAAGAGGAAAATTCCCCCTCAAAAACTAAACCATTGAAATCTACATTCTATGTCAATTCCAATGGGTGGTTGGAATGCTAGGTTCGTCCTCATTTAATGCATTTTTTTAATGCTTGAGTGAAATTTTATTTAAAATAGGCTTTATTTACAGGAAATCATTATTTTAATAACGTTTGATCGGTATCTCAGAATTGAGTGCCTTATTTTGAAAAAGTTCATATTTTTCATGTGTCATGCATTGGTCCTATTTCCATTATAAAACACACTAATTTATAAAATGCCAAATTTGGGGTGGAGGATGCCTAATATAGTTTTTTTTTTTTTTTTTTTTTTTTTTTTGGGGGGGGGGGGGGGGGTATTATAATCCCATGTAGAAGCATTTTTGGCTAAGTCTAATGTCTCACATCCTTGACTGTGTTATCATACACATATATTTTTACATTTTTTAGACACATTTTCAGCTTATCCTGACGTCCATCTGAGCATGCATTTATCACCTATGACTCCTTTACATTGATTTCTCTCATTTGCAGATGCACAATGGAAAAAGTTCTTCATAGAATTATGCTTCATAGAACCAATAATACATTGTAGCCTCTTCCACTTCTTCTTGGTAGGGATAATTATGCAATGCTTCATTTGAGCATGGAACATTTTCTCATTCATGATAACCTTTATCAATTTTTGTATGGACAAGTACCCACCCCTAGTGACCCAAATCAACTCAAAGACTAGACCGACACTTATGAAATTGTTTTTGGTCACTTTTTTGTGTACATTTCCATGCCTCTCCACCATCATGTGGTACAGACAGAGTGTCCTCACACTATTTGGAGCATTCTTCAAACCTTATTTGGATACCCTTCAGAGATTACAATTTCTACTCCTCCTAATACTATTTTTTTGATCCCCACTTCATGTGATTATATTTCTACTGATATAAATGTCCTTGTTCATATTCCTAATTATGAGGATTTTTCTTCTAGTCCTAATTACATGAGTATTGATGAGGATACATATCCTCCCTCTCTCAATAAGCTTTCAAATCATGTTGAATCTCCTCCTGACTCTCCCATAATTGGAGATCCATCAGACACCAGGAAAAAATATTCATAATTCCATAGTGTTCCACCTTCATTAATTGCATTTTCCTCTAATCCACAATCATTATGTGAGGAATATTCTACTCCTACTTCTTAAGATGATGATGATACATTTATGTCAAAAATTCATCTTCAATTTGTTGAGCAATTGTTTTGGGATGAGTTTCTGTCAGAAATCGTATTCCCTTTTGCAGACCCTACTTGTGTAATGTGTTGCATTACAGGGAGATGCTCTTCCATTTGTAGAGCCTTCACACATTTTTTCTTTAGAGGAGTCCTTCATCTCCATTGATGGGAGTTCCCCTTCTAAGATATCAGTCACTTATACTATTTTGGATATCATCATTGGTCTGCCTCTTCTAGTGGATCCTCATTCTATTGTTGTGAGGGTTATTGGGCCTTCACTTCATAAGGACATTCTTTTTATGAATGATCCTTACTCATTATCTGAAAAATATACTTCGTTAGAATTACTATCATTTCACGTGTATACTCTTGTGGGACATATGCCACATTTCATTCATGGACCATCTTTAGAGTTCTTCATACTACTTCCTTTGGCTTCCTTCGTGGAGTGGGCATACTTTCAATACACATTTTCTCTTCTTCATAAGGGTAGAAACATTGTTCAATTTAGATGGACCTTCTTCAGTCTTAAGGAAGAAGACCACATCATCAACACTCTTCTAGGGGGATTCTATAAATCTCCTCTTCTTTCTCTCTCAAATTTATGGGAGAATATCTATATAATTCTAGGTGAATTTTCTCTTAGGGAGAAATGTTTTACTTCTCTTTTACCTCTTTTAGGGGGGAATTTTTTCCCACTGGGTTTTCTCCTTTTCTCCACTTTATTAGATATTTACATTGTACGTGGGTACCTCACCATGCCTTGTTATTGGGACCCACTTTTTCTACCCACCTAAGCTATTCTTTAGGGGGTGTTGGTGTAGGATATTATTTTTCTCGTATTTATTTACTTAGAAATTTCTCATTTTGGTTGACTCATCTTTATTAGGTGTCATAGTGCATCATAGGAGTTACTATGACATGTCTTACATGTCGTAGAGCATCATAGTTTATTATAGGATTTATCTTCCTATTCCTAAAATGTAATTCCCCTTCCTATTTTGGTAATATTCCATGGAGTTACACAACACTCCTATTTGTACACTACACTTGAGCTATTCATCAGAGCATGTGTTTCCATGTTTTTGCACCATTCTTGTGGTACTGTGAGATTTTTCATATTACATCTACTTGTTAATGATTTCATAATTCATGCAACTTTTGGTGTAATCATTATTTATCATAGATCCTAACGGAATACACGTTATAGCCCTCTTTAGGTGAAATATTATGATAAGGACCTTCCTAAGAAGATGAATTGATGCAATAAAGATATTAAAATTTAATTCAAATTCATAGGATAAGAAGAAATAGGACCACATAAGTTGGCAAGTGCAATATATCTTATCTTGACCAAATTGCATGGTCCTAGATAAGAAGCATATAGTGAAAAACATAAAGTTATAGAATGATGCACATATTTGACTTAATACTTTGGATAATTAATATTTTTTTTGTAATAGTGCACAGTATGGAGATGATAAAGTAAAGAAAGATCTAGAGATATGTACTGATTGGACTCATATTGTGACGATTTGTTTGAGCAAAGAAGCCTATCCAAATTTATCATTGCCATTGTGTTTTCATTGATGAAAAAAGAGTATGTTATCATTGATTTCTTGAATATAATTGATGTCAAAAGGAGAGAGAAATATGAAGGTTGATTGGTAATGTCATGCCAAGTTGAATGTCTTGCTGAGATTGCATGGTGCTTCATGGGTTCTTGAGTAGTGTAGTGGCTATTAGGAGTGTGGTATTGACTTGTATAGGTATGAATGATGTTTTTGAGGTGTTCAAGTGTGCCAAAGTGATGAGGAGGTCAGGTTTTTTGGGGCAAGCTTGTTCAAGAGGCTTAATTTGGAGGCCTCGTTAGGAAAATGAGGTATGATATGATGAATTGATACATGTAGTAGATGGTTATGCATTTTTGGAACATGAAAATCATGATTATGTGGTGTTGAGACATTCAAAAGTTTCTTATAGTGTTTGTTCAGGTGTTGGACATGTTTTCTAGGTCTAGAGTAGACCTATTCTCAAGCCCTAAGTGTCCAAATGAGGTGTGCAGGTATGGTTTTAGTTTGGAAATGAAAATTTGATCTATTTCAAGGATGTGGCTAGTTTTTTTTATCATTTTGGTGCATTTTTAGGTCAATACCTTGAGGATATTACATGGAAAGAGAGTTTAAGGTATGTTCCTTGACATAGTCCTTAAGAAAGCATGCCTTAATGAAGTGGAGTCATCATTTATGAGTGTATTTTAGAAAATTTTAGCATTATATATGTGTTTTAATGTTGATATGAATGTGTGGTCCAAATTTTAGGTCTTATTTTTGAATATTTTGTAATTTATTTCTTTTTTCTCTTACCAAGTATTTATAAGTGAGAATCCCAACACAAATATGACTTTCTTATGCTCGTTAGAAACGTGAAATCTATGCATCGTGGTCCAAACTCTTCATGGTAGTTTTGGAATGTTCCTATCTTTATTTTTGTGGCATTATTTTGAAGGATAAGGCCATGCTTTTATGAACAATCATTAAGAAGCTAAATTGGTTTTAAACCCTTCTAAAACCCTAGATATAAAGCGATGGAGAAGATATTCTTCCTAGAGGCCAAAAATGTATAATTTGTGTGAGATTTATGATTGGAGGTTGTGGAGGACTCCTTGATATTTCTCCAAGTGTAAGTTAGGTTTTGTGGCTTTTAGTGGACCCCACTCAAAAAGGCAAGTTTCTGGAAATGTTTTTCCGATTAGGTTTTACATTGGAAAAGGTGACTAAGCTAGTTTTGGAAGAATTATGGGAGATATAATTCATGTATAGAGTAGTTTCAGATCAATTTTATCTTTTATAAGGTTTTTTGAAGTCATTTTTGCATGACTGGTTTTGGGGTAGTTTCAAGTGACCTTGTTACAAAAGCTTTTTGGAGGTGCTTCAGTCTAATTTATGGAATACTGTGAACTTAGTGATGAACATGAGGTCATGATATTTCCATTTACATATATCACTTGCATGATTTGAGGTATTTTGGTGTTTGTTTTAGCTTTATTTATAAAGACTAGTTTTGGGGCATGATGGTTGTCTTTGTTCTCGAGTGGCTTCATGGTGTGAGATGATGGTTATGAATTGTTATAGCTTGTTGGAGGTTGTTAGTGTTCTTAGAAAACATGTATAAGTGGTGTATGAGCTTTTTTGAAAGTGATTTTTTTCTTGAACATCTTGTTTTGGTGATTAGGATTTTTTGGGTGCAATTAGACTTCTTGTTTCCTAATGGAGGATTTTATGGTTCTAGATTGTGTTGTCGACCTATATGGTCTTATGTATGGTGCTCTTGTTATGTTTTTATTATGTAAATTTGTTATTTTCTCTATTATGGCCGACTTAGGTGAGTTATAATCATGAGACGTCTATAACTCACCTAGGTCTAAAAGAGGTATATGTGACCATGAAGAGAGGTCTAAGAAGATATGTGATGTTCTAGAGAGTGATTGGTTATTGGAGAGATGGGTAACTATACCTAATCAAATTTAAAGAAGAATATCTTGAGTGAGTTGGCCTCAAAGGATGTTTTGAGGAGGATAGAGGAAAAGTGAGATTCATTATGTCATCATCAATTGTTGGTGCAACATTTCAGAGATGAAAAATAAATTAGGTGGCTTTAGTTGGTGTTGAGTCATCTAGAGGGTTAGTGCCTCATTTTAGGGTTTTTTCTCCTTGTGGGGTTGGTACCTCACTAAACCTAGGGGTTGGTGTTCCTTGTTGATTTAGTGCTCAACTAAATTTGAAACATGGATATAATAAAGTTTTATTTTTTTTGTTATATTCACCTTGAGGGTTTCCCACTTACATCTAGTGTTCATGTGTTGATATGTTCTCCTTTTCTCATGTTTGGTTATGGTTATCGATTACATGTTTCATGTTTAATGGTTAAGTTGGTGAATGGTTAATAAATGCCTAAAGTGAATGTGAAATAATGTTTTAATGCACATTGATCCCCCCTCTCAGTGGTTGTTCTTCCAAAAAATGGTATCGGATCTAAACCTATAAAGAAAACTTAATAAGATTGAACTGATCCTTTGAAGCACAAGATGGCTAAGTAATTAAGGAAAGAGAATCAAGAGTTGAAATATATGATCAAATTTCTTGAGGAGTAGGTACGTGCCCTAAAATATGACATGCTCAAAGAACAAAAAAGTATGAAGAATATATCATTAGCATGGATATAGTAAATGATAATATCTTCAAGGAGATGTATTTTAAGGTTAAAGGTTTGACATTTTGTCTCAAGGTCAAAGAAGAAGATTATAAAACTCAAGTTGAGTTAGTGACAAAATCCCTAAAAGATAAGGAAGAGGATTGTATCATGTATGAAGCTAAAATGAGGTCCTTAAAGGCATAGTTGGAGTAGGTAACTAGCAAGTTGAAGTCCCATGAGAAGTTTGAAAAGAGTTCTAAGGACCTAGATGATATTTTGAGAATACAGAAAGCTTAAAGTGATATTATATCCCTAGGTTTCATGGGAGACCTAAATATTGATGATACAAGACAAGAAGATGTTGTTCAAAGTAAGGAGGATGCTAGTAAGGTCAAAATTAAGAAGGAAAGCTCAATTAAGCAACCTAATACTATGAGGTATGTTGGTTCTTTTCATGTTTATTATTATGCTTGCAATGAATTTTATCATAGGGAAAGAGAATGTGGAAGAAGTTCCTTCAAGAGTGAGTATCCATGGAGCAATGGAAGAAATCATCGTCATAATCAACCAAGTGGTATGCATCATTTTGTTTTCTATATTTATCACCGATAAGGTCATATTGCAAAGTTTTGTCACTATGAGTCTCCAAGGAAAGACAAGAAGTTTGATGCTCCCAAAGTTAAGGAAGTATGAAACCCTAGGTCATTCAAAGAGTTTGATCATGTAAATGATTTCAATAAGGATGAATCTAATACATGTATGCTTTGTTAAAAGGTTGAGTTTGATGATAAGGAACCTATAAAGGAAGAGTTAAAAAAATTTCAAGACCATTTTGAAGTTTGAACATGAAGATAAGTTGAAGAATTCGGTCATCAAGAAAAATATTTATTTGTATACAAAAAAGAAGGTATGTTTACCATAATTAAGAATAATTCAATGTTGCAATAGATTCATTTATGTTTCACAACTATATGGACAAAAGAGGATAAGATAGATAAAGTGGATATCAAGCCAGCGGTGCTTAAGATGAACAAGAAGATTCTAAAGACTAGTTATCAATCCCATAAGTGTAATTCAGCTAAGAAGTAGATGGAGATCCAGGAATCTCCTGAATTCATGATATTTTAGCTCCCTAAGAAGTTGGATTGTATGTATTTTTATTAATGGAGACATTTTTCATTTGTGAGAAGTAATGAAGGTATGTGTTTCAGTTGTGCAAGAAGGTCAATGAGATGATTAAAGGATATTTAACATATTGAATACTTGAAGTTGTTTTTAAGGGTAAAATCATACATTTGAAGTTTGTACTAATATGAAAAGGTATGTGATGTGTTTTAATGTATGTTTGTGTGTTGTTTTGCATCAAGAAGGTATATTGATGACATTAAAGGTAGGATGGCAGATTTGAAGTGTATGACTCATGTTGAGGAAGAATGCTATATAAACTAGTTAGCAAGATTGATGGTCTAAAATTTGGGCACTGTGATAGCATAAGGATTTAGTGCATGAGGTTTTCCTTGAAGATCAGTGCATTCTATGGAGATGAGTAGAAAGTCTGAGTTGAACCAACAGGAAGAGTTCTAGAATGTTTGAGAAGGGCTTAAGACTTTTTCTTAAGAACTAATATAGATTTTTGACCTTTTCTTTTGATTATGGAATGATTAAATGTATGGTATATGTGAAACTAGATCTAGCTCAATTATGACAAGTTATGATTGTGTGCATCTGGAAAACATTCTAAGTTCTCTAAAGCTATTTTGCATTGCAAGGTTTGGAATCATTCATGAAGCTTAGTGTGTAGTTGAGAAGGAATGAAAATCTTAAAGGTCTATCTTCGATGAGTTTTGTATTACTTGTTATCACTTGAAGGATGAAGAATCATATAGTTAGGAGGACCTTGAGTAGATGTAATAAAGATGCATTTTTGGTATAGCCAATAGCAGGCTTGATATGATTCAATTCATTTTGGTTTCAATATAGTTGTGTAAGGACTATTAAATTGGTATGATAGTTATGTTAAATGAGCCCAACATGTTGCTTCAAGTACAGTCATGGTGTTTTTCCTCAAGAAGGATTGTTGTTGAGTTGCTAATATTGAAAAACTGGAAGAGGTGATCGCTAGGCATGTATGATGTATTAATTAGTATATGGATTGGAGGAATGGAATCATACAACCATGATGAAAATGTAAAGCTTAAAAGTTGATCTAATAAGGTTTATATAGTTGTTTGATAGATTGAGATTCTATTATGTATCTATATAATTTGTGATTTGTCTTGAATGGATTGGTCTATTAAGACCAATATGGTCTTTTAAGACCAATATGGTCTTAAGATATAATAATATTCAATTCTATGAGGAATATGAGTATCTTAATGGTCCTATAGGTGTTCCCTTAGAGGTATGATCAAGAGTGTGGCATTCATAAGAGGAAGAACATAGTGAAATATGGCTTTGAAGATTTCCCATTTAATAGTTGAGTGTTCCTTATACATGGAAAGTGTTGTTTAAGGCTATTTAAGCATGTTGATGACCTGAGTCGGAGATATATGAGTATGAAAGATAGTTGAGAAGTCTTGAAGATGATTCATGACCTAAATGTTGATGACAAATTTGTGTGAAGGTCTAGAGAAATTATAAATCCATGTCTTGAAATTATGTATTATTGGTACTATCAAGTTAAAGACTTAAAGATCACAAGGTATGTTTTTGTTATTGATTAGTTAGGTAAAGTCATGGTATAATGGTGTAAAGAAGGAGTGTCAAGGTGGTTTATAAGATCTTAAACACTGAAAATACAAGTATTGTCATTGATGTCAAAGATTATTTTTTCATTGATGTCTTCATTTTCATTGAATTCAAAAGGGGAGAGAAACATGAAGGTTGATTAGTAGTGTCATGCCAAGTTGAATGTCTTGTTGAGATTACATGGTGCTTCATGGGGTTTTTAGCATTGTAGTGGTTATTAGGAATGTGGTAGTGACTTGGAGAGGTATGGATGATGCTTTTGAGGTTTCATAAGGTGTGATGAAGGTTCTTACTGGTTGTTAAAGATATCCAAGTGATGAGGAGGTCAATTTTGGTTGAACAAACATGTTCAAGAAGCCTAATTTGGAAGCCTAGTCAGTAGAATGAGGTATGATATGATGAGTGAGGCATGTATCAGCTGGTTATACATTTTTTAAACATGAAGAGCATGATTATGTGGTGTTAAGACACTCACAAGTGTCTTATAGTGTTGGTTCAAGTGTTGGACATGTTTTCTAGGTCTACACTAGATCTATTCTCAAGCCCTAGGTGTCCAAATGAGGTGTGCATGTATTGTTTCAATTAATAAATGAAAATGTGAGATATTTTAGGGTTGTGGATAGTTTTATCTAGTATTTGGTTAAGTTTGACGTCATTACCTTGAGCATATTGCATGGAAAGTAATTTTAGGTATGTTCCTAGACCTAGTCCTTAAGAAAGCATGCCCTAATGAAGTTTATTCATCATTTGTGAGTTTATTTCAAAAAAAATTATAAGTTTAAATGTGTTGACATGTTGATATGAAGGTATGGTCCAAATTTTAGGTCTTAGTTTTGAAGATTTTGAAAGTTATTACATTTTTTCTCTGAGTTTTTGCAATTGAGAATCTCATCTAGAATTTGACTTTCTGATGGTCATTGGCATGTGAAATCTCGGCATGGTGGTTCAACATCTTCATGGTATTTTTGTAAGGTTCCAATCTTCAATTTTTTTCCAATCTTCGTACTTTTATGAATGATCATTAAGAAGCTAAACTAGTTTTAAACCCTTCTAAAGCCCTAGGTTTAAAGTGATGGAAAATATTTTCTTCCTAGTGGCCTACAATGGATTTTTTACACAAGATTGATGATTGGAGGTTGCATAGGAATATTATTTATTTCTCAAGGTGTAAGTTAGGTGTTGTGGCTATGAGTGGACCCCACTCAAAAAGGAAATTTTCTAAAAAAATATGTGTTTTATCTCAGGTTTTGCATTGGAACATGTGACTAAATTTATTTTGGAATACATATGGGAGATATACTTCATTTCTGTAGTTGTTTTAGATCAATTTTGATCTCTTATAAAAAAAACTTGAAGTCATTCTTGCATGACTAGTTTTGGTAGTTTCAGGTGACCTGGTTATAGAATAATTTTAGAGGTTCTTCAATATTATTTATGGAATACCATGCACTTGGTGATGAACCTAAGGTCGTGATATTTTAATTGCTATATATCAATTATATTCTTTGAGGTATTTTGGTGTTAGTTTGAGCTTCATTTCTAAAAACTAGTGTTGGGGCATGATGGTTGTCCTTGTTCTCTAGTGGCTTCATAGTGTGAGAAGATGTTTCTGAGTTATTATAGCTTAATGGATGTTTTTAGTGTTCATGGAAAGCATGTCAAAGTGGTGTATGATATTTGGTGAAGGTGGTTTTTTTCTTGAACATCTTGTTTTGGCGAGTAAGAGTTTTGGATGCAATTACGTTTTTTGTGTCCTAATGGAGGATTTGATGGTTCTAGATGGTATTTCTGACTTATATGTCCCTATAAATGGTGATATTGTTATGTTTTTATAATTTTAAGATGATTTTTTCTCTATTATTTACAACCTATGTGAGTTATAATCATGAGACAAGTATATAAGCTTATTATAAGGCGCATTTAAGCTTGTTGTGAGAAGAGATGAAAAGTGCAAGCTAGAGGGAAGATTCTAAAGATGAAAAAGGTATTTGTGAGCATGAAGAGTGTTCTGATAAGATGATGTGATGTTATATAGATTGATCAGATGCTGGATAGATAGGTCATTACACATAATCAAATTGAAAGAACAAGATCTTGAGTGAGTTGGCCTAGAAGGATGTTTTGAGGAGGATATAGGAAAAGTGAGCTTAATTTTGTCATCATCAGTTGTTGGTACAACATTTCAGAGCTGAAAAAAAAATCAGGTGGATTTAGTTTGTGTTGAGTCATCTAGGGGGTTGTTTCCTCCTTGTAGGGTTGGTGCTCTACTAAAATCATGGGTTGGTGCTCCTTGTGGGGTTGGTGCCTCACTAAACCTAGGGTTTAGTGCTCCTTGTTGATTTGGTGCTCAACTACATTTGAAACGTGGCTATAATAAATTTTTGTTTCAATGTGTTTTATTCCCCTTGAGGTTTTCCAACTTACATCTAGTGTTCATGTGTTGATATGTTCTCCTTTTCTCATGTTTGGTTAACGTTCTTAAATGCATGTTTCATGTTTAATAGTTAATGAATGGATAAAATGAATGTGATTTTTTTTAATGCCCACTGATTCATGCCCCCCTCATTGGTTTTGCTTCCAACACATATAACTTGACAAGTGCAATATAAATTATCCTGGCCAAATTGTACGGTCTTGGATATGAAGCATACAGTGCAAAACAAAAAGTTCTAAAATGATGCACATGTATGATTTACTACTTTGGTTAATTAATATTTCTTGTTTTTGTAATAATGTAGAGTATGGAGATGAGAAACTCAAGAAAGAGCTAGAGAAATGTACTGATTGGACTTATAATGTGATGACGATTTTTATTACTAAGGAAGCATATCCAAACTTGTCATTACTAAAGTTAATTTACTAAATTTGAGTGTATACAATTAGGAGTGTGTAACGCCCACACATTTAGAACCAAAACATAAGCCAAAATAAACTAGGATATTGTTTTTCTTCATTTTCTTATTTTACAACATCACTTGTGCTCTTTTAAAATAACTCAACATCACCTGGTACGCTTACACAAACATGGACCCACACATATAATAGGATAAGAAAGTGATTAAAACCAAGAGTAAATATTACTCACACTACCAAGCCTATCTACAAGGATTACAATGGGGGATAAATCATCATTGTAACAACCACTTATAACTCCATTAAAGAATCATGGCTATCCTTTGATTCTACCAAGATGAAACACACCACATCAACTTCAACAAACTGCTTATCCCTCCATTATAAAATGTATGTATACCTCCACTAATACTAGCCATGAATTCCTTTGTTTCATCTAAAGAAACAACACATAATACTCCTTATTCCTCCCATCATTAACTACACCTTATTCCTCCAATAAAAATGATGCAATATCACCGTAACATGAGGAAACTTACACACAATCATGATAACACAATATTCACATTAACGCCACATTTTCTCAAATGAACGAAACATAATAAAATGATACAACCACAAATGAGAACTAGAAGATAGAACATGTTTCGTTATACACATAGTTAAGATGATTTACATCTCACTTACAAAGGAATTCCTTTGTTTTACATCATAGTACAAAATTTAACTTAAATAATAACATATGCTCATGTCTCAAATTTACATTTTTCATTTAATTAGAAACTTTACCCACGTGATTTCACCTCATATGTTTTCATTCTTTACTTCAATTAATTTCTATGATTTAATATTAGTTGGATTCATTTTTAAATATCTATGAGTCTCATAGAATTCGTTCTCAAACTAGGGATCCATGTACCCAAAAGACATGATCCCACATGACAATTCATTTCACTTTCATTTCATAAAGAGGGATTACCATGGATATAAAAGGGGGAATCTTAGGTTTAAGAGTGGAAAATTTTCAAGTTTCCATTTTTCATTGTAACATTTAAACATTAAGGATTCATCTCATTTACTTTCAATGTTATTACAAATAAACTATGTAATTTAACCATTTAGTTTTCATCATTCATAATATGCATACGAATCACATACCACTTGTTTCAAGTTAAGATCCCATGTTTTCAAAGGTTATGTTCCCACTTGGAACAATTCATTTCACTTGTATTAACATAACAAAGGTTTAACTTTTAGTTAAAAATTTAGAGCTCAAGTTTCACCTTACATTTTCAATACATCACATTAAAAACACTTTTGATAGTATCATTGATTACAATTTCCATCCACATTCAGTCTCTTAAGAGCTGTTAGGTATAGTTTATCCCAACTTCCACTTGAGAGGTGAACAACCTACTATAGGTCAACACTAGAGTAATCAATATATACTTGTCTTACAAAACCTTTTTCAAAACCAAAGGTATTCCATTGCTACTTATCAAGATAACACTTCTATCTACAAGGACTTAGCATTGTCATAAAGGGGTTATCACTAAAGTCTAGTGCGTAGACAAACTATATGCACTGCACCCACTTGCATCATTTAGGTCTCGTAATGAAATCCAACATTGGTGTTATCACCCTAAACTAATTCCACGGGGACTTGGTTACCCACTAGGTTTCAAAGGACAACCATGAATATTTTAAACTCACACTTATCCACAATGATATTTAGACATACAACACCTAGAAGTATCAGGCTTACTCACCTAAGGCCTGATAGAGTATAAATATTGCAAGCATACCTCATTTGAATTCACTCAAATAAGAAATAATCTTATTATAGGTCCCTTTTGTGATGCTAGGTGTTTAACCATCGTCAAGGCTCAATTGAGAGGGGGAACATGGCATGAATATTAGAAAGATTATTCGTTTTCAATATTTATAGGTGTTTGCTTTACTTCATTACATTATGCAAATGTTGTAAGGATCTATAATAATAACCAATGTAACAATTTCTTTAATGCATCCAAACCACATAAGTGCAACATATAATGCAATTTCAAACCCATTACAATGCATACATGATATAAACTATATTTTTTATCCTTTCAAAATGTACGTAAGGATTGATTATTCAAAAATACACTACATTCCATTATTCTAGTAATAATACACATTTTACAAGTTAAATAAAACTTTAAATTCAAAATCCTCTCATTCATTTCTATTTCATCCTACTTCCTAAAAATTGCATCAACATGGTGTCAATGTTACATTGTCATGAACCCCATCCTTCCCATCTAAATTGCTATTAAAACTTGCCTCAACAATAGATAAGGAAAGAGAGAGAGTAACTTTCTATTTTCCACAGCTTAACAATTCATAGTTACACATTCTTGGTTTCATAAAGAGAGAGAAAATTACATATTTTCTCTAAATAAGAAACCATTATTCATAAAAACAAGATTAGGTGAGAGAGAAAATAATAAATTTATTCCATGTGTTATATTGAGTTTAAACATCTTTCAAATTTTGGGAGAGTTGTTCGGTTTCAACCCAGTCTTGTTCTTCATTATCGCTAAGGCTCGATATGTAGTGTGGTAGTTTGTGCAAATTAAGGTTCTCAGTCAATCATTTACTTAAGTAGTCAAATGGAGAAATATTCTTGTTTGGTATTCACAACTCCAAATAGCTCAAACTGGCCATACAATGGTCTCATAAACGGGTGGTGAAAATATGTCAAAATGGGTAAACAATGCACTAGTCTAACGTTGTTGTATTATATACATTTATCACTTAGTGAGTTAATGGAATGACCAAGATGGGAATGAAACAACACAGTCCTAGTTGGAGCAAAACATTGTATTTTAACAACTGCAATATAATTCAAAGTAGCTCAATTCGCCACAAAATGGCTTCATAAAAAGGAGAAGTTGGTGACCAATTGAATTATAAACACTTCTCAATCTATATCTCATATATATATGAGATAATACTAAGGGAAATTGACTGGAATTAAAATTTGATAACCATGGAACATGTTTTGGAAGTACAACGTTCCGGAGGTAATTATCAAAAATTGGCAATTTATTGCTCTGCAACCAACCTAAGCTCAAGTTGGCTCCTAATACGGGCATGCAAAAAAGTGCGTCTTTCAAACCTGGTCAATGAGAAACCAAATACATTATGGAAATTGATTCCTAGTATGAACAATGCAGGGGTTTGGGGGTGGAATAATACAGTGTCTAGAGTCTATGCTACACAAAAATTGGGATGATTTCGAAGGGTTTCTACAGTATAGAGTGAGTTGCCTCAAGATCACTATCTCGTAACAAAAGAGTCCAAAAACCCATCTTCAAAAACACATGTCTAGATAAATTTCATATCAAGATTTAAGGGTTTAACACATGTTGTCATTAGCTCCAAATCAAGGAGTGAGTAATGTTTTAATGGTTGAATAAGTTATCTCATTGTCTTAGGAAATGATTTCCAAGTTGGACAACCCTATCTTTGAGTGGTATATATTTACGTCGTTTCAAGCGAATGAAGCAACATCTGTAGACAAAAATACACACAGTGATAATTTCTAATGATGGATTTAAAATGATGACCATGAAGGAAAACTAGGAACAGGGGAATAATTATGTCACTCAATGGAGTAAATGATGAAGTGTTGAAAGCGTTAGCATCAACCGTAATGAGTACGGGTTCGCGACTCAGTCTATATTGGATACCAGATACTGTCATCAAACAGGTGCATGTGCCTTGTGTAAGCATCATTTAGCATACAATATGATAATCAGATGTTAGGGCATAGGTTTAACATTTTGTATACATCCCAATGCCTAAACTATGAAGAGTCGGTCTTATGGGAAATGCATGGTTGTCCATAGCCTACAATCATGTAGGAGAATAATGTGATATGTTGAGAGAGAAGAGAAGAAGTGAAGTGCCTCTCATGTTAGCGTCCATTACAACCAACACCCCCATCATTTCCACGCTATTTAAGAGATTTGTAACCCAACTTATCTCACATCTCCGTCTTGGTGTAGGTTTGGAGGGTGTTGGCAAGGTGACACTCTCATGGGTCTGGGTGTCATCTATTAAGTACAAAACATAGTAGACAAGTTTTCAGCTCCCAAGTTTTTTTTCCTTTAGAGCATCTAGATGTAGATCAAAGTCTCCATGGGCCTTAACCATAGACACCCATACAAGGAGAGTCTCCAAATGAAGGGTGCCCAAAATCACTCCTAGGACCTCCATTGATATTTATATTTAATTCAAAGCTCCTAATTTTATCACTAGCTGAGAGTAAAATGATGCCAAGGTTAACGAGTATGGTGCCTACAACTATTTTGCAAATGCACCTTGCAACAAGTTCCAAGTCCTTCTCCATGGCGCCTGCTCCTCCACTACACACCTTATATAAGGAAAAACAAACACAAAATAAAAAACTTATCAAATCAGTTAATGCCCTTTACATGTTATTTAAACTCTATTTCTTTTATTTTATTTGGTTTGATCCTACTTTGTAATTAATTTTTTTAATGCCATATTTTAACCTCCTTGGTTTATTTATTTTTATTTATTTTCCATATTGTTGATGAAAATCTCAGATCTAATTATTAATCCATACAGTATATACTACTTTATTTTTCCATTAGATACAATATATTTAATATCATTATATAAATGATATAAACTTTTGGTGTTCTAATAACAAATGCCTATCAGGCTCAAGTTTAGGTTCAGATTAAGGAGGTTAATCCATTCGATATAAGTTCACGAACTGGGATAATGCCTGCAAATAACAAACAGTGCTAAAGCTCAATATCGAATGACACTCCTTGCATATAACATGTATTGTTATAGACTATTATTATATCTTTAGCAGCATTATCTAAATCGTGGGTTTCACAACTCTGTCATTCATAACGAAACTTGCACCCGACCCTAGTCACTGGGTATGGGTACAAGGCATCCATGAAAATTCACATTCATTAGAACATAACATTCGAATTATTACCTTAACTTGAGCATCAAGCATTAATTACGATGGTATTTATTAAATGTTGATCAGAAAAATGGTTGGCAATGGTGTTTATGAGTTGGAAATCGATAACTTGTAGGATATCACCCTTGATAATCGGTGGTTCTATATAAAGCTTAGAATCAGGGTCGCTTACAAACCTGGTGAGAAGGCTCTATAAACATTCAAGTCAATTAACATATGCGTACAAATCCATTCAAAAATATACCAATCCAGTGCAATAAATATGAGGTCCTTACGAAGATATTGCTGACTAGGTGTAATGGGCTGGGGCACTACATCTCCTCCCCTTTACAATAGCATTTTCCTCTACTGTGATAACCACACAATAGTTAACTAGAGGTAAACACAAGTAAAAAGGGGTCAACCAACGACGACCAACATCTACTTAGCAGAGGGCAAACCTTCTCGTTGACAAGCCTGCGACTACAAGGGAATAAATCAAAATTTGTAATCTTCTCTCCAATTATTGATATTCTGTGAAGATTTGTAGTTATCTTCGTACCATAGTGGATTAAATCTTAATTAGACAATCATGTCCAATCATGGTTTTCTAGTGTTTTTTCTTATAAGACATACTCATAATATATCATAGTTTTCTCATTGCAATAAGTCCTTTAATTCAATGTTCCTTGATATTTTCACTATTCAAGCAATTAAATTTCATTGTTTTTACAAGGTTCTCAAATAATACATGACATCCTAACATCATACAAGGCCCCAAAAACATAAAACATGCCAACTTCACAAGGTACTCATTTATCACATTTCCACGATTGTAACTCAAAACAAGACCACAAACCTAACCATGGGAAGAAAAGTACAGTTCTAGCATCACATTGCCCAATATACATCCCCCAAGCACATAAAGAATATATGTAACACATGTTCCTAACATAACATCAAGGCATCACAACAATACATATGCAATAAGTTTTTACATAACTCAAAATCACAATTGTATCCATACATGTGTCAAGATAAGATGAAATATGTGTGTGTCATCAATGAGGAGAATCAAGCCTCAAGAATCACAATACATAACATAATGCTCACATGAGTAACACATGAAATAATTGATATATCATATATACAAACTCCATATGCCTCCCCAACTCCATGAACCTCCCAAAACAAAACTCCATATGACTCCCAAAAAAATAAAAATAAATCATACTACCAAAAACCAAGTTGGGTCACTCCATGGACCTAAAAACATAGAGACCTCATCACCTAAAAAACCAAAGGCCTAGTGACATGTAGCCCCAGGTAATACAGTCCTATAACCTTTGGGTGTGCCTCATACTCCTACACAATGGACCATATCAAGTCGATGGAACAAAAGATAAGTGCATACAACATGGTAGAACCAACTCATTCAAACATTTCAAAAACTCCACACTAGACTACTGGATAGCCAAGTTGAAATTAAAATTTATAAGGCTTTGAGTTTCAAGAAACAACTAAAATAAGGAAATCTCGATAAATCAGGAAAACAAATCTCTAAGTAGATGTATTCAAACAACAACACAAATCACAAAAGGAAATAACGAGCCTTTAAGATTAGCAAAAAATCCATTAAAATTTGTTAGTTCTAAGTGCAACCAAGTTTACAAATAAAATACATATGAAATGATTCATATCACACGACATTATAGTATTCTTTAAAGATGTCACTAACCAGGACTATTTTCCATAATAAGCCCCAGAGCTATTCTAACAACCCACATCTTCATTCATTTTGGATCTAGCCCCCCTTTTTAGACCTTAGTGAGCCTTTTTTGAGAAATTACAGTGTTTTAGGTGTAAACTACAAGTGGAGCTCTAAGCCCTGAAAGGAGCTCTATTAGAATCAGTGAAGTAGTCCATAGTCTTGCAGTCTCATAATAACTACAAAATTCCTTCGGAGGTATAAGAACCGAGTGCAACATGGACACATAGTACATTCTAGGAGATTGAGACAAAAAAAAGGTTCACAATTTACATTTGTAGATTTCAAACCACGATCGAAGACATGAAACCCTTTTCCAATCCTTTAACACCATGTGGTGTCTCTACGGAGGATCAAACCAAAATTACATCTCATAGTACCATAAAAACACCCACACCATGGACCAAGCTACATTTTTATTTTTTAATCATTTATTTCTCTCCAGACCTCCAAATATTCTAAAATATGTCTTGTTGGGAAGGTCTTGTCATACACTTCAATTTGGAATCATTCATTTTAGAAGTTGGTGGAGTTAGGTGGGAGAAATAGGTGAAAAATAGTCTAGTGTTGAAAACATAGTTACAAGTATCTCAACCACTTGAATTGATGAAAGATGGGTTATCACCTTCCCCTACAAGAAAAGGATGCCAGGAAATGGTTTTGTAAGGTGCCCATTATGTTTTTTCAAATGATTTAGTGCATCATCTTGGTGGATGTAGCTAGAGAATTCTTGTTGTAGGGAAGGCTAGAGTTTTTCATTAATGGAAACATCAAATTTGATCTCTCCCCTTATTTTCCTTCTTCTTCTCTCCCCCATTCTCTATATATTATAAAATGATGGTTATTTGTAAAGGTTGGACCCCCTCAGAACACATGGGTATCTTTCAAAGTGTTGCACAATTATTTTATAGTTACATCCCTTAAATTTGGACTCATGCAATGTGTTTTTTGCCTTCTTTCTTCATTGTAATGGATTGTGCATCCTTGTAAAGCAATAAAATTCATGTTTTATGGTTATTCTCTTCCCTAGCTTGTGTTCTAATGTAATTATGTTCCTTTTCATTCATTACAGGTGAATTGTGTATGTCTCTCCACTTTGCAGGGTTTAATTTTGTTGTGTCTTGCATGGAAAATAGAATGTAAGGTGTTTTTTTTATGTGTGGCATTTAAGTCTGCCCTCTTCATCATCATTTCCTTCCATATTTACCTCATTGAGAGGATCTTCCCCCCTTTATATGGTTTTATCACCTTCGTTATCTTAGGATTTAATTTTCATGCATCTCCCTCTCTCCTTGGTCAGTTGGAATTGTTAGAATAGGATTTTCTGTAGGAGTAGTTTTAGTATTAATAGTAGGTTGTGTTATGCAAGTTTTCCCAAAGCCGCATAACAAGGAATTTGTCCTTCTCCATAGGTTTAATCTCACTTTTTCAAGACCCACATTGCAGATTGTTTAGAGTGAGTTTTAATTAGTACTATTAAATGCATAAATTACCTAAAAATTGAGTGAGTAGGGTTTACAGATACCTACATTGACAATCGTGATATCAAGATGATCGAATCATGTACAATTTGAATATGCTCCTTGTTTCACCAAGTGATAAGACCTGTATGCAAATATATCTAGATAAGAATATATTAGATAAATATGATAATAAGTTACTTGAAAAAGGACAATCCCAGGAATCTAAAGGGACTTCTTTGAAGGGTGTCAACTCATTTTATACAATTAAGTTATTTTTATAATGATAAGATTGATGATAAATTATAAAAAAGCTAGAATTAAAGGGGGATAGTGAGGCATTTTTCAGTTTTGTAAGTGGCTCATGCTAGGGAGATGGTAAGCTCGAAGTCCTTAAAGTAGTTGTACCAATACTCTTCAGTTACTTCTCACTCTTCTTGCATGATTTCAACATGATCTTAAATGTCTTCAATGTTTGGTGTGAATGTGATAGCTCGCAAGGTGAGTTCATGGAGAATATCAAAGTGTTCCCACATGAACGGATGTTGGATGATTGGAAGTTTGTAAATGCTAGTGATGGAGTGTGAAGAACCTAGAACTGTCATCTACAGGACAGACATGTTGGAAAACAATTGATTAAACCCGAAACAGATTGATAAAAGATGATAAAGATGGAATAACTGATAAAAATGATTAGTTTTGACAGAGATTTCTGATGATTCACATGAATCATGGGTGATTTAAGAAATTTTTGGATATTGTTGTGAAAAGTTGATACTTTGACGAAATGCTAAAAGGACAGAAGACAAGGAATGTAATGATTGATTTAAATTTGTATATGATGCGTAAGTAAAGCAAGAATACAAAAATAAGAAGATATTCTTACCATGAATGTGAAAATGAACTAATGGTATTATAGATTCTTATAAGAGCTTGAAGGGGGATTTTGATGATGTGATAGAGACCTTGAGGATGTTTGTATGTAGGTAACATGATTGTATCTATCTTCCTGGAGAAGAAAATATTTTCTACAATGATTATGGATCCCTGAAACAGGAGATCTAAGATTTTATTTATAATTTTTGGTGATTTTTTAGGATCATCGGTGATCCAAAAAATTCAGGTAAATCCTCTTAAAATTTATTTTAACCACATCAAAGTAATGGATTTCATTGGTGGGGATGTGAGGTGATGAGGTTAGGATGTTAAGGAGTTGGGTAAAGAGGGTAAAAATGGGTTAAGATGGTTAGGGGTAGTTTAGGATGTTTTAAGGAGGTCAAGTTAGGTAATTAGAGTTTACAAGGGTAAAAATATGATTTTACAGGGGTGATGGTAGTGATTTAGGTTATCCTTAGAATTATAAGTTTAATGACTTTATTTTTGTGGGGTGTAAGCGGGTCACAAAGGGGTGGAAAAAACCGAGTGTCTACATTTTCCCCTTTCTATCAAGTGGTTTGTGATGGACAAAATGTTGGACAAAAATGAGAAATATGATTTGATTTGATTTGAATAGGTGGTCCCCACTCAACTAGGGGTGATTGCGATGAATTACAATAATAACCAGTTTGAAAGAGATGCTAAATGAGATAGATCTATGTTTTTGTTTCAAATCAAGTTTCCCTAAGAGTAAGCATGAAAAAAACTTTTCATAAAGATGGACTTACGCTACCACAGAGTCAAATGATAGGTGAAATAAGGGATTCACAACCTATAGACATATGAATTATGGGAAGAGGCCACAAGAAATGATCCTGGTTGGGTATGTTATCCTTGATGTATTGGGAGACACATTTCTTGATAAAATTGCGTTGCCACAAAGGTGGGATTTGAAATCTAGGAATTCAAGTGATGGGAGAACCAATGGGTTCACATTCTATAGGCATATGAATTTTCAGTGATAAGATTGTGAGTTTCGAGGTGGATTTTTATAAGGTTAGTTTTTCATTTGATTGTTAATTTATGATAAAATGATAACTGGATAAGGTTATGGGGCCATTTAAGGATGTGTTTGGTAAGGGGGAGTAGTGCCTGAGGGAGTGTCTGGTTGATAGATATTCAGTTCACTCTAATAGATATGGTTGTATGAGGCTCTCTTAGAGGATTTGTTGATTATTTGACACACGGAATTTTCAAGATCCATGATGATGTATATCTATTTATTTGATATGCTTATATGTTTATATATATATATATATATGATTTGATTTATGTGATGTCAATTAATTTTGATGTTGAGTATATGAATTATGTTGATGAAATGTTTTGGATTATGATGTGTAGAGGTGTAAATGTGTGAATTTGATTTTATATGTTTATTTTGATATTGCCATGATGATGGAGTGATCTTGATATATGTTTCAAAATGTAGTGTGATCATGGTTAAGGATAAACATGGAATGTTTTACTTTTATATTGGATTTGATACATATGTAATTTGATGGTAAATTAAAAAATGTATGACCATGCACTTAAGGCATTATGACAAATGTTAACATATAACTAACAATAATTAGTCATATGTAGGATCATGGATATTAATGTAAATGATTTTATGTACCTTCTTACAGCATGAGAAGGATTAATATATAGTTTTTTTTAGGATAGTAGGTTCTACTTTAGATGGCTTGGTAGCATCATTCCTGGGCTATATTTTTTTTGTGCAAATTGATCAATGTGGCATGTTTCATTTGATGGGAAATTTTATAGATGAAAGAATCTTTCCTAGGATGCTTTTTATTTTTTGACTTTTTTAAAGGTTGTTTGATGCGGGAAGACTTTTTATAGTGATATGGGTATCCATCCTTCAAAGTGGTCTACAAGTTTTGATTTTGATTTTTGACAGTCTTCCTTCAAGGGATCTGTATATATTTTGATTGGAATTTATATTTTGAAGGATTAGTCTACTTTTGATAATATGATTAATAGTTTTCCTTTAAGGGATCAATCTATATTTTGATTATATGCATCCATAGATATTATTAAATTTTTATTTTTATGTTGAGGGCATGCCTAGTAGACCATGTAAGGAGGGGAAGGATGTGTGTACAAACTACACATGTGATCCCTTAACATGTTTTCAATTGGTAGATAAAAGGTTGATAGGAGAAATGATTGTGGGGGTTCCTACTAAGGAGGAAGATTTCCATGTGGAAAATGTAGTTAACAAAGATGTGGTGCCCACCTTTAAGGTCAAAAATATAGGATAATGACAACAGACCACATATTTCTAAATCATTACAGTAGTGAATGATAGGTTAGTGGCTAAATGAGATTTTTGATATGGCTAATGTCATGATGGTAAATATGCTAATAGTATAAGGGGTGTAAGTACAATGAATTCAAAGGTTCCTTTTCAGGTTTAGCATCAAGGGAGGCTAAACGATAAGCTCCCAACCCATATTTTTGAGTGATGACATATACAACTAATCTAGTTAGGGGAAAACTTTCCACATTTACACCTTTCAAGAGTAGTGAAATTTTGATTCTCTTTAGGGACAAGATCACAAATTTTGAATTCATGATATTTGACATGCTTTTTATAGGCTCATTCTATGCATTCTTGATAGATATGATGATGTTCAAGGGTTGTTAAACAATGTTCATCTAATAATTCAAGTTTTGTTAGACATTCTTGATGATAATCCTCATCAGAGATAAAATATCTAAGGGACACGTAGAGTGATGGAATTTGAACTTCAAGGGGTAATACCACCTCAAATCCATAGATTAAAGATAAGGGTATAACACCTATAGTATTAGATATGCTAGTTTAATAATCCCATATAGAAAACAGGATTTGGAGATTCCAATTCCTTCCTGCTTGTTCGACGGTTCACATGATAATTTTGTTGAGTATTTTTTTTAAGCTTCTTCTTGTCCATTTTATTTTTGATAATAGGGTGAAGAAAATCTTAGTTTGATGTTGAAAGTGTCACATAATTTCTTCACTTCTTGTTTTTGAAATAATTTTTTTTGTCAGTGATATGTTTATGAGGGATGTTGAAGCGACATATGATGTGTTGATAGATAAAGTCAATGATTTTATTTTCTTTAGTAGAGACTAATGGAATAATCTCTACCCATTTAGTGAAATATTCAATAGTTGTGATGATGGATTGGTGTTGTTGTGACAAATGAGGGTTGATAATGCCAATGAGGTCAAGTCCCCATTGTGAGAAGGGCCATAGATCCTGAGTGGGTTGTAGAACCTGACTGGGTATGTGAGTAATATTGGAATTTTGTTGACACTTAAATGCATTTCTTGACATATGCACAACAATATTGATTGAGAGTAGGACAATAATATCCCATTCATAAGAAGAGTTTAGCAATATCCATACAGTTGAAGTTTCCACCACATATATCCATCGTGGACTTCTTGGATAACTTTAGTAGAATCATGAGATTTGAGGCATCGTAGTAAGAGGCCATCAAATTTGTGTTTATAAAGAACAACACCTATGATAATGTATTGGGTAGCACATTGAAGAAAATGTCATTCAGCACTTTTAGATAGATGAGAGGGAATTTTAGATTCAGAGATAGTCATAATTTTGGGTGTACTAGAGGTCTGTTTGATTATCTTTAATGAGATGTATAGAGGGGAGTTTTTTGGCGTGAGATGCTTGATCAAGTCTATGCACAACAATGAACAATTTGGAATCATTGGCTAATAATGGAATCAGTGATGCTAGAGAAGCCATGGTATCTGTGAACTTATTAGAAGATCGTGGAACTGTTTGGATGGTGTACTAATCAAAGGATTCCAAGAGGAATTCAATAATGGTTTTATATTTTTGTAGGGTTTTTTTCTTACACTAATAAATTATTTTGATTTGGTTGATGACGATTCTATAGTCTTCATAGATTTCTAGGATTTGAACACCAAACATGATAGCTGTTGTTTGAAGACCCATGATGAGAGCTTTCATATTTAGCCATCTTATTAGTGCATTCAAAGTTTAGTTTAAAGGATATAGGGATAGAGTTCCCCTTAGGGAGGTAGTATGATGATGCTGGAACCTCTCCCTTGCTATCACTTAGATCCATTAAAGAAGAGTGTCATTTTGATAGGAGTGTATTCTTGATCGACGGTGTTGATGGATTAGTCCGGAAATTATTCATGTGGTAATTGATTTTCTGAAAGGGGAGCTTATGTGAGTTGATCAGCGATGGATTTCCCCTTGATGGATTTATGTGATATGAATTCTAAATCAAACTCAGTCATGAGTATGAGCCATGAGTGATACGGGGTCATTGTGATATGGTTTAGAATGTATGGATTTGAGAGGGATTGAAACTAGTGACAATGTATGTTTTGTAATTTAGTAGATAGTGGCAAAGTTTGGAAGTTACGAAGTAAGAGTAAAATTCACAAACATTTTCTTCTTCAGTGTAATGGGTTTCATAGTCATGGAGTGCATGGATTATATAGTAGACAAATTGTTCTCTACCCTATTCATTTTGATGAGCAAGAATAGCACCCAAGGCATGATCAATAACAGATGTGTATAGATAGAACATCTCCCCCTCATGTGGAGGTATAAGAATACGTAGAGATAAAAGGTATTGATTTAGGTATTCGAAGGCCTTTTGAAAATTGTGATCCCATTTGAAATTGACATCTTTTCGGAGGAGATGGTGAAAAGGTTGACAATGATCTAAATTTTATGACATGAAATGACAAACTGTTTCAATCCTACCTTGAATACTATGGATTTTTTTGAGGTTAGAAGGGGGAGGCATTTTCGATGATGGATTTTGATTTTGGTGGGGTCAAATTCAATATCCCTGATAAAAATGATGAACCCTAAAAATTTTCCAGTGAGGACACCAAATACATGTTTAGTCAGGTTAAGGTCAGAGGAAGTATTGTATGATGCGATTAAAATGATGATATTAAGGATGGTGATATGGTCCCTAAGTTGTTTATATTTTCCTAAGAGGTCATCAACATAGTCTTCCATAGTTTTATGAATGATATCATGGAAGATGTATGTCATTACACATTGATATGTGGCTCCTTGTGGTTTTAAGTCCAAAGGGCATGACACAGTTGTAGAATGTCCCCCAAGGGGTAATGAAGGATGTTTTATGTTGATTTTAAGTTACGATAAGTATTTTATTGCAGCTAGAGAATTCATCCATGAGAGATAGCATTTCATGGCTAGCATTGAAATTGACAAGTTGATCGATGTTAGGAAGGGTAAATCATCTTTAGGGAAGGTGAGATTGAGATCTTGAAAGTATATGTACATGATGTAAATTTCCAAAGGATTTGGTTACAGGTACGATATTAGACACCCATTTTGGATAATTAAATGGTAATATGAATTTGGAAAAAATAAGACTTGTAATTCTTCTTTGATAAGGAGGGCTACGTGAGGGTGCATCCTACATAGTTTTTGTTTGACATGTTTAGCATTAGGGATTGTGAAGATGTTGTGAAAAATGATTTTAGGGTCAATACCTAGCATGTTCACAGTATGACCATGTGAAGGCCTAACTATGTTTGGAAAGGAAGGTAGTGAAGTCCTTTAATTCTTATAAATCTAGAGATTTTCCAACTTTAACTATGTTAGGGTCTTGTGAAGTCCCTATGTTAACGTTGATAGTGGATTCATTAAGGATTTTTTATGTCTCCTGTGGTAAAGTCTTGTGAAGGTAATGATCCTATTCCCTCATATAGGAGAGGAAATATTGATCATTGTGGCATTGAATAATATCAATTGTAGGGGATTCTTCCTTTATCATTTAAGGTAATATTAGTGGAATGGTTTTAGTGTCGTTCATTAGTTTGATAAGTGAGCAGTCCTAAGGAGATAACATTGACTAAAAAAATTAGGAGGGATGGAGATGGTGTCTTCGGTGTCAGTATAGGGTACTCTGATGAAGAGGTGAGGATGGTTTTGGTTCTATCATGAATCTATATGTGGTACTTACGAAGGTATCTGAGGATTTTTTCGAAAACCTAACCCATATTTCTTCATGAGGATTTCAGGATTGATCAAGGACTAGGTCATGAATACCTTGTTCATAACATCCTAAACCAAAACCCTTCTAGGCATAGAAATAGAGATACATTTGTGTGAAGGCTTGGTTATATAAAAAGGTGAAATATGATATGAATGGCTTAGCATGGCATTGATTGTTGTGATGTGGGGAAGGACAATCGATCCCTCCATAGAAAAGATTATTTTTAAGATGTGGAAGGCTGAAGGAGATGATATATCCAATATTGGGTTCATACATTGGTTTTTTATTAGGCCTTTTGTATGTGTTTTGTGTAGGAAATGAGTTAAGAGTGAGAAGGTAATACTCCCCCAGCGAAATTCATTTCATGACATCTTCAAAGGAAGTGTCATCTCGTAACTTTGATGTGGATTCGAAGCAACTAGTAGATGCTTGATTAGAGGATCCTGAGTTCATTTTTGAAACGACTGCATCATTAGGTTGATACGTCATATGATAAGTTTTAAAAGGGTTTAGATCAAATGGAACAGTGAGGGTTTTTCCTTCATGTTCGTATTTTAGACAGTGATGGAGGGTGGATGGGATACAACATATGGTGTGTATCCATGGTCGGCCTAACAACATATTATATTGAAAATCTACTTTCAAAAGATAGAAGAGTTTGTGAAGGCTCTCGATGCCTACTTTAATAGGTAAGATAATTGTGCCTAATGTGGGAGAAACAATGTCATTAATGTTGGAACATAATGATTAAGTGGTAGGCCAACCCTTACTGTATATGAGTACATGACTAATATATATAGGTTAATATTGAATAATATGAAATATGTATATATCTATTATTAATATATGATAACCTAGGTATATACTTTTGGTTAAATATTTAACACTCATGAAATGATTAGTATTTATTGATATTAACTAATGATAAACATACGTATATGTGTCAGATCGATGAGGTTAAAAAGGTGGGTTGGGAGACATACCCGATCACCTAATATAAAAAGGACTTTAGGTCCTCATTTGATATGTTTGAAAGAAATTATGAGAGGTGACCATATTATTTTACCCTTGTGATTGGGGGTTGAAAGGAGGAGGTGAAACTTATAGATGTAATTTTGGTTCCTCGAAAGTAAAAAGTCATTTCACAGTGGTTTTTACCCTATTTGGGGTTTTCCCACTCATAAACATTGTGTAACTGTGTTATTACTTTTGGTATGTATGGAGTTAATTAATGATGTTATATAATTTTATAGATTACATTACATAATCTTTAACATTTAATGTTTTATGGTTTATGTTAATATTTAAATGCATTGGTTGATTAAATTCATAATAATTAGAATCCTCTAAATTCTAACAACAACTATGGTTTGGGATAGCCTTAGAATTATTTTGATTCAAAGCCTTAGGGTCTTGTGTGTGAGATCTAGTAGTTATATACACTACGTTAATTTGATGGAGCAGGGAATTTCTGGAAAAGGCCTCACCTTTGTTAGATGTGGTGTTAGATTATGGTTTAGGTGTTGTGGTTTTAGTAGTTTTACGGGTTGTTTTAACTTGATCTAGTTGCTCTAGATTTATGGGGAAAATCCCTTTTTTAGCAATGTTTAAAATAACAACATGGAGGGATTTATAGTCCTCGGTGGAATGTCCCGGTCTTTGATGATATTCACAGAGTACTGAAAATTTATACCAGAAGGGTTTCCACCCCTGAGAGCTAGAACACTTGAGAGGAGGTAGCGCTATGATGGATTTTTTGATGAGTCTTTCAAGGGTTCTAGCATAGTACCCTGTGAAGGCTAAGGTGGACAGGATATGTGCTTCGTATGATGATCTGGATATGGGATATAAAGGGATTATTCTTTGGGTGACATGTTTAGGTGCTAGATGGGGAATGACCTTTGATTCTATGACAATGACTATGAATTTAGGTTTAGGGGCACAGTCCCAAAATAGAAGGAAAGGACTTCAGATTATATGTCAAGTTTGTTGGATGATTTTTTGGTATGATTTCTAGTTCTTTGTATGGATGGATTAAAGGTTATGTAGCTGATTTTTTTATATTTCAGATATAGTGTTTAGTGACGTGATATTAAAAATAACTTTGAGTAATTTCTAGGATGGGATTTTTTTTTTCAAAATTTTGAAGAGGTCATGGGTGAGCTAGAAGTAGAAGTAACATATGTAGGGGATCCATGGTCTTTTTAGAGGAAATATTAGAGGATTTGTGTGATTGAATAGGTGCTTTTATCATAGAAACACTAGATGTTAAAGGTGTGGATAATTCAGTTGATGCATCTATGATAGAAACATTAGATGTTGAAGGTGTGGGTGATGGATCTTTAATGGTATTGATAGTGTGATGAGAATTAATAACATTAGACTTGGGTTGACTAGTGGATGGAGCATGGTTTGGGAAGGGTTTTTTAAATATGTCTAAGTTTTGATTTAGAGGTGCATTTGGATTATCTAGTCGTAACTCACCTTTGTCAATAAGGTCCTAAAGGAAGTTTATAAATGAACGTAACCTTTTGATGTTGTGACCTAGAACCTAATGGTATTTACAATAATAATTTTCTCGAAACCAAGAGGGCTTTGAATCAGACGTACCAATGGGACAGACAGGAGGAACCATGATCATGCATGTGGCTAGGAGTTTATTGAATACTATGTTATAGGATTATATGATGGGTGTATAGTTACATTGAGTGTGGGTGTGTATGGAATCAAAACAAACATTGGAAGATGATTTTATGATGACTACATTTGCTTAGATTTATTGTGACTGGAAGAAGGTTTGAAGGAGGACTCAGGATTAGGTTTCTTTGATTTGAGCTTGACTTTAACATCCTCGAGGGCATGGAGTTCTAGCTTGTGAGTCATAATAAAAGATTCATCAAATGTTTGAAAATATTGTATTTATAATTTTGATGATATATGTTTAGCACAAGATCGAGAAAATAACTTGATCAATTCGGTTTGTGGAAGGGAGAAGGATAATTGATTGATAATACCTCTCTCCAAGTGAAAAATTGTTTGATAGCATAAATGTCTATAATAGTAACTTTATGAGTGATGTTAATCAAGAAGTGTTACAAAAAATAGTTGTGCAAGATATATGAAGGAGAAAAGTGAGTATTTTGGGATACTATTATACCAATCTAACTCAAGTCCTACTAAGGACATGCGAAGCTTCCTTAGCATGAGGTCATGATTGTGTGAGATAAGATAACATGTGTGGTGGAAGGCTCAAATTTATCGTTGAGGGTCCTCTTTACTATTGAATTTAAGAAAATTTTGAAGTTACCAATGTGAAGGATAATCTTTGTATCGTACGGAGGGGTGAATGTGATTGTTACTTATATGTTCATATAATTGAGTGTTTTTAGGACCCATGGATGCAACTTTTAGACTTGATATCCTATTCATCAATACTTGTAAAGGATCATTTTGTGGTGATTATTGTTGGGTATTGAATGATGATGGGCCAGGTTGATTATAGGTATGTGGATTTTTCTATTGATATGAATAATAGGGTAAAGGGATGTTATGATGGGGAGGAACATTTGTGGGAATGTCATATGTAGGATGTGAAACTAGATGTTGTGAGGGTTGAATATATTGAAATTAGATTGGGATTGAAGTGTTAATAAAGGGTTGTGACTGATGTGGCACATATTGAGATGGGATGGAAGTATGGATAAGGGGTTGAGATTGCTAAGGTATATAGTAGGAATATGAGACAGGGGCAATTGATGTATGTTGTGAAGAAGGATGGGTACTAGTAATAGAACTCAGATTGATGAGAGGTATGGATATGGGGATGGACATGACCAAGATCTAAATGGAGAATGTGGGTTGTTGTGAAGGGGTGGGTTGAGACACATTGAGTGGGATGGCTACCAAGCTTACTGGGGGTGTAGGGGAGACACTATAGGCTATGATACTAGAGGCAGAAAGATATGTATTGGTGTTATTTTGTGAGGATTACGATCCCAATGAAGGATCTGGTGACATGGATGGTTTTTTATTATTTATGTCTTGTGAAGAGACATCAATAAAATCAAAAGTGATGACTGGAACTGATGAAACAAGGGCTGATGTTTCTGACTCCTAGTAGTGGAATAAGGATGGAGATGTTGAATAATGAGCTCGTGATTAGGATCAATGATTGGAGAAGTGTTAAAGGTGATAGTAGAGATGGGATGTCATTGTTTGGGTGTTGGTTATTGGATTGATATGCCTTGGGAAGAGAGATAGGCACTAAGGGATACTGAGTTAGAGTCTAGAATCTATGCAAAGACTAGGTCACCACTATTAAAATAACATGGGTTGGGTGGATCAAATATTTCTAATGTGGCTGATTGACTACTAGGAGAATGAAGAGGTTCTTGATTGACAGCTGAAAGTGATCAAAGTTGGTTTATTACACTTAGAATCTCATGAAGGTCAGACTAGAAATTATCTAGGGATTTTTAGAAACAGTCAATCATGTTGTTGAATTTTTGTCGATGGGATTGTTATCTGGTTAGAACCATAAACTAAACAAATTGTTACTAAAAAAACTTGATGGTTGATTACAACAACAAAAACATGTCAAACAAGGGGAAATTTTTTTGATTATCTTCATTAAATTAGAAAAAAGTGTGAAATGTGAAAAATGGTGGAAAAGGTACTAGGAAATGGCAATCTAAGGATGGTTTCAGGTAATGTTAAAGGATGGATTCCTCGATATACCTAAAGGTATATAAGGCATAAATATGTTTTGGTTTCATTATGAGGCATGGTATTGAGGCCTACCTTCTCATTTCAAGGTCCTGCGATGATAAGGGTGTCATTTTCTTAGCCAATATACTACCCGCAAGCTTATTTATACTCGGCTAGAACTTGGTGATGAAATCCAAGTAGGGTCACCTAGGAAGTAGTGTTTAGATGTAAATTATATTTGATGTGGTTTGGTTGTGTATCAAGGAAGTTATGTGAATGAAATTTCTTAAACTCTTAATTAATCTATGTGATTAGGTAGATATGTGTGTTTATTTTAAAACCTAAAGGAAATGTTGTAATATGATGAGAATAAACATACATAATGCAATGTTGAAATAGAAAACGAAAGAAGAAAGGAGCATGTACTTTTTAATAATTTTTGATTTTTGTGATTACCCAGAGCAGAGAGCCTTTTTCAAAATTTTGATTTTAATAATTTGCAAGAATTTTGATTTTTAAGTTTATAAATTTTTGAATCTAGTATAAAGTAGTAAAAAACCCAGAGCAGAGATCGAATCCTGAATAGGGTTAGATGACAAAAATAGAAAATAAAAGAGCAAAAATTTTGATAAAAAGGAAAACTGGGTCATTTTAAGTAATCAGAAACAATCGGCTGATTTCCCCGAAGTTCATAGTCCCAAATCAATTTTTCGGCGATTGTCAAATTGTGCAAAATTCTCCCGAATCACTTCGTCCCGAATGTCCCAAATTAATTCACCCGAACCGGACGAAATTGTTAGTGATGCAATAGACCCGAACTGCGTAGAGAACCAAATAAATGAAAATCCCAAGCGAACCAAATGCCATTCAAATACCCGAAAATAAAGGGAAAGGTCCCTATATAACGGGCGGACCCCCCTTTGCATTTTCCACATTGTTTTTATGCTACCCTTGCAACCAAAATGTAATTCCTTCCAGAAAGCGAAATGTCAACCCCTGCAAATGCTCCTTGATAAAGATAAAGAAATTACTAGGTGCTATAGATTCTTCTACCGCAATTGCCTGTTCACATCTCAACTTGACTCAACCAAAAATTCTCTTTCCTCTTTTGCGTGGGGTCAATCTTCGGTTGACAATAGGAAAAGGAAATCTTCTTCTCGGAGCTCAAGGTCAAATATGCTGTTGCAGCCTTGATGGGCACCACTCCTTCTCATGCCAAGAAAGCCAAAGTCACCTCCAGAATAGTGTCTGATGCTCAAGGTCAGCAATTCCTGGAGATTGCCAAGCCTACAATGGATAAATCAGAGCAAGACTTGCAAGTATCCTTAGAGCTCTCGAGGATTCCAATGGGAGAGTCTCTGAAGGTGAGATTCACAATGGACAATGTGAATATGCTCCTCCTTTCACCAAGTAAAAAGACTTGTATGCAAAGATAGCTAGACAAGAAGATATTAGATAAATATGATAAAGAGTTATCATGGATGAGCAAAGGCATAGTAGATCTTATGGGACAGGCAGGAACATACTAGCAAAGGGACTTCCTTGAAGGAGGTTTTGGGAGAACTCAGTTGGTGATACAATATAAGTTATACTCCTTTCCTTGCAAGAAATAATGATAAGATAATTTATGATAAATGATCTGCTCTCTTCAAGCCATTGAAAAGCTAGAATTCAAGGGGGATAGTCTACGGCCAACACGTCAATTCCTCGTGGCAGATACATACCTGAAGCGTTTAAAGAAATTTCAGCTTCTGAAGTAAGTGGCCGCCTATCTTCTTCTCCTCATTCTTTTCTCTACTTAGGCTAGGGATTGGCAGGTGGCAAGCTCAAATGGCCTTCTTCCTCTAAGAGGGAGGAAGAAGTATTTTCTTGTAAATACTAATAGGGCTTTATTCTTTGTCTATCTAATCTTTAGTTATCCCTGCTTCTCATTTTGTCTCTTCTTGATTGATGATCTTGTATAACCAAGAAGGAACCTAATGAATCTTAGAATGTATTCATCTTATTCATGCGATGCAAATGATCTTGTGTAACTTGCGCATACATAAAGATTATTCTGTTATCATGCATCTTTCCTTTCTGCTCGTTCTCGTCTTCCCAAGGTGAGTTCAGAAAATAATGGATTTGTAAAATATCTGAATAAGGGAAATTAAAGAGGAGGGACTTCTTGTTGACTGTTGCTCACATGAACTTGGCAAAGGCTGATTGGAATCCAAAGGGACTTCCTTGAAAGGTTTTAACTCATGATACAATTAAGTTATATTGATAATGATAAGATATATGATAAATGATAGCAAAGCTAGTGATGGGGTAGCTTTGTAAGTAGGCTACCTGTCCTTGAAGTATTTATACTAATCTATTCAGGACTCTTCTTGGATGATTTATATATCTTGTATTCAACATTTTTTTTGAATGTGAAATACAAATTAAGGAGAATTAAACCCATATGAACATGATTGGAATAAATTCTAGTGATGGGGGTACAAAAAGATGGAATAACTGATAACCCACAACAGATTGATAAAAGATTATGGAATAACTTTAAGTTTTAACAGATATCACTAATGATTAATAAGAATTGTGGGTGATTGATTGGATCACTGGTGATTGAAGAAATCATTTGGAGATTTCTATGAAAAGTTTATACTTTGATGAAATGCTAAAAGGACAGAATTTGTGGACTATAATGATTGATTTAAATTTGTATATGATGTGTAAATAAAGAAAGAATACGAAAATAATAAGTGTGTTTACCGTGAAGATGAAAATGAACTAATAGTATTCTATATGTTGACAAGATTTTGCAGGGGGATTTTGATGACGTGACACAAGCCTTGAGGATGTCTTGATGTAGGTATCACAATCGTCTAACTTCCTAGAGCAGAAAATCTTCATTTAATGATTTTGGATCCCAAAACATGAGCTATAAGATTATATTTATATTCATTGATGATTTGTTACGATTGGTGATTTGGAAAAGTTAGGGAAATCTACTTGGAAGTGGTTTTAACCACCTCCAAGTTAGGATTTTATGGGTTGGGATGCGAGGCAAGGAGGTTAGGATGTTGGGGGAGTTGGGTAATGAGGGTAAAAATGAGTTTAGATGGGTAAGGGGTGTTCTAAGAGGTTTTAGGGAGGTTAAGGTAGGTAAGTAGAGTTTACAGGGGGTAAAAGTGTAATTTTACAAGAGTGAGGGTAGTCACTTAAGTTATGCCTAGAATGATAATTTTAATGAATTTATTTTTGTGGGGTGTATAAGCGTGACATATGGTGATGAAAAATCATTGTTTACATAGACATCATCCCATGTTGCCTTAAAATTTAGAATATTTCATGATGTAGAGAAGGGTGCACTTTTGAGTTCCAACGGTTTTGGAACACCTGGTGGAAAAATCTTTGAAGGTCATATTTTTCAAGCATCCCAGTACAACATTTTAGCCACCTTGATGCCTTCACTGCTCCAACATTTTTTGCATGCCCAGTGGGATAAGATTTGAAGTTCTCTACAAATTCATACCAACAAGTTTAATGTTTTCTGGTGGTATACTGCCTTTGGATGTATTTCTTAAACACATTTTATGACACCACTAATTCAAAAAAATCATTGTATCAAGTTTCATACCTTTTCCTCCATCCCTACATTCATTTCTATGCCCCCATTTTCTCATGGATCTCCAAATAGATCTTTTATTCTCTCATTTCAATGATATCCCCCTTTATTTGCAGTAGTGGGATGATATCCCCAAAACATCCCTAAAAACATGTCTCTCTTCCATGTAAATGGAGATCAATCTCCCATTGATCACATTTTGGATATATCAAACCATTGTGCCATTCACAACATTAGAGAAGAGAACATTTACTTGAGACTTCTTATTTCATCATTTAGAGGTAAAGAAAAATATTGGTATAGTAATTTGACTCCATAATCCTTTTACACATGGGATTAGCTAGGAGAACAACTTCACAATTGGTTCAAGGAGAATTTAGATGTTATTTCTCTCATAAAACACCTTAACAAAACATAGAGGGATCTAATGGAATTATTCTCTAATTCAACATCATATTTACAAGGACTTGGCATAGAATTCCTCAAGAATTCAGACCTTCATAAGGTATGGCATTCTTGTATTATTTGAGGTCCTTTGGTGATGATTTAACTATGTTAATTCAATCACTAGGAGGAAATAGTCTTCCTCAATATTTTTCCATTATATCACAAGCTAAGAATATGCTCATTCAGGCTTGCCAAAGAAGACCCATCACTATTTCTAGCATTCTTCCCTGCCCATCTCAAAATTTTCCTTCCCCTTATGCTAAAAATGAGCAATCCATTGTTCCTTTCCAAAAATAGGAAGATTCTTTGTTTCCTCATCCTTCATTTGATGCTCCATAAGTTTATTATTCCTGAAACATCCCTTATGCTTGAAATAACTCCCTCCCATCTCTACCCAAAAAATTAGCTAACTTTCTTAAACCTTACACTAATGTTTTTAGAAGGTGTTGTATTCCAAATGTTATCCCTTCCTTCTACCCAATACTCACTAAACCAAGTTATCCTACAATGTTGGTAGAACAAGATGTTTTTTATGCTTATGGAGAGAAGGAGAAGCCCATACAATACTCCTAATAGAATTTTTTTATGCAAAATCATGTTGTTGTTTTGGAGAGGGCATATCACCAGAGAAGGGAACATGTTTTCGAGGATCATTTGGATTCTCCAAGTGATCAAATAAAAATTATTGAGCCCAAATCATCTATGTATGAATTAGAAATAAATCATAAGCCCTTTATTTGTGTCTCATATCCAACCAGTTTCAAAAAATAAGATAAATCCATATCTATTGAAGATTGGTCTGATTATGATTGGGAGGAGGAGAATGTTCAAAATGTGCAAAAAGAGGAGCCGAATTTCAATAAAAATCAGGCATATGTGAAGGAAAATCAGATTGGAAATGGAGGGGAAGAGATATTATTTTTGAACACTTGTGTCATCCAAGAAAGAGAGGAATAAGGGATTCCAAGTAAGAACTTGCCTCACTTTTGGCGGAAAATCAAACTAGGGAAGAGAATGAAGAGGACATAAACTTTTTCCCCAAATTGGAAACAGGAATGTTTGTGTAAGAGCAAACAAAATCCCCCCAAATAAGCTTTCATACATTCACCATGAAGAGGAAAGAAAAGAAAATGGGAAAATTAAAAGGATCAGGCCTTTCCCAATCAAATATTTGGCTAATCTAAAACCAAAAATAGACTTGCCACTGGTCTTGCTTACTTCATGGCATGAGGAAGATCATCAAATCATCAAATGTCAATTGCAATGTCTCCAAAAACCAAGTGCAAATCATAATGAGGAGGTATTCTTTCTGTTTTCAACTGATACTTTGAAGAATGGGGTGGAAATTTGGTTTCACTTGATAGTTTTTCACTCTCATTAAAGACCTGTTAAACACATGCTTATACTGAGTGGGGGTGAATAATAATAAGATAAAATTTTAGTTATTAAAACTTACCTTCACAATTTTAGTATGTAAAACCATTCAAAACAACATAGCATAGAGTAATAGAAAATCTATGTAGTAAACCCTCTCTCGATAAAAACCACAAAATAAGACTACTTGGATCCACCATCTAAATCTAGCCCAAATTAAATGATTTACAATTTTTATAGACACCAACCTACTGTAGACACCAATCTCAAAATTCAAGCACCAACTCAACCAATATTTGTGATCTCTAACCCATTGGAGACACCACTCCCCAATTTTGTGAGGCACCGACCTCAACAATATGATCTTCCACCTTCTGTATTTTCTTCTTCAACCAGATGATGGCGATGTTTCTTCTTCTTCACTGCTATTCTAAAATTTTGTTATATATATTTTTAATAAATCATTCTTTCCTTATTTTCTTCTTTGTTGTACACTTTTCAACTATCTACTATGAATAATCTTTTCTTTTCTTTTCATCTATAGCTTCACTCAATTCAACATATATGCCAACTTCTACTCTTTTTTTAATGAAATTAGATTAATTTATTTTATATTCCACCCCCTATTTTGTTGTCTTTTCAAATTCATCTCCCTTTATATATTCTTACATGACTATTCATTTTCATGGGCACTGCAAACTTGGAATGGTATAGAGATTTTTTAATACAAAATTCTAAAGTAAAACAATAAAATGCCGACACTCCTTGATGATTATAAACTTGTCTTGTTTTTCCTTTAAATAATAAATCTTCCTTTCAATGATGAAGAGTCAACAGTAATTTTTCTAGACAGTGGTTTGTGAATTTTGGTATTCCACAAACAAAAAATGATGTCAGCAATTGGTGGCCTTTGTATTTTCACAACTAGATATAAAGTTAGTAATTATAAACCTTTGGCTTTCCATCATCACTTCATACACATGTTGTGTATTTGTAGCTCATTCACTGCATATTTTTTGTGTATTTGCTACACATTTTTTACACATTTACTATGTATTTTTTGCACATTCGCTATGCATTTGATGTGGTCTTGTAGCACATTTTATGTGCATTTGTTGTGTATTAAGTGCACATTCACTATTCTCACATCATTTACTCAACATCTCATTGTTTCTCTTCTCTACACATTTTATCAAATCATACTCACTTATATTTCTCTCCTTCACATTCTGGTTGAGTTTTTAACATCCATTTACACTTTTTAATTCCTTTTCCAAGTCACCATTTTCTTCACACAATCATAGTGATTATACCTCTTAAACATTATGTGTTAAGACTAGATGAAGGTCGTCTTGAACTTGAAATCTTAATTTCCAAACAGAGTTGTCCTTAATATGGAAAATATGGTATTCAAAACATTTTACGCCAAGACATAGCATGATTCAACTAAACCAATGCCACAGATAATACCAAAATAGGTCATATAAACAAGCATGAGGCTCTAGATGTATAAATGCGGCTTATATTCAAATCTTAACTTGAAGTCTATTATCATGTATTATTTATCATTCCAGATAAACTGACCAATGATGCTCCATATTCAACACATTATGAGCTTTGAACCAATACACTTCAATATCCTTAACTATTTACATCAAAGGAAACTCTAGTTAGACTTCAAAGCTCTCTGATCAGACTTTGAATATCTTCGTTCAGACTCTGAAGCTCTTTGGTCAAACTTTGAATCTCTCTATATAGACTCCAAATCTCTCTGGTCAAACTCCAAAATTACAGTAGGATAATCCTTTAACATCCTTTAGCATCAATAATAATTATTCCAACAATCTACCCCTTTGTCATTGATAGCAACCAACCACCTTATACAAGAATAATCTATGAATGTAGCTTACTCCCCCTTTCTACCAAACTCTCCTTTTCTATAATGATTTGTTGTGCTAATTGCTCTTTGCTTTAACTTTTTTGAACTTATAAGTACTTCTCCCACTTGCTTTAACTCTCCCCCTTTGACATCAATGGAAAAGGAGTAAAATTATCAAATTCCCAAATTCTCCTTCTTGGAAATTGCATATGATGAGATCTTTCTAACTTGTCTTCATTTATGGGGATAAGATGATAATCGAATGATTAGTTCCCACTGAGGTTATGCTTCCCTTTAGTGAATTGACGATAATGATATCAATCCCAACTTTTTTCTGAAATATTCAAACATTTATTTTGGAAGAAGCTTAGTAAAAATATCAACAATTTTTTCTTTTGTGGTAATATATTCCAACTTAACCTATTTTTTTACAACTTAATCTCTCAAGAAATGATAGTTTATGGGGATTTTATTTTTCTTAGAGTGCATATCTGGATTCTTTAATATGTTTCAGGTACTAGTGTTATCACAAAGTATGGAAACTATAAAATCAAAATCTACCTTGATGTCCTTCAAAGTTTGTTTCATCCATAGAACTTGTGTACAACATGAAACCATTACAATGTACTTTGCCTCTACTATAGATAATGAAATAGAGGTATACTTCTTACTTAACCAAGATACCAAGCTATTACTAAGAAATAATGCACCACCACTTGTGATTTTTCTATCATTAACACTTCCTACCTAGTTTGCATATGTATACATTATTAGAGTGAAATCTTTTTCTATTGAATACCATAAGCCATAATACAATGTACCTTTCATATATTTGAATTTTTTTTGACAACTTGTACATGAGTTTCTTTTGGAGCAGCTTGAAAATGTGCCACCAAGCCTACTTCTTACATCACATCAGGTCTTGATGTTGTTACATATAATAAACTTCTAATCATAGATCTATAAAGAGTTTGATTTACTTCAGGAGACTCGTCATCCTTACTCAACATACATCTTGTAACCATGGAAGTACTAATACGTTTGCACTCTTTCATTTTAAACGTATTCAACTTATTTATCTTGTAAATGAATATGCCTTTTGTCTGATTGAGAAAGTTGTAAACTAAGAAAGAATGATAACTCACCAAGCATAGACATTTCAAGATTCTTTTACATTTCCATAGTATACTCTTGACCCATTTTTTCATTACTTCCTCCAAAAAGTATATCATCAACATAAAAAACAATGATTAGTTGATTCTCACCTTTATTTTTTATGTAAATATTGTTATCCATAATACCCTTATTAAAACCTTTCTATTATAAATACTTATCTAGTCTCAAGTACCATGCTCTAGGGGCTTGTATCAATCCATAAAGATATTTCTTCAGGTTGCACACATAATCCTTATCATCTGATAAAATAAATCCTTCAGTCTATTCAATATAGACTTCTTCTTCCAAATTCCCATTTAGAAATGTTGATTTGACATACATCTAATATACTTTAAAAAATTTATAACATGCAAATTCTAGAAACATTCTAATGGCTTCTAAACATGCAATAGGAGAAAATGTCTCTTCAAAATCAATACCTTCTACTTGTGCATACCCTTTACACACTAACCTTGCTTTGTTTCTTACTACTTGACCATATGCATTTATCTTGTTTCTAAAAACCCACTTGGTGCAAATTACATTTTTGTCTTTTAGTCTTGGAACAAGTTCCCGAGTCTTCATTATTTTCAATCTGATTTATCTCTTCTTCCATAACACCAATCCAATGTTTACCTTCACTTGCTTAAGCAAAAGTCTTGGGTTCTATTTTAAATAACAAGGATAGATGTGCATGTTGACATGTAGTTTCTAATCTTCTTCTTGTTTGTACTCCAACATCTTTATCTCCAATTATTTAATGTTTTGGATGATTCTTATGAAATGATCTAGATGATGTCTTTTTATCTTTCCACTTAGTCTCTTCTTCTTCAACTTTTTCTTTGTATTGATTTTTGTTGCTTTTTTTTGTGTATTCAATTTCTTCTACTTTTCCTTTTTGATATTTTATTTCATCCACTTTCACATTTTTTTGTTTTAACAATTTTGTGTAATTTTTTATTATAGAATTTATAATCTTTGTTTCTTGAAGAATATCTAATGAAAATGCCTTCATCAAATATGGGATCAAATCTTCCCAAGCCTTCATCATCTCTCTTTCTGTAACACTTACTTCCAAACACTTTGAAGTATTTAATAGTTATTGGTCTTCCCTTCTATAACTCATAAGACATTTTTGTGTTATTTACTTTGATTTTCCCTTTGTTCAGAGTGTAAATTGTTGTGCTAGCAGCTTTTCTCCACAATGTGTCTAATATATTAGATTCATTTAGCATTATTCTAGCTATATCTTATATAATTTTAGTTTTCCTTTATACAACTCCATTTTTTTTGTGGATTGCATACAGATGAGAAGTGCCTCTTTATTCCATGATGCTCATAGAAATCATCAAATTTGTTTGAGATAAAAACACCTCCCTGATCATATATTAAGCACTTGATTTTTAAATCAGTTTCATTTTAAACCAATGTTTTAAAGGCTTTACACTTCTCAAATTCCTCTGATTTTTCTCTGAAGAAAGTGACCCATGTCATTATGGAGGATTCATCTATAAATAACATAAATAAAATCTCACCTTACAAACTGATTTAAGAAAAATAGAGATATGTTAAACCCTAGATATGCAGAGTCGCGTATGATAAATAAAACACTAAAGTACGAATCTGACCCAAGAAATAAGCTAAATAAAAATGAAACCCTAGGTGTAAGAGAGGGAATAGAAGACTTGGTTGATTTCATAATAATTCCTGAAGTTCTCAGGACTAAAGGACTGATGAACAGAAGGAGGAGACTATTGGAACCGCACTCAGAAAATTCTATAATTTTTTGGAATAACCTAGACTGGGGCGTATGGACTAGGTCAAGGGTGCTTAGGCACTAGAGACCTCTAGTAGGCACATGTGACTATGAAAATGGTCAGAAATTGATTCTTTATGTGTCACGCCAATGTCACTAAACTTCATTGCTTGTCACCTATATGTCACACTATGCCCGCAAAATTCACCTGTAACCCGAAAAACATATGATACCATGCAAAACCCCAAAACACATCAACTCCTAAAAATAAAAAAGATGAAAATGGGGAGTCAGACTGACCCTGGAAGTCACCCGATATAGTGAACTTACGACCGAGCACTACACTACATCTCAAAATCCATGTAGTTTTGTGTACATGTGTAGAATCGTGCCCTAGGAGGCTCTTGTGAAATATGCACTTGATAGTGAGAAATAGATATATGTAGCAATGTAGATAGATGTGTGGATGTCAAAATGAACTACCACTCCTATGAAGTGTATGCAAAAAATTCATTCCATTGTCCCTTGATTAATGGCTAGATGGATGTTTTGATGCTCTTAGAATGCCTTTGGATGCAACCTTAGGTGGTGATAATAGATGCTTAGAGATTGGTCCCTTATTATGATCACATAGATTTTTATTTATAAAATTACCTTGTTTGAATTTCATAATTGAAAACTAGAAGGTTAACCCATAAGAAAACAAGATGTGCAAAAGATAAAAGAGGCCGAAAATGAATGAACAAGATACAAAGAGGTTATGGGCACCCAAAGGGGACAAGGGCGCCTGAACATTGGCATCCTGGCTGGGTGCTAGTGTCTAGAGTCAATAAATATAAACAATTAAAAAATTGACTGGGATGTAGGGTGAGCAAGGCCAGAAAGAAAATAAAGAGGCCAAAGATAGTAGTCAATTACTAGTTTTCTCACTTAGGAATCATATAAATAGTAGTATGTTATTATGACCTAGAAATGTACTTAAGTACATGATTTATTGTCTACATAGACTTTATGTTCTAATGGGCCTACAAAGGTCTGTATGAACAAGTTCCAATGGATTTATTGTAGATTACTCCTTTGAACTGGAGCTTACCCTTGTTTTTTTCCCATGTTCATACTACTTACAAAGAATGTTTGAATGTTTTGTAATTTTGGCATATCTTTTACAGCTTGTTTGGTGTTTAATTTTACTAAATTATTGAATTTCATATGGCCCATTCTTCTATGGCATAGCCATCTTTCTTCTAATTGTCCCATGTAGATTTTTTCTCCCTTGATATCACTAAGCACATAAAGATTATTAGTTGTTCTGTACGCATCTACAATTAGTTTTCTTGAAACTGCCTTCCTGATCTCACAACCATGTGCATAAAATGTGATCTAGTGTGTCCATGATCACACATATGACTAACACTCACAATATTGTGATTTAGACCTTCAACATATAATACATATTGTATTTTTTTTTTCCATTATCAAGGCTAAGTGTTCCTTTTCCAGCTATTCGTGTTGTGGCATTATCTCCAAATTTTATCGTGCCTATACTTATTTTATTCAAGGTGATAAATGTTTTTTTTTCCCATTCATGTGCCTTGAGCATCCACTATCAATATACCATTGTTGTCCTTCATATTGTACATGAAACATAGTTTGCATAAGCATGAATTTTTCTTTCTTCTAATTATTTTTCTCTTGCTTATTTTTCTAATTTTTTGTACATTTTTCTTTTTGTTTAGCAAGGGTGTCCATCTTCTCATTGTACCTGGGATATTCTATAAAACCATTTTGACATGATTGTGTTATATGACCATATTTATTACATTTGTGACATATTATATCACTCTCATTATAATCTAATGAAGGATCAAACGAATTGTAATTTCTATTTGAAGACCCATAAGAACTTTCATTCTTGTTTCAACTTAAACTCCTTGTATGAGTTCTACAATCTACTACTTTATGACCAAAATGATTACATGAAAAGTAATAACCAAATAAGTAGCTCTAAAACCTGGTCATGTAATGTCATCTCAGAGGAAATGAGCTTCTACATTTGTCTAAATCATTTTTTGGAAATCTAATGATATTCTTAGGAGCATTATTTTCATTCATTTGACTACCTTCATCTCTGCTAGGACCTTTTAGAGCATCTACATAGCTTTTTTGCTTGTCTGTATTTTTCTCCTTTGGTGGATCTTCAATATCTTCTTTTGTAGTCTTCTATTTTTTTACATATCCAAGACCATTTTTGATAAATGGTGACATCTGGCTATTGATAATGTCATCTAAGACTTCAAATATCTTCTCAAACTTGAGGTATCTGGCTATAGGAATGAGCACTACTTTGATACCAAATCTAAAGATTTGGAAGGTCAGAGGAAAATACAAAGCAATAACACAAATAATAATCACTCTGTATTAACAAAATAATGTTCTATTTAGCATTTCATACAAGACTCATACACAAATAAATAGGGATGTGGTTTCCTATAATATAAGAACCACTTACAAAAATGTATCCCTAATAGATCTCGTATTATATTATTAGTGAGTTGTTAAAACAACTCACATAACCAAGTATTAAATATTACAAACCATATTTGTAATATTATTTACAATAATAATATATCACAAGTAAATTATTAATGATCATGAGAGCACTATATAATGAATTCCTTACATCACCCCACTTAATGCAAACATGGGAAAAAAACACCATCTTCAACCAAGAAGCATGTCACTCCATAGCCTACACATGGTCTCAATCCTCAACACTGACTATGGGAACTACATCATCCATGAATAGGGACCGATCAACCTATTCAAGTGAATACATGAATTGGGACCATTCAACTAATTCACATCAACCATCAAGTAAATATAATCAAGAAAACTTCTTGCAATAGTATCAATAGTACAAAAATACATATCATCATCGTAACAGGGGAAACAAAAACATTGTACTACACATAGGAACATGGATGCTCATATGTTCTTATTCATCACACAAAACAAAAGGTGTCACAAAGAAGTTTGTGGCCTCTAAGGTAGTGAAAAACTTGATGGTGTTGATTGTCCTCCTGCCTTCATTACCTCCATCCTCAAATAAGACGTTGTTAACTCAATGGAATGTGAACATGAAGCTCAATTTTACATATTAGATATCATGTTCCAACGATAATGCATCTGTGAGGAATTTTTTTTTATTTTGACAATATTTTGATTCTGACTCATAATGACAACTTACAAAATGATTATTAAATAATCCTAAAATCACCTCTATGACTTTTAATCTTGTAAAAACAACACAATGACATTAAAAATAGGGATCCTACACCAAAAACAATATTCAACTAATATAGCTTTCAACCCAAATATCACCTTTGGACAAAACTAAAGCATCACAAATGGAAACCTATCCAAACCATATAATCATCTTAATAATGATATGACATGACTCATATTTAATAAAATACACAATTTATATACAATTTAATGACATCTCTCTCTCTTTTTCATTTTAAGAATTGGAAGGAAAGTTTGGGTATTCAAAAACCAATGTACCTTTTGATTCCAGAAAAGGTTGTTCTGGAAGTTGTATGAGTCAATGGATTAATAGGAAGGCTTGGGTGTTGCATATGTACTAAGCTAGCCAAAACTATATCTTTGATGCAATCTAATGAAGGAACAAACCATAACTATAAAATATTCTTTGTTTATACCCACTAACTTCACATAGCAACAGAAAATCATACACAAATTTCCAATGAAGGAGTCCTCGATAATGCATGAAGAGCTATGGAACTCAACTCTGATTAGATCCTCACACGGGTCATGATGTTTTGTATGTGTTTGCAATGTGTTCGATAGAGTAGGAAATCTGAAGAATATGTATTTTTGATAGATTGGTAAATAATATGATGTGAATGATGATGTGGCATTCTCTCTATTTAAAGTTTCAAATCAAATACCTCTTATCCACTCCTATTTCTCTTCCTCTTTGTGTGCAATCTTTAGTCAAATGTCAAGTCTTTTGAACAACCATGAACCAAGTTGACCACACCACACAAAACCTAGGGATGTTATGAGTGAACCAAGGAAATAATAGATAACACAATAAAACTATGCAGACATGAGAAAAACTATAAAATCAACATGTAACTCATTATTGTGTGAATCTTCTGATCTTTTTGCGGTGTTTTAATCTCCAATACTTTTCTAAGATAGATCTATGCACAAGAATGTGTACTAAGAATTGATACTGATTTTATTAGCTCCTCCTAAGATCTAGAAATTACCATGGCCACGTATATCACTTTATCATCCAAAATTTCTATGCCAAATATTTCTATGCATAAAACGTTGCACCAAATATCTTCTTATAAAACTATTCAAGTGTAAAGATCAAACAATGGTGATGATAAAAACTATGCATGGGGGAAAATAAATAAATGAATCCCCCTAAATAATACATTATTCTTCCATGATAGGAATGAGCACTGTTGTGATACCAAATCTAAATATTTGGAAGGCTGAAAGAAAATACAAAGCAATAACACAAATAATAATCACTCTATATTAATAAATTAATGTTCTATTAAGCATTTCATACAAGACTCGTATACAAATAAGTAGGGATGTGGTTTCCCATAATATAGGTGTTTCACCGCTTTCTTCACCTTTTCGAAATGACAAAAAAGATAAGGGTAAGGGCTAAGGAGGAATACCTATTATATTGGTCAGTTGATGGTTGGTGCACCCGTTCTGACTTCTTGATCCACAGCTGAATGTGAGAGATTCCTTTTGGCTAGGAGGAACTACATGTAATAGAAAAAAAATACCATAAAAAGATAATTAAATGATATATGACAGTGGATTGCCTAGTGTATGCTAGTTCTGAGAAGTGTGATACTTCCTAGACGGTTGTCAATTCACTATTTAAAACAAGTTAATGTGAGAAATAAACAAATTCCTACTGTAGTTGATATCATTTAATTATCTCATTCAAGTACAATAACCAAATATAATCACAACAGGCTATGCTATAGTTGGATCCGAGAAGTGAGGTGTCTGTCAAGGTACTGGGACTGGTCAGGGTCTCATTCTAGGTTATTTATGTCAACTAGTAGGGTGATTATTGGTTTTGTTCTTGGTCAAGGTGTAAAACATAGAGACCGACGTCGGCTAAATGTGACCAATGTCGATTTAGGTAGAACTAATGGTGGTTGTGGATAACCGGTGTCGGTATGGTCGAGGTAAAAGAAACTCAAATAGATTAAATGGAAGGGGTGATCTAAGGTCAAATAAATTTTGGGAGAGTGAATAAGGAGGTCTGTAGAGGTTTTAGATATGCTCACAAGTATACAACATGTGATGATAGGTGATTTAGTGATATGGGTGAAGGGATATTTGAGTTCACAGGAAAGTGGGTGATGAAGCAATAAGCATGTAAAGAATAGATTGATAACAAGATTAATAAAGATTACTAACTAAAATAAACCCTACTGGTTAGCACCATACTTACTATCTTAAGGATTTGATGGCTGAGTGGTGGAGGTGGTTGATCGGAGAATACATGTATGGTCCTGTAGCGGTGATTTCCCGGAGTGCTCCCGCGAGTGCAATGGCTCTATGATTGATCCTAGTGATGGCTCTGGATGTCTAGATGCGTAAAAGGATGCTTGTTTTTCTTGCATGTAGCTATGATCTCCTTTCCATGCTCTCAAAATGTGCCAACCCAAAAACAAGGTTGTTTGGGTGAATAAATGATAACCGACGATAGTTCCAAGTTGACTGGAGTCATTTTAGGGGTGACCGGTGTCAGTTAAGGCGGGATTCCCTAGGTTTACTAAAATGGTCAGATCTTTCTAATTTCTTGGGCCCAGTTAGTTTATTCTCTCAAATTAGAATCGAAACTTCCCTTCTAATGAGTGGTAATGTGGTTAGAGAGAATTTAGGGATTGATTTTAGGGTTAGACCAAATGTTAACTCATTAAGGAAAGTAAGACTTAGTTATTGTTAGTTACGGAAACATGCCAAGAATAGGTCTAGGGTGAGGTGGTTGGGTGAGGTGGAAATTAGCTTGATTAAAATAATTAAGTAATGTATATTGTGAGGATGGGAGGAGGGGGGCATGGTTAGATCAGTATGCTTGAGTTGGTTACTTGATAAGGGACCAAGGGGAGTGTGACCCAATTTTTGTGTCTACATTTTGCCCCTTTTTGTTACGTAGCTTGTATTGGTAAGCGACACTGACAAAAATAAGATGTGGTTGCCCCATGTGTGGGTGAATGTGATCCCCCTCAAACTAGGAACTGATGTGGCAGAAGACAAAATCAGTGAGTGGTTTGATAAAATGTGAATGTGATGAAGAGGAAGGTGGACAACAGAGGTAATGGGGTAAACATCCAATCGGGTAATCAAGGTAATGGGCCAAGGTCAAAGGTAGTAATAGTCAAATGCACGCACATGTATAAACTACAGCATGGTTTCAGGTTGAAGAGCATGCAAACTCTACATTGTCTAATGTCGATAGGTTTATCCAAACAAGGTTGAGGTGATTCTGGTATCCAAGGTATAGAATATGGTGCGGAAGCACTTCACAGGTCAGGTGCAAGAACGTTTAGGTATGTTCCAGTACACCAAAGGTTGGGTCAGGATAAATGGTCATGGAAATAGGTAAAGTAAGGTCATTAGGTCAAACAACATGGGTAACATTGTCACAAGGTATAGCAAGCACATGAGTTCACAAGTCACTAACAATGTTCCCGGTCTAAGTAGTTAGGTCACGCCACGGGTAGGGCCGAGGTATGGGTAAAATAAGAAATCCCTAAACATAATTAAAGACTAGTATAGGTAATGTAGGCTTAGAGGTAGGTTGCAATAAGGGTGGGTAAGGCCAAACGGTGGCTGGGTTGGTTAAGTTGGGTCATAAATGGAGAAAGGGTAGGGGCAAGAGTATGAAAGGTAACCGATGTCGGTAATACGTAACTGGTGACGATCTAGGTAAGTTGATCACGGTTTATTAGGGTAGGTGACCAATGTTGGTTTTGGTATAATTGACCATGGTGTGTTAAGGCACATGACCGATGTTGGTTTAGGTATAACTAACATTGGTCAAGTCGATGTGGGTATATAAAAAGAAAAAATCCATATAAGACGGATTCATTTGTACGGTTTGGATTTTGTGAAAACTACAGAGCACTAAATGACTTGTGATTTTTTGGGAGAAAAGATGAGGGGCCGAAGATGGTGAGGCTATATATGAGAGTTATTTATATTAATGGTTAAATTCGACATTTGAAGATGGTAGGGTGTAAATGAGAGTTTATTTAAAATTTTGAATAATATAGAGAATGAATACAAATAATAGCGATATTTCCATTATATGATAGAATTTTGTATATTTTGATGACATACCGGCCTAAAAGAAAAAGAAATTTTTTGAGGTTGTACATGAGAGTTTTGTATATTTTGATGATATATCAGCCTGTGTGCTGAAGATGAAGGTGTATCATGAGCGATCAATAGATTTTTTTTGATGAATTATATAGAGATATATGTTAATCATGTGCATTACGGTTGTGCCATAACTTATAGCCCTAAATAAATATAGATATGGTTTTTGAAACTTGAATGGTGAAACATATGCAATTTTAATTGGTGAAGATTTTTAGTAAGTTGCAAAGCTCCATTCTCTATAGTTGTGGAACATTTCCCAATGTGGGTTATGCATTTCTATAGTCAACGTCGTGTAGGCATGGTGGAGCCAGAAGTTAAAAGCATGACTGGAGCATTGACGGTTGGTTTAGGCACGGATGAGTCAGGTCATAGGCATTCTTAGAGTCAGGTTGACTTAGGAAAATGATAGTCCTTAGGTTGGTTTAAGTCATGGTATGATTGAAAGGTCATTTTATGGATGGAATCAGGTAAGAGCATTAGTGGTCATGATTGTAATGTTTGTAAGTGTGTTCAGGCATGGTTGAGTTTCCAATTCATTAAATTTGACATGTAATTAATGACTGATGTGGATCATACTATGAGGTTTTGTAAGAATTTGTACTCCAACAGGTAAAGATAGACAAGATGCCATAATCTCTTAGTCATATGATAGAGATTCGGAGCCACTTTTGTTGTCCAAAAATATTTTTGGTTTGAGCCTTACACATTATGGATATAAAAAGGAAACTAACTATTGTACAAATGTTACTCAGGAAAGGGGCAAAGGAAATTAGTTAGTGAAGAGATGTGGCCGAAGCTATCCTCCAAAAGACTCATGGTGTGCAGAGTGTTGCCAAGATAATCCCGGCAAAAAGATTCATGAGGCTCGATGGAGTTCTTAATGATAGGGAAGATTAGGGTGAACTAGCAGATATTTGATAGGTATTAGGCATGTTTGATGTACTTTTCAATTATGATCCATGATTAGGAATTATTAGGATATTTAGGTATGGTCTTGATGCTTCCCTTTTTAAATACATCTGTTGACCACCTAGTCTCTGTATAGGATAATCAATAGGTAATCTGTAAGGCGACTGGTAAGAAGTGGTAAAAGAGTTTCTTAATTGCATCGAGGACACTCCTTGAGTCTTTTAATTGACCCTTATGGTCTTAGGTGCATGTAAGACCCTATATGGTCTTGTCATTTTCAAGTTTATTCATTTTTAGGGTCAATTAAAAGTCACATGATCATGAAATGTCTACTGTTTATGGTAATTTTTTTATCAGTACATGAAGAATTATTGGCAATGTACACAAGGATGTGAGAATGAGAATTTAGTTCTATTGCTCAAAAGATGTCTATTTCGGAACAAGAAACCCATGTAATCTAGAGAGATAGGAAATTCCATGTAGTTAAAGCATTTCATCTTGAACCACACAATGTTATGTTAGTCGCACACTGCATCGATTAGTTTGGAAGTCTATATGAAACTGATTCAAATTATCTCCTTGAGGTTTGTTGTGATGCTTATTATTATCTAGGAAGCTTCTAAAAATATAAAGATAATTTCCTATTCTATGACCGTACCATAGCTGTCCTTCTAACAGCATATCTATTGATAGTCCTTGAGCTTTCAAGTATTGATGTCCCAATCAAGGAAAGAATCATTACTACTTTTGTAGTGAGTTAGAGTGAAAGTGCATAAAACCGAGTTTTGTTTTTGGGGATTCAAGTCAAGGACAACACATTCATCAGAGGATGTTTAAGGTATGCCTCTCATTTATTAGACAAGATCGTAGTTTTCTCAAATATGGTAACTATGAATAAGGTGGTATTGAGTGATGCTAACGATCAGTTGGATTACATTTGACTATATGATGAAATTAGTATCCATGATTATCATGCTATGAGTGTTAGGCTCTGGAGCATAATATTCATGTGTGAATCTAGTACGTTGAGTAGACAATTCACTAAGAGTACTAGAAGACTTGTTCAAGTAGTAGTTGCTGAGCTGTTGGGGCTGGGCCGGAGCCTATTTGAGATGTGTGATCTGGTGGCGGTAAGACTGTACTAGCTAAGAGTACGGGGGGTACAACCCCTGAAAAAAATGTATTCCTAGGCGTAAAAATTTTTGGCCTCAAAAAATTGCACCTGAAATATCGGGAAACGTTTTTTTCTCACATGGGCGATTTTTTTGACCCATAGGTTTATGGGACGGGTTTTGCCCATGGTTTTGATACCCACGGTTTTGTAAAACTGCTTAAGGAGTTGTCTATTTATATGGTCTTATGCATATGATAGATGTACAAGCAAATGTATTGCAGATGTGTTTTGAATTCGGCTGTGAATTCTGTAGAGTTTGTTAAGCATAGCTCCAAACAGATCTGGGTATTGTATTGAGAGAGCGGTGGCTTGTAATAAAATCTGAGCAAGTGATTCTTGGTGGACGTAGCCCAAATTGGGTGAACCATGTTAAATACTATCTCTTTGTGTTGTGTTATTTTATTCTGCAATTTTATTTTAAGATCTGTAATAATTTCTGCATATTAGTTTCTACTGTTGCGATTCTGTGAGGGATTATTCCGCATATTTTATCTCTTATTTCCTAACAATTGGTATCAGAGCCTGGTTTGGTTTGTTGAAGTGTTGAATCGCAGGGAAAGTTTTTAGCTTGAGTGGGAGCTATGGCAGATGAAGGAAGATCTAGGGTTGATAAATTCAATGGGCATAATTTCAGTCTTTGGAAGATGCAGATGGAAGATTACCTTTATCATAAGGATCTTTATACTCCATTGTCTGAGAAGGTGAACAAACCCTTGAGTATGACAGATGCGGAATGGGATTTGTTGGATCAGAAGGCACTTGGAACGATCCAGCTGAGTATTTCATCTTCGGTATTATTTAATGTTTCAAAGGAAAAGACTACAAAAGATCTAATGGATGCATTAGGTAAGTTGTATGAAAAATCCTCTGCCTCTAATAAGATATTTTTAATGAAAAATTTGTTTAAAATGAAGATGTCTGAGAATAGTTCAATAGCAGATCACTTAAATGATTTTAATATGGTAGTGAATATGCTAGCTTTGGTTACAATAGAATTTGATGAAGAAGTTAGGGCTTTATTAATTCTGTGCTCTTTACCTGAGAGTTGGAATAACTTGGTAATGACGGTAAGTAACTCGGTTCCAGCTAACTCGAAGTTGAAGTTTGAGGATGTTGTAGGGGTGATTCTAAGCTAGGAAATGCGAAGAAAAAGCTCTGGGGAATCTTCTACTTCAGGGAATGATTTGATAGTGGAAACTAGAGGGAGATAGAAGAATAGAGGAAGCCATGGAAAATCAAAAGATCAGGCAAGGTCAGAATCCAATAACAAGATTGTATGCTGGAATTGTGGAAAACGTGGGCATGCAAAGAAGGACTATTGGTAGCTTCAGGATAAGAAGAAACAATAGGAAGAAAACAATGAGGCAAATGTGGCAATGGGTAATGTATGTCAGGATGCTTTGATTCTTTCTTTGCATAATATTACTGAATCTTGGGTTTTAGATTCAGGGGCTTCTTTCCATGCTTCTCCACATAGGCATTATTTTGTTGATTATGTTCAAGGAGATTTTGGGCATGTTTTTCTTAGTGATGATGAGCCTTACAGCATAGTTGGAAAAAGGTTCTGTTCAGGTTAAGATGCAGAATGGGAATACTTGGCTATTGAAGGATGTCAAACATTTGCCTACATTAAGACGAAATTTTATATCGGTGGGGCAGTTGGGAAGTGATGGTTGTAATGTGGTATTTACAACGAACTCTTGGAAGGTTACCAAGGGTGTTCTTGTGGTGGCAAGAGGTAAGAAGGTTAGAACCTTGTATTTAACCACTGATAGTACTAATGATTGTAATCTTGTGGCTTCAGATGGAGATACAACATTATGGCACTATAGGCTTGGTCATATGAGTCATAAGGGCATGAACATCATAAAGAAGAATTTTCCTAGATATACAGAAATAGGTTTGGATTTCTATGAGAACTGCATATATGGGAAACGGAAGCAAGTAAGGTTTCTCAAGGTTGGACCTATAAAGAAAGAGAGTAAGTTAGAGCTGGTGCATTCTGATGTGTGGGGGCCAGCTTAGGTATCATCTCTTAGGGGTTCAAGTTATTATGTTACTTTTATTGATGATGCAACAAGGAAAGTTTAGGTTTATTGTATTAGAAACAAATCTGATGTATTTGATACTTTTGTTAAATGGAAATCCTTGGTAGAGAATGAAACAGGTCTTAAGCTAAAATGTCTCAGGTCAGATAATGGAGGGGAGTATTGCAGTAATGAATTTGATGATTACTGTTCTAAGAATGGAATCCACAGGCAAAATATGGTTCTAGGAACTCCGCAGCAGAATGGGGTATCAGAAAGGATGAACATAACAATAATGGAACGTGCTAGGAGAATGAGGTTACATGCAAGACTGCCTCTTTCTTTTGGGCAGAAGCGGTGAGCACAACTATGTACTTGATAAACAGAGGACCCTCAAGTGCCTTGGATGGAGGCATACCTGAGGAGGCTTGGTATGGTAAGAAAGTTGATTATTCATTTCTTAGAGTATTTGGATGTGAGGTGTTTATTCACATAGACAAGGATAATAGGACTAAGCTAGAGGCTCAATCTGAAAAATTTACTTTCATTGGTTATGGTGGTGATGACTTTGGATATAAATGTTGGAGTATTAAGGGAAAGAAAACCATTCGATCTAGGGATGTGGTCTTTAATGAGAGAGTCATGTTTAAGTAGAAGTTACAGGAAAATAGGGAAGAATCAAAGAAATAATATGCAGCGGTAGAGGATCTTCCGGATGGAAAAGTGACACATGAATCAGTTCAGGAACCCCCTCAACAAGAACCCCAAACTCCTATATTAAGGAGGTCTTCTAGGGTAAGAAGAGAACTTGAACGTTTTTCTCCTTCTCTTTATTATTTATTACTCACTGATAGTGGAGAACCAGAGAGCTTTGATGAAGCAATACAGGTAGATGTCAGGAAGAAGTGGGAGCAAGCCATGGATGAGGAGCATCAGGCTCTCATGGAGAACCAGACATGGGATTTGGTAAAGCTACCCGAAGGAAAAAGAGCATTACAGAATAAGTGGGTGTTTAGAGTCAAAGAGGAAAAAGGAGGCAAGAAAAGATACAAGGCCCGATTGGTGGTCAAGGGGTTTGCACAAAAAAAAAGTATAGATTTTGATGAGATTTTTTCTCCTGTAGTAAAAATGACTTCTATCAGAACTGTTCTTGGAATAGTGGCAGTAGAAGACTTGCACTTAGAACAGTTCGATGTAAAGACTACATTTCTCCATGGCGATTTCGAGGAGGAGCTATATATGCAGCAGCCAGAAGGATATGAAGTCAAAGGTAAAGAGGAGATGGTGTACAAACTGAAGAAGAGCTTGTATGGCTTGAAACAAGCTCCACGTCAATGGTATAAGAAGTTTGATAGCTTCATGATGGAGCAAGGTTATATCAGATGTCATTCTGACCATTGTGTGTATACAAAGAAATTTGAGGATGGAAGTTCTATTATCCTGTGTTTGTATGTTGATGACATGCTGGTTGCAGGTAAAAACATGCAAGAAATAAAAGTACTCAAGAAGCAGCTAAGTGAATCCTTTGCTATGAAGGATTTGGGTGCAGCCAAAAAAATCCTTGGTATGAGGATATCTCGGGATAGGAAGGAATGGAAGCTGAATTTATCTCAGGAAGAATACATTAAGAAGGTCTTGGAGAGCTTTAATATGAAGGATGCTAAACTGGTTGGGACTCCTTTGGTAGGCCATTTCAAGTTATCAAAGGAGCAATGTCCCAAGACAGAGCAAGAGAGGAACCAAATGTTCAAGGTACCTTATTCATCAGCAGTTGGTAGTTTGATGTATGTTATGGTGTGCACTAGGCCTGATATTGCTCATGCAGTGGGAGCTGTGAGTAGATTTATGAGTGATCTAGGTAAAGAGAATTGGCAAGCAGTAAAGTGGATCCTTCGGTATTTGAGAGGGACCATGGGGATAGTTTTGTGCTACAGTGGATCAGACAACACTTTACGTGGTTATGTAGATTCAGACATGGCTGGAGATGTAGACAGCAGGAGGAGCACAACAGGTTATATTTACACTGTAGGTGGGACAGCAGTGAGCTAGATTTCATGACTACAGAAGCTGGTGGCTTTGTCAACCACGAAGGCTGAGTATGTTGCTGCCACAGAGGCAAGCAAAGAGATGATTTGGGTACAACAATTGCTTAAGGATTTGGGGCATAAGCAAGAGGAATTTAAGCTGCATATTGATAGTCAGAGTGTTATACACCTAGCTAAGAACTCTACTTTCCACTCTAGGACAAAGCATATACAGTTAAGGTATCATGTCATCAGGACAACTTTGGAGGAAGAGAAGCTGAAGTTGGAGAAGACTCATACCAGTCAGAATCCTGCAGACATGATGACCAAGGTGGTCGTAAGGGAAAAACTAAAGTTGTGTTCAGCTTTGGTTGGTCTTCACAGAAACTAGTGAAGGGTTGAGAAGCTTTCTCAAAGGAAAACTAGTCTCTAAGTGGGAGATTGTTAGGTTGTGGAGCCTGTTTTCATGTGTGAAAGTGTTGAAGACTGTACACTAAGAGTACTGTACACTTTTCATGTATCCTTGCCGAGGTTCGAGGCTGGGCTGGGCCCCGAGCGGGGGTCTAGGGGTGGCAGCCCCTGGTAGTAGGGGTTCGGGGGCACAGCCCCTGAAAAAAAAAATTAGGCATAAATTTTTTGGCCTCGAAAAATTACACCCGAAATATCGGGAAATGTGCTTTTCTCATATGGGTGAGTTTTTGACCCATAGGTTTATGGGACGAGTTCTACCATTGGTTTTGATACCCATGGTTTTGTAAAACTACTTAAGCAGTTGTCTATTTATATGGTCTTATGCATATGATAGAAGGACAAGCAAATGTATTTCAGATGTTTTTTGAATTCAGGTGTGAATTCTGTAGAGTTTGTTGAGCATACTCCAAATGGATTTGGGTATTATATTGAGAGAGCGGTGGCTTGTAATAAAATCTGAGCAAGTGATTCTTGGTGGATGTAGCCCAAATTAGGTGAACCACATGAAATACTGTCTCTTTGTGTTGTGTTATTTTATTCTGCAATTTTATTTTGAGATCTGTAATAATTTCTGCATATTAGTTTCTACTATTGCGATTCTGTGAGGGATTATTCCACATATTTTATCCCTTATTTCCTAACAATGAGCAAAGTCGTGGTACTCATATTGAAGACAAGGCTAAAAGATGGTGGGTAATCACATTATTCTTGTTTAGTCATGGATCCTAAAAATGGGTAATTATGGAAGGTGAACAGCGCTCAAGGGATGAGCGATCAATTGACAAAAAGTGATATAGGAATTGATATCAACAATAAAATGGTCAAAGATGCAAGGCATTAAGGGGCTCAGGTTTGGGTTTACCTTCGAAGTGAAGACAAACGATAAGCACCTGATCCATAGGCATGGGTGACAATATAGGGTCCAAGCCAATTAGGAGAAAATTTGCCCCGTTTACTTTTCTCCTCTTTGGTTACATGTTGATTTTCCTTCAGGACGAGGTCACCAACTTGAAAGGTTCATTCGTGAACACATTTTTCATAGGCATGTTTGATACGTTTTTGGTAGATTTGAATATGGTCGAGAGCGTTGAGATGATGTTCATCTAATAATTTAAGTTGCACCAAATAATCCTGGTGAAATTCATCTTCATTTAGCATGTCTTATAGTGAGATGCAGAGGGATGGAATCTGAACTTCAAGATGTAAGACAACCTTAGTACCATAGACCAGAGAAAAGGGGGTGGCAGTAGTCGAAGTGTGAATACTAGTGCGATAAGCCCACAAGGAGAAAGGAATGTGCGTATGCCAATCCTTCCTAGTATCATTAACCACCTTCATAAGGATTTTGTTTAAGGTTTTATTGGTTGATTTTGCTTAACCATTGGTTTGGGGGTAATAGGGTGATGAGAAACTAAGTTAGATGCTAAAAGCATCGCATAGTTTGCACAGGGTTTTGTGTTTGAATTGTTTTCGGTTATCTGTGATAATGCAGTTAGGTACAACAAAGTGACATATGATGTGATGATTGATGAATTCACATATTTTCTCAGATTTGGTGGAAATGAGGGGAATGGATTCTACCCATTTAGTGTAATATTCATTAGCGATTATGATCCATTGGTGGCGTTGTGAAGAATGGGGGTTGATCTCACTGACAATATCTCAAACCCCATTGAGAAAAAGGCCAAAGGTCTCGCGCGACCTATAAGGAATGACTAGGGGTGTGATGGAGATTAGCATGTTGCTGGCATTTTTATGCACGGCATTTGACATAATCACAATAGTCACGGTTTAGGGTTGGCTAGTAATAGCCCAAGCAAAAGAATACATTTTGCAACAACAGTGAGACCACTAAAGCGACCTCCACAAATTCCATCGTGGACCTCCTTAACGGTGTAAGGAATTTTAGAACTTGTAAGGCGTCGCAAGAGAATGTTGTCGAAACCACGTTTGTACAAAGAAGACCACCCATGATGACATAATGAGGAGAAACTTTTAAGAAAGGCACGTTGTCCATTACGAGTGAGATCGGTGCGAGTGAAATGGAAATGGAAAGATAGTTTAAATATTTCTTATAACAAAGGTCATTTGGGTCAGGAGGAACAATTCCGATAGAGTAGACTTCACAAGGTGAATAAGAGGGTGATTGTAGTCTTTGTACGGTGACAAAGATTTTAGAGTCAGTGGGTGAACCAGGTATTTGAGAAGCCAAGTAGGCCATAATATCTGTAAATTCATTGGTAGAACATGTGGCATGGTTTGAAGTGCATAACGGTCAAAGGTGGTCAAAATTATGTCCACGTGATGCTTATACTTTTGAATTATCTCATTACGGACACTGGTATATACCATTGACTTGGTTTATGACCAACTAAGAATCATCAAAGATGTTGATTGATTTAACATCTAAGGCATAAGCAACCTAAAGACCTAATACTAGAAGTGCTTCGTATTCAGTAATATTGTTTTTACAATAAAAATAGAGTTTGAAAGACAAATACATAGGTTCACCATAAAGCGGAATGAGGATGACACCAACCCCACCCCCACGCTTACACTTGGAGCCATTGAAGAAGAGTGTCATTTGGTAAGCGGGGTTTGTCCAGGGAAAGGGTAGCAATAGACTCATCTAGAAAGTCGAAAGTTAGAGGGTTGATCCCCGAGAAATAGGTGCAGTTGGGCCAATTGGTGGGTGATAGTTTTGCCCTTAATGGACTTTTGATGGATGAATTCGATGTCAAGGTTGGACACAAGCATAAGCCAACGTGCAGCACATTGATTTTGATAAGGTTTGGCATACATGTAGTGTAATGGGTCAATATTAGTAATGATGAAGGTTTTTTGGTTGAGTAGGTAATGGCAGAGTTTGGTGGCAACGAAAATTAAGGCTAGGAAAAAAAATTTGGTGTGGGTATATCTAGTTTCGTATTCAAGAAGGGTATGGCTTATGTAATAAACCACTTGCTCTCAATGTTGGTTGTCGCAATGAGCAAGCATGACACCTAGAGAATGGTCAGTGGAAAAAATATATAGGTAGAAGGGTTGGTCATCCTTAGGAGGAATGAGCACTGGTGGTTAAAGTGGGTATTTTTTCAAGGATTTGAAGGATTTATGGCATTCATCATCCCATTTGAATGAAACGTCTTTCTTGAGAAGATGATGGAATGGTTGACAGCGGTCAGAAAGCTAGGAGGTAAAACGATGAATTGACTGCAATTTTCCTTATAGGTTGCAAAGTTGATGAAGATTAGTGGGTGGAGGCATTTCAAGGATAGCCTTGACTTTAGCAAGATCGACTTCTATGCCACACAAAGAAATGATGAAACCTAGGAGTTTCCTGGAAAGTACCACAAAGATGTACTTTTTTGGTTGAAGATGAACACAATATTTGATGAGGTGGTCAAATATGACTTTAAGAACGGGTGGGTGTTCAATTTGATGCTTGGATTTGGAAAGCATATCATCTACGTAATCCTCCAATATGTGATGCATGATGTCATGGAAGATGTAAGTCATGGCCCATTGATATGTAGCACCAACATTTTTGAGACCAAAGGGCATGACTCAATAGCAGAAAGTCCCCCAAGGGGTGATGAAGGTAGTATTTTGTTGATCCTTGGGAGCTATATTTGATTGTAGCTAGATAAACCATCCCTGAGCGATAACATTTCATGTCCAGCAATGAGATCAACTAGTTGGTCAATGCTTGGTAGTGGAAAATCATATTTGGGACATGCGAGGTTGAGGTCACAAAAATCCATGCAAATGTGGAGTCCCCCTGTCACTTTCATGATAGGAACGATGTTATAAATCCATTGGGGATAATCAATGGGTAGAATGAAGAAAACCGAGAGAAGGCATTGAAGCTCTTCTTTGACCAGAAGAGCAATGCGAGGATGCATTTTCTGCAGCTTTTTTTTATAGGTTTTGCATCAAGAATGGTTACGATATTGTGAACCATAACTTTTGGATCGATACCAGGCATATAGGCATAGGACCAAGCAAATTTTTTGCTATGGTCCCAAAGGAAAGAGGTGAAGGAAAACTATTTAGTAGCATCTAAGGATTGGCCGATCTTTAGAATGTGTGGGTCGTCCTAAGTATTAATGTTGATTTTGATGGTCGATTCATTCAACATGGTTTGCATCTCAGAGGGTAACGACCGGTGAATATAAGAGTCTTCTGCACCAAGGTAGGTGAGGATGGACTCATCGTCCTGACATTGAACGATGTTAATTGAAGGCGTATCATCATTGATCATGTCAAGATACATGAATGGGAGAGAAGAGGGAGCCTCGCCATTGCGTTGATAGGTCAACGGTCCCAGGGAAATGGTGTTTACGAAAAAAAAGTTAGGAGGTATAGATTCAAGATCTATGGAATCCATGGGTGAGGATGGTAATGTGGGTGAATGAGAGGGGGAAGATTTCTCTTCCTGGATAAGGTCGATGTGAACCTTCTTAGAGGATGGAGCGTCAAAACCAATGCCACTACAATCATTTTTTTTACAATAGGTACACGAGATAACAGTGTGGCGGCCTTGTTCATAAAAACCAAAGCCAAATCCTTTCCACACGCACCGGTGGAGGAAAGTGTGAGTGAAATGGAGGTTAGTGAGGGAGTGTAGGTCGGATGAAAATGGCTGGGTTTGGGATGGAGGTTCGGGTTTATAGGTCACCATATCAAGTCCCCCATACGTTAGATTGGTGCAAAGGTGGGGAGGGCCATAAGGGAAAATGTCACCAATGTGAACTTTGTAACTGGGGTGTTGACGTAGATTCCCATACTCTTGTGGGGTGAGGAAGGTATCAATATTGTATAGGTGGTATTCCCCCAGAGTGAGGCATTGAAAAACACCTTCTAAGGGATCAGTAGTTGGTATGTGGGTAGCGGGTATAGATGGCTCGCTAGATGAAGGGGAGACAGGGGCACCAACGGTAGAAGCTACAGCTGTAGTAGGGATAGTGAGGTTAGATGTAGCAGAAGTAGTGGCAATTTTGGTGGATGGGCTCATGGGTGGAGGTGAAGTGGTTGTGGTGGCGGATGCCTTGACTAGTACAAGCACATCATTGGGTTGATATAGCATGTTATAGGTCTTGAAAGGTGAGGGGTCAGTAGGGATGGTGTAATTATGTCCCTCGTGTTCAAATTTAAGGCATCGATGTAACGTCGAAGGGACATAACCCATAGCATGGATCCAAGGTCAGCCAAGCAACAAGTTATACTAGAAACTCCCCTTCTATGACATAGAAAAGTTTCAAAATGGTGTGGGGGCCTACGCAGACATGGAGAAAAATGGTACCCAGTGTAGAGGTCATGGCATCATTGAAGAAACGCAACATAACAGGGTTACCATGCATGCAATGGGTAGGTATTTGCATTTGGTCGTACGCATGGGAGGAGATGATGTTAATGCTAGCACCACCATTGATCATAACATGTCGTATGTGTATATTATCGATAAAGATAGAGATGAAAAGAGTGGGGTCAGGGTCATTGGACTGGAAGGGAGTGATCTCTTCATCTACAAAGCTAAGGGCGGCCACTTGGCGAGTGGGTGGAGGTGTAGAGGAAGGAAAAGACCTAGTGAGAGAGGCTACATGGTGAGGGGTAATGATGGAGGCTATGGGTGTGGGTTCATTTGGTAAGACTTCGATAGATTGAAGGACCTCCATGAGGGCTTGATGATGTGACTTTGAGGTTTGGACGAGGTCATATAAAGACATTTTGAGGGGGGATTGGTGTAGTTGTTTTAGCATTATGCGATGTGTGACCCCGTCAGAAATAAGATATGTGGACCTCGAATGATGACTTTGGGTGTGAGTGCAGACGGTACATTGGGTACAAGGTTGGTTGATGGGCCACTTTATTTCTCTTTTCCCTTTTCTTTCTGAGCATGGGTGGAAATGTTGATCATGTTAATCTGAGGGGAGGTGGATTAAGAGGGTGTGTCATGGAAGGTATTGTGGTAAGAGGGACAAAACCCTAGTGGTGGATATGAGCCTTGTGAGAATGAGTAGGGTGCATTGGCATTTGGGTGGTGGTTTGGCCAACTCTCTTATGTGAACCATGTTAATTTTGAATATCGAGGATGGATCTAAGAGTTGTGGGGGTGGAGATTTTGGTTGCTGAGTAGCCAATGAGGGAAGATCTATGGAAATTAGTGAAGGAGAAATGGGGTCCTCATCAAGAAGATCATCATCATCAAAGATTTCTTTAGGAGGACACAATTGGACAAGAGTGGTTTTCAAATCCTTACAGTTCTCTACAATGTGTCCTGGCACATGATGGTAGGTGCAAATTTTGGTTTTGTCAAACCCTTTTGGTTTGGGTTTGAGTGGGTCGTAAGGTCTAAGAGGCAGTAATGTGATGACATATATTTTCGAGGAGATTGGTTAGGATTTTTGCGTAGGATCCTACTAATGGATCACAATGGGAGGTCAATGTGGGTTTGGGTATAGGTGTGGCTGAATGTGGAGGAAGAGGTCTTTACAAGAGGGGGAGTAGGTTGGTCTACTAGTTTGGTGCGTGGTGTGGTCTTAGGTGTTGGTTGTATTTCCTTGGGTAGGGGCATGGTAGATGAAATGGCAATAGAAGGTGTGGTTGGTTTAACTACCTTATTAGAGGGTAGTAGATTTTTATCTTTAGGTTACATCATTTTTGGTAAAGGTGATACAGGCACATGAGATGTCGAGGGAAAAGCAGGTGGTGGAAGAGGGTGGGTTACCTATGGGGGTAACCGAGGTGCTGTGGAGGTAGGTGGTGCGGGTTGGGTAGGAGGCATGAGTAAAAGAGAAGGAAGTGTCATGGGTAGTGAAGACGTTATTAACAGTATTGGAGGTATGGGTGGTAAGAAGGTTACATGTGAGAGTGGAGGTTGTGTGGGTCACTTGGGTATATTAGAGGTATGTGATGGGGAAATGGGTTTTTACGTTCTTGGTTTATTGGTGGATGGGGGTTTCTTGGCTATGGTTGAGGGGTGAGGTCCTAGGAAGGACAGAAGGGGTGAAGGTGATAAGGGTGTGGTAGGCGAGGTTGGGGTATGAGATCTAGGAGATTGAATCTTCATTTTAGGGGCCGGGTTTAAGTTTGGTGTTAGTTTTGGAAGATGTAGCTAAATCTAATTTGATGGGTGGGTGAGTAAGGCTAGCTATTGGTATGACCCCTAAGGTAGTGATAAGTTTAGGCAAGGGAGATGATATAGGCAAGGGAGGTGTTTGGGTGTAGGTGTATGTTGGGTTATGGGTAGAGGTGTGAGTTGGGCCATGAGTGGTGTCATGGAAGGTATTGTAATAGTTGTGATTGTGTTTGGTTTGGTTGCTTGAAACACTTTTGGATAGATAGTGGAGGTGTCAGCGAGTGACAACTACATTTGTGTTGAAATAGGAAGTAGAAGATGCCCCCAAAGTAAGGCTCTACCGACATAGTCCAAGTGATTGGCCAAGCATGAGAATGGTACTTTTGTAAGTGGAACTGACGTGGATCGATTGGCAATACCCATAAAATGTGCTTGAGATACAAGGAAATGGATAGCCTTGGACTCTGTGGGTAAGAGATCCGAAAGCAGATCAACAAGATCTTGAAGGTCTGATGGTGAATGGTCTTCTATAGGTGGTGGTACTTCTATAGTATCCTCCATGGGTAGAGGAGAGAATGGTTCAGCCAAAGTGGACTCTCCTTGCGTTGGTGTAGGTGGTGGACCTGCATCTTCTATGAGTAGGAGAGGTGCCACTGACAACTGCTCAGAATTTTGAAAGGTCAAAGGCGGCATGTTGATTATAGGCTCATCCACGGGTGAAGAAGAAAATGAAGGGGGTGTCCTTTATGGGTGGACGAGTAGATGAAATAGATTCTTGTGTAGGTAGGGGAGTGCAGGCTAAGATCTCATCTATGGAAGGAACATGAGGCAATTGGGAAGCAACGGGTATGTTATCGAAAATAGCGTGCACCTCATAGACATTGTCTATCATTGGTTGAGGTATCACCAGCTTGATTGGAAGATGGGGCATGATTAGGGAATGGCTTCTTGAAGATGTGTAGGTTTTGGTTAGCGGGTGCGTTTGGGCTATCCAAGACTAGATCTTCTATTATCTAACATTTCTTGGACAATATTCTTGAAGGTGATGCAGTTATTATCGATGTGACCTTTGACATGATGATAGTTACAAAATTCGTGTTCCTTATACCACGTAGGCATGGGTCGCTCAGGGTCAAAACCAATATGTGGTTTTATAGGTGGAAATATAATAGCACCAGCTTTAACAAGATTTTCCAAAACGAAAGAATAATATTCTCCTAGGGAAGTGTACTTTCGTTGTTCTCGTCTGAACTGGAAAACTTGGACAGGAGAGAGATTAGAAGGGGGTTTGGCTGGGTTTAATTGATGAGGTGGACCAGCATTAAGAACTATGGCATTAGCATACCCTTTAGGATTTGAATAGTTCTTTTGGGGTTTCGAAGATGAATAAGTATCATTTGATTTGAATGCAATGTTCTTGTTACGAAGTTGAATATTCTTTTCTTCAATAGCACGAATTTCCAATTTCCATGCCATGGTGAATGCCTCATCGAAAGTGCAAAAATTTTACACCTACAGGGTTGGTGAGATGTGTCTAGAACATGACCAAGTAAATAGTTATGTAATCTCAGTTTGAGGTAATTAGAATGTGAGCTGATTAATGAGGTTGCACCAGCGAGCGACGAAGTCAGTGATAGACTCATCATCATACTGTTGTGTGGAATAAAGATATGTCATGGTAACCTTCTTAACAAAATTGATGGAGAAGTGATCTAGGAAGGCTTGGGCTACTTGATTGAATGAGTAAATGGAGTGTCTTGGTAGCCCATTGTACCAGTCTAATGCAAGTCCTATCAGGGACATTGGGAAAGTCCTCAAAAGTAAAGTGTCATCATGGGCAATCAGGTAACACCCATGTTTAAAGGACCGCAAATGTTGTTGTCAGATCTTCTTTGCTATTGAAGTGGTTGAATTTTTGCATTTCCCAATGTACGGGGTATGGTCGAATAGGAATGGACGGGTGAATAGGCTCATTACAAATTTCATCATAGGTGAGGGAATTGCATGAGCCAGAAACCGATGCTTCTAGTTCTGCATCTTTTCCATCATCAACTTGATGAGGCCATTGGTAGGTTATGATGGAGGGACACCTCCTATGGTATAAGGAGGCAGATACTAAACCTGATAGGAAGGTTGCGAATAAGGAACTGACATAGAAGGTACATATCCAAAATGAGTTACAGACAAGATATGGGGTTGTTGATAGTAGGTGTATGTAGGTGGGATGGTCGTCATGACTCTGGTAGCAATTGGGGGTAGTGTTTGTGGGATGGAGAGGACAAGATTATGGAATGGAGTAGGGGTCACCGACACCATGGGTAGTTGTGTTGTAATGGGTATTTGTGAGACAATGGGTGTAGACTGTGCTATGGTCTGGGTGGTTAACGAGGGGACAATAGATACGATAGGCGCGAGTGAAACTGTAGACGCAGTGGTCATGGTGGGTATGGGTCCTAGCTGTGAAACTACCGAGGGTGAAGCAGGTGAGGGTAACACCACATTATTAGAGGCTGATGCTGCAACAGGAATAAAGGCAGGAGAGATGGATACATTTATGACGTATATCAACTGACCTGAGGAGTCTCGGGTGGAAGAGTGGGAAAGGTAGAACTGTAAGGCCACGGGATTCTGATCAAGGAGTCATGAAAACTCTTTGTCACCTACATTAATGGTGGTAGGTAAGGTTGGATCCATGGGTGACAGGATGGAAGGTGGTGAGGGACTAGGTGGGAGTGGTTGACGACTAGCGTGGAATATGAGGGCGTTAGTCTGGCTACGAGTCAGCACCATGTGAACAAGTGCTGACCTGGTAAAACTGTATTTTGTAGATGACATAGAAAATAATAGAAATAGAGAATAGTGGGGTCTCGGAGGTGAATCTGGTCAATGTCTAGATTTTGAAAAATCAAACACATGCAACTGACGATGGTTAGGTTGACTGGTGACAATTATGGGCAAACCGATGATAGTCAGGCTGACCGGTGACAGTTGGAGGAACACCAATGATGGTTTTTAATACTTATACCAGTCACTGTGGAAGAAACTAATCTCAAAAAAATTAAACAGGAATGTTGGATGTATATATGTGAAAAATATGTATGACAATAAGTATCAATAGGGGAGAAATATGATGATTCCCTTAGGGCCTAAAACAGAACAGAAGCAGTGATGAAAGATATTCTAGGTAAAGTAACTAGAAAGCTAGAAGTTGACACTGGTTGTGGTTTAACTAACGACAGTCAGATGTGAACCGGTGACGGTTGCTAGACCGACATCGGTGATTATGAAATTAGAAAGGAATGAAGAAAATTGGTTTTGTGAATTAAATTAAGTGAATAATCAAACTCAGAAGGCTAAGAATGAGGAGATAGGGCCCTGGCACACTTAGAAAAAGTCAGAATACTCCAACTACAATGGTGGAGTGTGCAAGGAATAAGAAAATGGAGATTTTTGTTGTCTCACACCTCAAAACACAAGCCAAGAAGAATGACTAAGAAAAAACACGATCCTAATAGTGATTTTCTTATGTTTGTTTAGATTATACTATTTAGAACTGACCGTGTGTATTTAGAACATAATTTTTTGGTTAGGAAGGCGTCCTACGAAGAAGGATATCTAAAAGGAGAGGTTTCAGGTATGTTATGGCGGGGGCGGGCCGTCCTCTGAGATAATGACTCGACAGAGGCAACGAGCTGGGGAGTACCTACCAATTGGATCATGTGATCACTAACAGATGTTCCTGAGTAAGATGTTGTTTAAGAAAGATGTGTATATTTTGATTTTGTGTAAGTTTGGTAAGACACAAAGAGAGAGAAAAATGTTCTTTCTACAATTCTTTGTGTCAACCATTAGCTGGGCATGACTTCTAGCATATAGGTTGCCCTCAGTTTTAATGTGAGCTAATAATGCAAACAAATTAGAAAGCAATGCAAGTGTTTTAAACCCAAATTGAAGTGTGATATTTGATAGCAAGTGATGAACATGAAGAGGGATGCTCTTTCACTAATGCAATGCAAAAGAAAGGAAGATGTGTTATTTTTAAAGCACCAAAAAATACGATTGGTTTTAGACAATAGAAAGAAGGAGAATGATTCCAAATAAGAAAATTAATGTGGAAGCTTTTCGAAGGGAAACAAACACACAAAATTTCACCTAGGAATGAATAAATACAAAAGAACCCTTGATGGGTCCCACTGGGCGTGCCAAAATGTTTCACCATTTTCTTTACATTTTTGAAGTGACGAAACAGATAAGGGTAAGGGCCAAGGAGGAATACCTGTTTATGCTGGTTAGTTGATGGTTGTTGTGCGTGTTTTGACTTCTTGATCCAGTAGCGATCATGAGAGCTTCCTTTTGGCTAGGAGGAACTATCAGTAATAGAAAACAAGACCACAAAAAGATAGTTAAATGATATATGACAGTGGACTGCCTACATGTATGCTAGTTCTGGGAAGTGTAGATACTTCCTAGATGGTTGTCAATCCACTGTTTAAAACAAGTTAATGTGAGAAATAAACAAAGTCCTACTATAGTTGATATGATTTAGGTATCTCATTCAAGTACAATAATAAAATCTGAACATAACAGGCTAGGCTATGGTCAGATCAGAAAGGTAGGTAGTTGTCAGGGTGCTGGAACTGGTCAGGGTCATATTTTGGGTTGTTTAGGGCAACTGGTCAGATGGTTATTGTTGGGTCTGTTCTTGGTCAAGGTGTAAAACACAGAAACTGACATCAATGTCGGGTATGACCGATGCCGATTTAGGTGGAACCGATGACGGTTATGGATAACTGGCGTCAGTATGGTCGCAGTAAAATAAAATCCAATAGATCAAATCGAAGGGTCTGATTTGATGTCAAATGAGCTTGGGAGAGTGGATGAGCAAGGTCTGTGGAGATCTTAGGTATACTTAGAAGTATATATTAGGTCAGAATGGTGATTTGGTGATGTGGGTAAGGGAAATGGTGGGATTCACAAGCTAATGGGTGAGCGAATGGAGGAATGAAGCATGCAAAGTATAAACTAATGACATAGGATGAAAAAAGTTAACTATGACTGAAATAGACAATGTTAGGTACATATGTACTTACTATGATGTAAGGATTTAGATGGTTGAATGGAGGTGGCTGTTGATCTAGAAGAATGGTGTTAGATATCTATAGCAGTGATCTCCCAGAATGATTATGTGAGTGCAATGCTTCTAAAATTGATCCTGGTGATGGCTCTGGATGTCTAGATGCGTAAAAGGATGTTGGTTTCACTTGCATGCAGCTCTGATCTCCTTTCCTTGCTCTCATAATGTGCCAACCCAAAAACAAGGTTGTTTGGGTGAATAAATGGTAACCAACGATGGTTCCGGGTTGACCGGCATCGGTTTAGGGGTGACCGACATCGGTTAAGGAAGGATTCCCTAGGTTTACTAAAATGGGTAGATCTTTCTAATTTCTTGGGCTCGGTTAGTTTATTCTCACGGATTAGAACGATAACTTCCCTTCTAATGAGCGAGAATGTAGTTAGAGGGATTTTAGGGATTGATTTTAGGGTTAGACCAAATCTTAGCTCATTAAGGTAGGTAAGACTTAGTTATTGTTGGTTATGGAAACATGCCAAGAATAGGTCTAGGGTGAGGTGGTTGGGTGAGGTGAGGTGGCTAGGTGAGGTGGTGGGGTAGAAATTAAGGTAATTAGATATTAAATATTGTGAGGATACATATTAATATAATTAAGTTAATTAAATTAAAGGTGATGTGGGGTGGAGGGGGCCATGGTTAGATCAGTATGCTTGATCCGGTTACTTGACAAAGGACCAAAGGGAGTGTGACCCAATTTTTGTGTTTACAATAGGAACCACTTCCAAAAATATATCCCTAATATATCTCGTATCATATCATCAGTGACTTGTTAAAACAACTCACGTAACCAAACATTAAATATTACAAACCATATTTGTAATATTATTTACAATAATAATCTATCACAAGTAAATTATTATTGATCATGAGAGCAATATATAATGAATTCCTAACAATGGAGACAATTTCATATTCTAGTATTTCACTATTTTCTTCTTTTGTTTTCAAATAGGTTTTCACCTCTTCCTTTATTTTTTTTACTTTTTCAATCTGAATTTCCAGGTTAAGAAGCATTTTTCTAATTCTTCTAGATTTTGTAATATTTGTGTTTCCTGAGCACACTTTTCTTCTTCATATTTCAGAATTTTTAATCTAAGTTTTAGATTATTTTTCTTTAGCACTTTTAACTCACCCAAAGCACGTATGAGTTCTTCTTCAAGATCTACCTCTCCCTCATCTTCGAAGTCTTTTTCTTCTTCCAAAGTTTCTTTACTTATAGAGGCATCATTTTTTATTTCTATATTCATGAACAAAATTTCATCTTTGTCACCGTCTGATATACCTTCATTGTTTTCCTCAACTAAGCTACTATCCCTTTTGGAGTAGAGGCTTTTATTTTTCTTTCCAAACCTTTTCTTATATTCATCTTGTTTGAAGCTCCTCTTGTTTTGAGTTTTTCTTTCCTTCTTATTCCCATCATAATTTTCCTCATCATTGCTATCATCCTTATATGGGCATTTGGCAAAAAAATTTCCTATTTTACCATAATTAAAACACTTGAAAGGTAGCTTACATTTATATTTTCAGGATCCCTTTTTAATATTTCTAATAAACATGGTCTCTTCCTCATCATGTTCATTGCTTGATTCATACTCTTTACTTCTCTCTTTCTTTGAAGCTTTAAAAGTGGCTTCCCTTTTTGATGGATTCTCTTATTCGCTCCTCATCTCATAGGCCATGAGAATTCTATGTAAGTCATCCATCTTCAACTGGTCTAGGTCTTTCATTTCTTCAATAGTATAAAATTTTGCATCAAATCTTAAAGGTAAGGATCTTAGTACCTTTTGAACTATTTAGGATTCCTCAATTTTTTCACCAAGCCCTCTAATGATATTAACAATCACATCCACGTGTAGAAGGTATGTTGCAACATTTTCTTCATCTTTCATGTTTAAGCTTTCAAACTGTCTCTTATGAGTCTGGAGCTTTTCCTTTTCTATCACCCTCATAGATGGTCTTAAGTTTATCCCAAATTTCCTTTACTGAAGTACAATGCATTACCTTGAAAAAAAATTCTTTTGATAAGCCACACAAAATTACATTTATGGCTTTTAAATTATTCTCATTGGCATTCTTTCTAGCTATATCCGTTGGTGGAGTTTTCAGTGCTATATATCCATTTACTACTACTTTTTGGATATCAAAACCAATAGAAATTATATTTCTTCACATCTTTATGCTCTAGAATTCATAGTTTGTTCCATCAAACAATGGAGCCTTGTTTGTGGATAAACCTTCTTAAACTTGATGATTATCCATGTGTGGTTTTTATAACAACCTTCCAGCTCGGTTAGATTGTTTTAAAGGAACCTACTCTAATACCAATTGTTAAACACATGTTTATACTGAGAGGGGGTGAATTAGTATTAGATAAAATTTTATTTATTAAAACTTACCTTGACAATATTAATATGCAAAACTATTCAAAACAACATAACATAGAGTAATAAAAGATTTATGTGGAAAACCCTCTCTCGTGAAAAAACACAAAATAAGACTTCTTGGAACCACCATCTAAATATATCCCAAATTAAATGATTTACAATTATTTGTAGGCACCAACCTAAGAGACACCAATCTCCAAAGCTGAGCACAAACTTAACTAATTTTTGTGAGCTCCAACCCACTAGAGACACCAATCCCCAAATTTTTGAGGCACTGACCTTAATAATATGATGTTCCACCTTGTGTATTTGCTTCTTCAGTCGTGATGGAAATTATACTTCTTCTTTGTTGTTATTCTAAAAATCTACTATATATATTTTAATAAATCATTCTCCCCTTCTTCTCTGCTTTATTGAAAACTTTTACCCTATCTACTTTGAATAATCTTTTCTTTTCTCTTCTTCTGCATCTTCACTAATTTCAACATAGATGTCAGCTTCTCCTATTTTTTAATGAAATCATATTAAGTTATTTTATCTTCCAATCCCTTGTTCCGTTGCCTTTTTAACTTCATCCACCTTTAGATATTCTCACATGACTCTTCATTTTCTTGGGTGTTATAAACTTGGAATGGTCTAGCGATTTTTTAATAAAAACTTTCACAGTAAAATAATAAAATTCCAACACTCCATAATGATCATATAATTTTCTTTTTGTGCCTTTGAATAAGAAATCATCCTTTCAATGATGAAGATTCAAAACTGATTTTTCTAGATAGCGGTTTGTGACTTTTGGTCCTCCACAAATAAATAATGATGTCAACAATTTGTGGCCTTTGGCTTTCTATGGTCAGAAACAAATTTAGTAATTAGAAACCTTTGGATTTCCCTCATCACTTCATACACATGTTGCACACATGATTTGTATTTTTTTTAAATTCGTTGTGCATTTTTTGTGTATTTGTTGCACACTTGTTGTGTATTTGTTGCACATTCGTTGTGTATTTGTTGCACAGTCACTATTCTCACATAATTTACTTAGTAGTTTATTGTTTCTCTTCTCTATACATTTTATCACACCATACTCACTTATTTTTCTCGCCTCCACATACTACTTGAATTTTTAACTTCCATTTACACTTTTTAATTCCTGTTCTAACTCACCATTTTCTCTGCACAGTCATACCTATTATACCTCTTAAACATTATGCATTAAGAATTGATGAAGGTTGTCTTGAACTTTAAATATTAATGCCAAAACAGAGTCAGAATCAATATGGAAAATAATGTATTCAAAACACTAACTCCAAGATATAGCATGAGTCGACTAAACTATTTGAAAATATAACTCCAAAACAAATCATATAAACAAGCATGACTCTCAGGATGTATCAATGTGGCCCATATTCAAATCTCAACTTGAAGTCTATTACTTAGAGTCTTGTATTATTTATCATTCCAGATGAACTGACCAATGATACTCTAGATTTAACACATTATGAACTTCAAACCAATACACTTCAATCTCCTTGACTATTTTCACTAAAGACAACTTTGTTCGGACTCTGAAGCTCTCCAGTTAGACTCTGAAGCTATCCACAGTTCAAATTTTGAAGCTCTATGGTCAGACTTTGAAGCTCTATGGTCAGACTTTGAAGCTCTTTAGTTAGACTCTAAAGTTCTCTAGTCAGCCTTCGAAGTTCTTTGGTTAGATTCTAAAGTTCTCTGGTTAGACTTCAAAGCTATTGTAGGAGATTCCTTTAACATCCTTTGGCATCAATGACAATTACTCCAACAAGACCATGTTTATTCTCAAACTAATTACATGGTAAAATTTTGTAAGGAAAGGGAGCTATTTCTCCCAACCATTTATTTGATTTTTATATCTTCCTTTTCCTCTTATTAGAGTAGGGTAGGTTAGGATTATTTTCAACAAAATAAGTGCTTATGCACACTCTGTATGTTCCATTTGGGGCATGTATGATTTTTTATGTTTGTACATAGTTTTTTGGATTTTGTTATTATTTCACTATCCATTTTGGAGAAGCTTCCATTAAAAATATCATATATGGGTACATTTTTCAAATCCTTGTTCATTCATCCCCAAGATCAGTTTCAATTTAGAGTTCCTCGTGCCTCTTCTTTGGTTAAAAATTTCAGTCTTTGGAATAGTTATAAATTTCATTCAAAAACACCCAAGAGATAATCTTCAAGAGCAGTCCAAGGTGGTTCCATTTCGATACTAAGGCCAAAAATTATTTCATGCATACTCATTGATAAGATATTTCAAGGTTTAGATTAGTTTCAATATTTTCATGTTGAATCCATGCCCAATGGATGCTCAAAAGGCCACTGATCTTCCATCTAGCAGGAAGATGACCATGTTGATTCGTCAAACTATTGTTCAGAATAACCCCCTGGAGCTATTCTAACAACCCACATCTTCATTTTGGACTTAGTCCCCATTTTTGGGCCTTTGAGGGCATTTTTGAGAAATTGCAGTGTTGCAAGTGAAAACTGCAAGAAGAGGTCTAAGCCCCAAAAACATCTCTATCTAACTCAGGGAAACCGTTCACAGACTTATAGTCTTACAAGAACTACAAAATACATTCAGAGTTTTGAGTCTCAATCACAGCATGGACACATGTTGCATTCTGGGAGCTTGGTATGAAAAAATTAGGCTTGTATTTTGTAGTTGCAGATTACAAACTACAATCAAGGACCTGACTCCCCTGTCTAATCCTTTAACACTATGTTGCATCTCTTTGGAGGTTCTAACCAAAATTGTAACTCGTACTACCATAGCAAACCCAAGTCAGGGCCTCAGTTCATTTTTGCTTTTTTTATTGTATATTTCTCTCCAAGCATCCAAATATTATGAAATCGATCTTATTGGAAAGGTCTTGTCATTCATATCAATTTGGAAGCATTCATTTCAGAAGTTGGTTGAGTTATGTGGGAGAAATAGGTGAAAAACTATCTAGCATTGAAAACATCGTTATAAGTAGCTCATGTTGGAAGAACAATCACTAAGAGGGGGTGAATTAGTGTCTTCAAAAAATTTTACTTCAGTTATCTTTACTTTTACTTAACTTGTATGAACCATCAAAGCAACCATTCAATATTCATTAACCATTATGAGCTTATTATGTATGAAACAATCATCCATAAGAATATGAAACAAGAGAAAGCACACATGAACATAACATATAAGTGGGAAACCATCAAGAGGGAAAAAACCACTGATCATTGCATTAATAAATAACAATCAATATTTAGTGAAGCACCAACTCTATAAGGAGCACCAACCCCTAATTTTATCTAGCACCAACTAGAATTTAGCAAGTACCAACTTACAAGGAGGCTACAAACCCTTGATTTAGTGAAGAACCAACTCTGCAAGGAGAACCAACCCATATATTTTTAGTAAGCACAAACTTCTAAGGAAGCACTAACTCCCTAGGGTTTTAGCAAGCACCAACTTGTAAGGAAGACTAAGCACCAACTCAGCCACCTAAGAATGTTCTCCACCTTCTTTTTGTTGCTATCTCAACAAATAATGGACTTGTTTTCTCTTAATAAATATTATTCTTATTGGTTTGATCTCTATCTCTAGTGTATCAACATGTACTTAAGCTTCACTCGCACACGCTTATCCTTAAAAATTATTTGTTCTTCATACATGTTCCTTACTTCTCTTGAACAGTCTCAAACTGTCATGACATGCTTACTCACTCTTCAACTTCTTCACCTTCACATAGACATGGATAAATGACATTTCATAGTTTATCACCTTCATATATTATTCATAAATGAATTCTTCATGGTCTTTAGGACCTCATACACCTCACACATAATCCCTTATACCTTGTTCATACTCTCATACACACAACACTCTAAAATATACCAAAATTACCTTGTATATATACATGTCTCAAGCAAAAAACACCATATAGGTCATCCATGATACACTGGGTAGGTCATCATAGATTATAATTCATCTGATAAATGTGAAAAACTCTTAACATCAACTACATTAGGTCTGTAACAACTCCATTAAGTCATTTGCTTCTTTAGGACTCAAGAAGACCTACTATTAGGTCTACATGGAAGATATGACTATTTAGATTTACATGATCATATTAAAATATAAAAAACTCTGTAATAACATTATCCATGACCTATTCATAGCTCCTACATTCTTATAAAGCTCTGCAAATTCATTTCACACCATGAAACCATCTCAAGAACAAGACTGTCCTATTAGGTTCTCAAAAACCACTTTTTGAGAATCAAGCTTGTACCACCTTGAAAAACTTCACCAAGATGAATTACGCATACAATCATGTACTACATAAACTTAAAAACATCACCATGTCCATTATATACCTCAACTTAGAGTACAAAGGCTCAAGAACAACATTTCTCCAAGCATACTCAAAACTGTCCCAAAACTGTCCCAAAAACTAGTAATGAGAAATTGACTTGGTATTGACCACTTAGAAACTGAATATTTTATGTAAATCATCATATGAATGTGGTATAGGTCCATGACATCATGAAACATCCATTTTTTTAACTAGTCCTTTGAAAAACATGAGAGCCACAACAAATTCTGTAGAAAATAGCCTTGTACCATCATGTTTTCTCACTCACCCGACAAAACTAAACCACCTAGAGATATCTAGGAGAGTCCTCTACATGATAAATTCATCAAACGTGATCAAAAAATTCATTCTGAGCCATTTAGAGCAATATCTTCCATTTCAACTTCAAACTATAGTTTTAAAAGGGGTTTTAACCTATTTTGGTGTTAACGATAGTTCATAAATATATGGTTCATAAAACCCAAAATAATGCCCAAATATCTTAGATATGACACATATATACCTCTACCAAACACATTATATTCCCATGTAGAGGATTAACTTACCAATGAACAACTGAAAATGACCTTCTAGCTGGGAAACACCATTCTTGAGAACTTAGTTTGACCAAAAATGCAATATCTTGCAAAATACTCTAAAATAACACCTGAAAGTTTTTCCTAATACCTAATTTAACATGCCAAACAACTTACCATACTCACTTTTACATACTAGCACTAAAAATTATCAACCTACCATATTATGATAGGAAAAACTCAAGAATTTTTCTATGTGAAAACCTCAAAACCAATTTTCATGCTTTCTCCTTCAAGACTTGACCTCAATACTTATGAAAATATCTAGTACAACATGTTATAGATTTTAAAATACTCACATACCCATACATACCTTGGAAATTGAGCCACATACCTCATTATGCCTTGTTTTCTTAACTTTTTCTCTCTGCAACTTGATCTTCTAGAAAAAAATAACCTTGATTTTGACTCACATACTCTGCCCATGCATTATAATCATATTATCATGCTAAAAAAATATGTTGAACCTATTATACTTGTATCCATTCATTACACCAAGCTACCATGCTCATACCTTCACTATGTCTCTTCATACCATGACTGGAGTTCTCAATGTTCTTGATCTTTTTTCAACAAGGCATCATTTGACATCATTAACAACAACACTCAACAATCACCTTGAAATAAATGACATCACTTCAACAATCTTCAACTCACCTTGACATCAATCAAAACATTGCAATAATCTCCCCTTTGTCATTAATGACAAGCATACTAAGAGTTTCTGAGCTAATGCGCGATTGTGTAGGGAAATGCCTTCCCGTCAGGCACACAGCTGGAAGAGTTTCTCTTTCACTTGGCCCCTATCCTTCAGGACTAGGGATATTAGCTATGAGGCCTCCTTATGGCTGGGTGGAAGTAATATGGTGTTCACTAGGAGCATTCCCTGGAGACTCCCACCGAAATGGTGGGATCGGTATCGCTAATTGCATACAACAGATGATGTATGTTACTTAGCAGGGAGGTAACAGAGATCAGGTTTCACTATTGTGTGCAAGATCAGAGTCGTAATCTGAAGTTGAGGGGTGATTCCCAAAGACTGCGATCGCCCCTGACCATCCTAAGCAAGGAACTCTTCCAGTTCTAGAAAATCAGGAAAAACTAAGAAACACTATGACAACATTCTCCCCCTTTTTTGAATCTTCTCCCCTTTTGAAATTAATGACAAAGGATGAAATATTGACTCTAATTTGTCTAATACCAAATGTTTGAAAAAACACTCACCTTAGGATTATAGCATACTTCTGACCTTCAAGAAGTCATGCATCTTCTAATGATTTCTTCATCATTGTCTTGACTCTTCTATAAAGCTCCCCCCTGAGCAGATGCTTCTCCTCAATGAAAACTACACCATTTCTCTCAATAAGATGAACATTAGGATACCATGATCATACCTAGAATAACACTTTCTTGCAACTAAAAGCTCAATCAATCAAGATACCAGCACTATAGGAGTGCACTCCCCCTTTCAAGAACATTCTCCTCCTTTGGCATTAAAGATAAAGGAGATACCAGTAACATTTGAACTCCCCACCTTTGAAATCAAACTCTATTCATCACATGGTTGATATCAATTGAAAATATAGGGACTCACCTTTTGTCTCCACAACTTGGGCTCGCCACATGAGTCATTAGGAATCTCAAACCATGATCATTTTCTCAACAAACCTCTTGAAACCAATACTACATATTAATACATGGAAACCTCGACTCACATATTTATGATACCAATGGACCAACTTTAACTTCCAACTACTATCAATTTGATTAGAAACAAGAAACAAGTTGCTTCTCTCATATTAATATGCATATATCCAAGTTGTCTTCATGTCCTACATACCTTCTTTATTGTCCTTACTTGCTCATGGAGATAGAAAAACCTTGTGCTTAACTCCCCATTAGCTCATGCATATCTTACTTTGATATAGATGATAAAAACCTCCTTTAATGACTATTAGAAACCAATTTAGATTATGCAAACCTCACTATCATGTCCTCTAAGGCATCTAATATGGACCATCTTAGAAACAACACTAAAGACACTTCTTTGTCTTGAACAGAGCCACCCATCTCCCCCTAATTCCATTCTCGCCTTTATGAGCCACACAAGGGAATCAATCACTTCTCAATCTATATTAGAACTCCAATGATACCAAAAATAACTAGGACAGCTAGCAATGATCTTCCTCCTTCATGTTTCACAAGTCACCATCACCAAACCATGACTTATTCCTTACATACCAATTGTTATAGGCCTTCTCAAAGAAGAACTAGGACTCCTCCATTGATTTTTTCTTTTAACTCTATAAACATTCTTGGATTAACTCCCTGTTTATGGAGATAGAATATCAAATTTCTTGGTTCCCCCTTGATTTGTATCTTCCATATCACTAATAGATTAATACCAATTGTTATTTTTTCAATCCTTTATTTCTTCTTGATATAACTATCATACACCTTCTCAAGGAGTACAAGGACCCTTATTTTTGTCTTGATTTTTTTATTCTCATAGCATAACTAGTTCCCCCTAATACTATAATTTCTTCTTTGAGCCACATAAAAAATAACAATCTTCAAATTTATTTATCAGAAATCCAAACTCAGCTAGGTCAAACTCATCATGACATCCTTTTTGCATTAGCATCACATTATCAACCAGGTCTTCACTTCCTTCCCTGCTTAGGTCAATCTTCCTCCAAAAAATCACAGACCTCATCATTTCATCCTTCCTTACATCATTATTTAATAAATGGGTCTTCATTGTGACATATCTTTGTCATACCCTACCTACATTATGATAAGAAAACTAAGACACTCCAAATAATGCTTCATAAAACACATGTATAATAGTAACTATAGAATGAATTAGCATACCTCATAGAATTAGGTTATCTAATAGGATTGGTATTCATATTTCCCTCAAAGTTGACATTATTTTTAGCATATGCATCTTAATTGTTATCCTTCTGATCTTTAGGACTTATTTTGGTATGTTCATTGCTCTTATTAAAACCAAGATCTGTCTTGTTATGAGAAGACTTTTTACAACTCATAATATCATTTAGAGCCTCAGTACTTTTCTCAAACTTCTCAAGATTATTCAATTTCCTTGATAGCTGATCAAAAAATGCCTTCAAGGACTTCAACTATGTTTCAAACCTGAGACAATCTTCTTCTTTTGTTGTTAGGGATTCAACTCAATTTTGAACTTGATACACTCTTTTTTTAGCTTTTATAGTTCTTGTCACTAACTCAACCTAAGTCTCATATTATTTGACAATATCTCCATGCTCATCACTCATACCACTTATTTATTATTCATATTCCTTGATCAAGGAATTTAACTTATTGGTATTCTTTCTTTGACTCTTTAAATCATCTATAGCAGTTATCAATTCTACCTCTAAGTTCACCTCATATTATTCATCTTCTGATTCTTTCAAAAAAATATTCAAACACTCACTTCTTGCTTCCTTGACTATGAATATGACTTGATTGTTATCTTCCTTGGCATCTTCACCATCACCATCTGATGAATTGTTGTCACTAACATCAGACAAGTAGTCACTATTATCATGCTTCTTGAATATCTTTTTGTCATTCTTATGAGAATTCTTGTTCTTTTTCTAATTTTTAGCATGTTCTTCATGCTCATAATTCTCATCCCTATTCTTGTTAGTACATTTATTTATAAAATGATCAATCTTACGAAATTCAAAAAACTTAAAGGGAAATTTACCTTTGTACTTACCTAAGCCGCTTCTTAGCCTTCTAACAAACATGACCTCTAACTTGTCATCATCAATATATGAATCATATTTATCCTTTACCTTCTTACGTTTTTCCTTATTTTCATTCTTCTTGGTGGGTCTTCCGTCATTAGTTCTCATCTCACAGGCTATCAAGATCCCATGAAATTCATCCATCTCCAAGGTGCTCAAATATTATTCTTCTTTTACAGCTGAGACTTTAGGATCAAACTTGGGTGTCAAGGAGCTCAGAACATTTTGGAAAACTATTGATTCCTCCTTCTCTCCAATAACCTTGATTATATTGACCACTTCATCAACTCTCAGCAAATAAGCAACAATATTTTCATCTTCCTTCATTCTTAGGATTTCAAATTATCTTTTATAGTCCATCTTCACCTTGACATCTCCTTCAAATATGGTCTGCAACTTATCCAAAATTACTTTGGTCGTATCATAATCCATGACCTTCAAAATTTCATTTTCTAAAATACCACATAAAATAACATTCATAGCTTTGGATTTTGTTTCACAAGCCTTCTTTCCTATTGCATCAGTTGGGGGTGTAACAGGTATAGTATATCAAACATCCACTAATTTCCATATGTCAAAGCCCAATGACATAGCATATTTCCTCATCCTGATAATCCAAAAGACATAATTACTCCCATTGAAGAGAGGAGCTTTTCTAGTTGAGAATCCTCCTTGAGTTTGATTACTAGTCATACACGTGCTTCTAGGATCTCCTTCAAGTTATTAAACATGTTTCAAAGGACCTTTCTTTGATAGCAATTTTTGGAAGAAAAATCACTAAGGGGGGTGAATCAGTGTCTTCAAAAACTTTTACTTTAGTTATCTTTACTTTTACTTAACTTGTATGAACCATTAAAGAAACCTTTCAATATTCATTAACCAATTTTGAGCTTATTATGCATCAAATAACCATCTAAAATAATATGAAACAAGATAGAGCACACATGAACATAACGTGCAGGTGGGAAAACCTCATGGGGAAGAAAACACATTGATCATTGCATTAATAAACAACAATCGAACTTTATTGAATCGCTAACTCCACAAGGAGCACCAACCCCTAATTTAGTTAGCACTAACTAGAATTTAGCAAGCACCAACTTGCAAGGAGGCTATAGCCCCCTGATTTAGTGAAGAAACAAATTCAAAGGGAGAAATAAATGTAGACACCAAAATTGGGTCACACTCCCCTTGGTCCCTAGTCAAATAACCGGCTCAAACATACTCACCTAACCAAGGCCCATTCCACCCCACACCACTATTGATTTAATTGATTTAATTAAATTAATATATATCCTCATAATATTTATTATCTAATTATCTTAATTTCTACCCCGCCACCTCACCTAGACACCTCATCCAACCACCTCACCCTAGACCTATTCTTGGCATGTTTCCATAACTAACAATAACTAAGTCTTACTTGCCTTAATGAGCTAAGATTTGGTCTAACCCTAAAAATCAATCCCTAAAATCTCTCTAACCACATTCCCGCCCATTAGAAGGGAAGTTTCCATTCTAATCCATGAGAACAAACTAACTAGGCCCAAGAAATTAGAAAGATCTTCCCATTTTAGTAAACCTAGGGAATCTCTCCTTAATCGACGCTAGTCACCCCTAAACCGACTCCAGTTAACTTGAAACCATCGTCGGTTACCATTTATTCACCTAAGAAACCTTTTTTTTGGGTTGGAACATCTTGAGAGAAAAAGGATGAGAAGAGAGCTGCATGTAAGCAGAACAAGATCCTTTTCACACACCCAAACATCCATAACCAACACCAAGACAGATCCAGAAGCATTGGCACTCATGGTAACATTCCAAGGGGTGTCTCTACTGTACCAAGTTCCATTCCATCAACCAATCATCGCCACCACCCAGCCATTGGACCTGCAATATTGGTAAGTGTTTTATCATTAATCATTTCCATTCATATCTTGTTCATAGAGTTGTTATCATTTTTGTTACCATTCTTCTATTAACATTCCCATTCCTCCATAGCCTTCTTTCTGAAAAACCAAAAATATCACCCACCCATTTGTCAGATCACCTATCCTTGCCCTTCCACCTCTCTAAGTTTTCTCAGTATTCCCATAGACCTCGTCACCCCCTCATTTAGCCCCATCTAACCTCACCTAGTCTCTACAATAAGGTTTTCATTAAATTACTATCACCCTACTATACCAATTTCGGTTACCCATAATCGTCGTTGGTCTCCCTTAACTGTCACCAGTTATACCCAACCGACATCAGTCTCTGTTTATACCCCACCCAAGAATAGAGCCAAACAACCTCCTACTAGTTGACCTAAACAACCTAGAATCAGATCCTGACTAGTCCCAGTACCTTGACAGACACCTCATCCTATAGATCCAACTATATGGGATGAGTCTATTATCTCCTTAAGGTCTTCATGAATCTGATCAATGTGGCAAGCTTTTGGATATTTATTACATGTTTTCAATGACATTATATAGTTGTCCTTCAAGGGAGCAGTCTATTTATGGTGGTGGAATTAGAGTGAAGAGATGTCCCGTTTGAGGGAGTCATCTTTTGTTGGATGTTTGACTCAAGGAGTTGTATCCCTTTTTGTTTTTGGACGTTTAAGTCATGGACAAGACTATAAAGGAAGATTATGTTCTTGTTTATAAGACAAGACCATTGCACACAAGGATTAAATATGAAATAGGTGGTTTCGAGTGATGAATGACCATGGGATTCCATCTTGAAGAAGATGAAAAGTATCCATGAGAATCATGCTATGAGTAGAGTCGTGGTACTCACATTGAAGACAAGGCTAAAAAGGTGACGGGTAATCACACAATTCTTGTTTAGTCCTAGATCCTCAAAATGGTTGATATGGAAGGTGAACAATGCTCAATGGATGAGTGATCAACTGACAAAGAGTGATTTAGGACTTGATATCAACAATAGAATGGTCGAAGATGCAAGGCATTAAGGAGCTTAGGTTCAGATTTACCTTTGAGTGAAGACAAATGATAAGCACCTGATCCATAGGCATGGGTAACAATATAGGGTCCAAGCCAATTAAGAGCAAATTTGCCCCGTTTACTTTTCTCCTCTTTGGTTACATGTTGATTTTCCTTCAGGACGAGGTCACCGAATTGAAAGGTTCATTCATGAACACGTTTTTCATAGGCACGTTTGATACGTTTTTGGTAGATTTGGAGATGGTCAAGAACATTGAGACAACACTCATCTAATAACTCAAGTTGTACCAAATGATCTTGGCAAAAGTCATCGTCATTGAGCATGTCTGGTAGAGAGATGCAGAGAGATGGAATTTGGACTTCAAGAGGTAAGAAAGCCTCGATACCATAGACCAGAGAAAAGGGGGTGGCAACAATCGAAGTGCGAATACTAGTGTGATAAGCCCACAAGACGAAAGGAATGTGAGTATGTCAATCTTTCCTAGTATCGTTGACTACTTTCATAAGACTTTTGTTCAAGGTTTTATTGGTGGATTTGGCTTGACCATTAGTTTACGGGTAATAAGGTGATGAGAAACTGAGTTGGATGCCAAAAGCATCACATAGTTTGCGTAGGGTATTGTTTTTGAATTGTTTTCTGTTATCAATGATAATGCGGTGAGGGACACCAAAACAAAAAATGATGTGATGGTTAATGAATTCACATATTTTCTCAGATTTTGTAGAAATGAGGGGAATGGCTTCTACCCATTTAGTGTAATATTTAGTAGCAGTTATGATCCATTGGTGGCATTGTGAAGAATGGGGGTTGATCTCACCGACAAGATCCAAACCCCATTGAGAGAAAGGCCAAAGGTCTCGTGCGACCTGAAGGCATGACTAGGTGTGTGATGAATATTAACATGTTGTTGGCATTTTATGCAACATTTGACATAATCACAATAGTCATGGTTTAGGGTTGGCCAATAATAGCCTAGGTGAAGACTGCACTTTGTGACAGCTAAACCACTAAAGTGACCTCCACAAATTCCATCGTGGACTTCCTTAAAGGTGTAGGGAATTTTAGAACTCGTAAGTTATCATAAGAGAATGTCATCGAAGTCGCGCTTGTAAAGAACACCACCCATGATGACATAACGGGAGACACTTTTAAGAAAGGTTTGTTGTCCATTAAGAGTGAGATCAGTGGGTAAAAAGGAAAGGGAAATATAGTCTACATATTGCTTATACCAAAGGTCACATGGGTTAGGGGCAATGGATCCAATGGAGTAGACCTCGCGAGGTAAATAAGAGGGTGATTGTAGCCTTTGTATTATGACAAATATTTTAGAGTCAGCGAGCGAAGCAAGTATCTGAGAAGTAAAGCAGGCCATGGTATCCACAAATTTATTGGTAGAACGTGGGGTGGTTTGAAGTGCATAACGGTCAAAGGTGGTCAAAATTATGTCTGCATGATGCTTATACTTTTGAATTATCTCATTACGACACTGGTATATACCATTGACTTGGTTTATGACCAACTGAGAATCACCAAAGATGTTGATTGACTTAATATCTAAGGCATAAGTAGCCTACAGACCTAACACGAGTGCTTCATATTTAGCAATATTGTTTCTACAATCAAAATTGAGTTTGAAAGATAAAGGCATAGGTTCAGCATAAAGCAGAATGAGGATAACACCAGCCCCACCCCCACGCTGACACTTGGAGCCTTCAAAGAAGAGTGTCATTTGGTAAGTGGGTTCGTCCAAGGAAAGGGTAGCTATAGACTTGTCTAGGAAGTCAAAGTTAGATGATTGATCCCTAGAAATAGGTGCGTCAGCCAATTGGTTGGCGATAGCCTGGCCATTGAGAGACTTTTGATGAATGAATTTGAGGTCGAGGTCAGCCATAAGCATAAGCCAGTATGTAAAATGTTGATGTTGATAGGGTTTGGCATACATATAGTGTAATGGGTTAGTATTAGTAATGACGAAGGTTTTGTGATTGAGTAGGTAATGGCAGAGTTTGGTGGCAACAAAAACTAAGGCTAAGTAGAGTTTTTCTGCATGGGTATATCTAGTTTCGTAGTCCATAAGGGTACGAAATATGTAATAAACTGTTTGCTCTATGTGTTGCTCATCGCGATGAGCTAGCATGTCACCTAGAGAATGGTTAGTGGCAGAAATATATAGATAAAAGGGTTGATCATCCTTAGGAGGAATGAGCACTAGTTGTTGAAGGAGGTATTGTTTTAAGTCTTCGAAGGCTTTATGACATTTGTCATCCCATTTGAAGGACACATCTTTCTTGAGAAAATGATGGAATGGTTAACAATGGTCAAAAAGCTGCGAGATAAAATGATGAATGGATTGCAACTTTCCTTGTAGGCTTCGAAGTTGAAGAAGATTAGTGGGTGGAGGCATTTCTAGAATATCCTTGACTTTAGCAGGATCGACTTCTATGCCATGCAAAGAAACAATGAAACCTAGGTTTTTTTCAGAAATTACAACAAAGACGCACTTATTTGGTTAAAGATGCACATAATACTTGATGAGATGGTCAAAGATGAATTTAAGGACACGTAGGTGCTCGATTCAATGTTTAGATTTGGCTAGAAGATCTTCTACCTAATCTTCCAGTATGCAATGCATGATGTCATGGAAGATGTAAGTCATGGCTCGTTGATATGTAGCACCAACGTTTTTTAGGCCAAAAGGCATAACTCGATAGCAGAAATTCCCCCAAGGGGTGATGAATGCATTCTTGTGTTGATCCTCAGGAGCTAGCAATATTTTATTGTAGCCCGAGAAACCATCCATGAGTGATAGCATTTCACGGCTAGTAGTAAGATCAACTAGTTGGTCAATGCCTGGTAGGGGAAATCATCTTTGGGATAGGCGAGGTTGAGGTCATAGAAATATGTGCAAGTGTAGAGTCCCCCTGTCACCTTTGTGACAAGAATGATGTTAGAAATCCATTGGGGATAATTAATGGGTAGAATGAAGGAAACTGAGAGAAGGAGTTAAATCTCTTCCTTGACTAGAAGAGTAATGCGAGGATGCATTTTTCGTAGCTTTTGTTTGATGGGTTTGGCATCAGGAATAGAAATGATATTGTGAACCACAATTTTTGGGTCAATACTGAGCATATCGGCATAGGACCAAGAAAACGAGTTGCTATGGTCCTGAAGGAAAGAGGTGAAGGCTTCCTGTTCAGTAGCATCTAAGGATTGGCCGATCTTTAGAATGTGTGGTTAATCCTAAGTATTAATGTTGACTTCGATGATTGATTCATTCAACATGGTTTACGTCTCAAAGGGTAACGACCGATGAATATAAGAATCTTCTACACTAATGTAGGTGAGGATGGACTCATCGTTCTGACATTGAATGACATTAATTGAATGTGTATCGTCATCGATCATGTCAAGCTACAGGAATGGGAGAGAAGAGGGAGCCTCACCATCACATTGATAGGTCAACAGTCCCAGGGAAATGGTGTTTACGAAATAAAAAGTTAGGAGGAATAGATTCAGGATCTATGGACTCCGTGGGTGAAGATGGTAATGTGGGTGAATGAGAGGGGGAAGATTTCTCATCCTGAATAAGGTCAACATGAACCTTCTTGGAGGGTGGAGTGTCAAAACCAATGCCACTACAGTTATTGCGTTTACGAGAGGTACAAGAAATGACAGTATGGTGGCCTTGTTCATTAAAACCAAATCCAGATCCTTTCCACGCACACTGATGGAGGAAAGTGTGAGTAGAGCAACATTTAGTGAGGGAGTGTAGGTCAGATGAAAATGGTTGGGCTTGGGATGAAGGTTTGGGTTTATAGGTGGCAATATCAATTCCCCCATACGTTAGGTTGGTGCGAAGGTAGGGGGGCATAAGGAAAAATATCACCAATGCAGATGTCGTAGTTGGGGTGTTAATGCATATTCTCATACTCTTGTGAGGTGAGGAAGGTATCGATATTGTATAGGTGGTATTCCCCTAGAGTGAGGCATTGAAAAACACCTTCTAAGGGATAAGTAGTTTGTATGTGGGTAGCAGATATAGATGGCTCACTAGATGTTGGGGAAACAAGTGCGTCAGCAGTAGAGGCTACAGCTACAGTGCGGATAGCAAGGTTAGATGCAACAGAAGTAGTAGTAGTTTTGGTGGATGTGCTCGTGGGTGAAGGTGAAGTGGTTATAGTGGTAGATGCCTTGACCGGTACAAGCACATCATTTGGCTGATATAGCATGTTACAGGTCTTGAAAGGTGATGGGTCAGCAGGGATGGTGTAATTACGTCCCTTGTGTTCAAATTTGAGGCATCGATGTAAAGTTGAAGGGACACAACCCATGACACGGATCCAAGGTCGTTCAAGTAGCAAGTTATATTAGAACTCTCCTTCTAGAACATAGAAAAGTTCTGGGATAGTGAGGGGGCCCACGCAGACATGAAGAATAATGATACCGAGGGTAGAGGTCATGGTGTCATTGAAGGAGTGCAGCATAACCGGGTTACCATGCATGTAATTGGCAGGTATCTGCATTTGGTTGTATGCATGGGAGGAGATGATATTAATGCTAGCACCACCATTGATCATAACACGTCGTATGCATATATTATTAATAAATATGGAGATGAAAAGAGTGGGGTCAGGGTCATCAGACTAGAAGGGAGCAATCTCTTCATCTAAAAAGATGAGGGCAGCCACTTGGCAAGTAGGTGGAGGTGTAGAGGAAGGTGAAGACCTAGTGAGAGAGGCTATGTGGTGAGGGGTAATGATGGAGGCGATGGCTGTGGGGTCATTTGGTAAGACTTTAATAGATTGAAGAATCTCCATGAGGGCTTGACGATGTGACTCTGGTTTGGACAAGGTCATATAAAGACATTTTAAGGGGGGATTGGTGTTGTTTTTTTAGCATTGTGCGATGTGTGACCTCGTTGAAAATAGGATATGCATGACCTTGAATGATGACTTTGGGTATGGGTGCAAATGGTATGTTGGGTATAGGGTTGGTTGATGGGTCAGTTTCTTTTTCCTTTCCCTTGTCTTTCTAAGCACGGGTGGTAATGTTGATCATGTTAATCTGAGAGGAGGTGGATGAAGAGGGTGTGTCATGGAAGGTATAGCGGCATGAGGGACAAAACCCTAGTGGGGGATATGATCCTTGTGAAATTAGTAGGGTGCATTAGCATTTTTATGGTGGCTTGGCCAACTCTCTTATACGAACCATGTTGATCTCGAATCTTGGGGGTGGATCAAAGAGTTGTGGGGGTGGAGATTTTTGGTCACTTAGTAGGTAATGGGAGAAGATATGTGGAAATTGGTGAAGGAGAAATCGTGTCTTCATCAAGAATATCGTCATCATCAAAATTTTCTTTAGGAGGACACAATCAGACAAGAGCGGTTTTTAAAGCCTTATATTTCTCTACATCGTGTCCTGGCACATGATGGTAGGCACAATTTTTGGGTTCGTCAAACCCTTTTCATTTGGGTTTGAGTGGGTCATAAGGTCTAAGAGGTGGTAATGTAATGATGGAAGTTTCGAGGAGATTTGTTAAGATTTTGGTGTAGGATCCCGCTAGTGGATCACAATGGGAGGTGAATCTGGGTGTGGGTACAGGTGTGGTTGATTGTGGGGGAAGAGTCTTTATTGGAGGGGGATTAGGTGGGTCCACTAGTTTGGTGTGTGGTGTGGTCTTAGGTGTTGGTCGTATTTGCTTGGGTAGGGGCATGGTAGAAGAGCTAGTGATGGAAGGTTTGGTTGGTTTAACTACCTTATTGGAGGGCAGTGGATTTCTAGCTTTAGGTTGCATCTTTTTGGGAAACGATGAAACGGGTGTACAAGATGTGGAGGGAAAATTTAATGGTGGAAGAGGATGGGTTACCCATGATAACCGAGGTGTTGTGGAGGTGGGTGGTGTAGGTTGGGCAGGAGGCATGAGTGAAAGAGAAGAAAATGTCATGGGTAGTGAAGCAGCTATGGACGGTAGTGGTGGTATGGGTGGTAAGAAGGTTACGGGTGACAGCAGAGGTTGTGTGGGTCACTTGGGTATATTAGAGGTCTTTGATGGGGAAATGGGTTATTACATTCTTGGTTAACCAGTAGATGGGGGTTTCTTGGCCAGGGTTGAGGGGTGAGGTCCTAGGATGGACGGAAGGGGTGATGACAATAAGGGTGTGGTAGGCGAGGTTGGTGTATGAGGTCTAGGAGGTTGGATCATCTTTTTAAAGGTTGGGTTAAGTTTAGTGTTAGTTTTGGAAGATGTGGCTAAATCTAATTTGATGGGTGGGTGAGTGAGGCTAGCTATCGGTATGACCCCTAAGGTAGTGATAGGTTTAGGTAAGGGAGATGATAGAAGCATGGGTAGGTGTTTTGGTGTAGATGTATGTTGGGATATGGGAAGAGGTGTGAGTTGGGCCATGGGTGGTGACGTGGAAGGTGTTGCACTAATCGTGGCTATGTTTGGTTTGGATGCTTGAAACACTTTTGGATATATAGTGGAGGTGTCAGCTAGTGATAACTACATTTTTGTTAAAATAGGAAGTAGAAGGTGTCCCCAAAGTAAGGCTCTATTGACATATTCCAAGCAATCAGCCAAGCGTGAGAATGGTACTGACATAGGCAGGGCCGACATGGATCGAGTGGCAATCCCTATAAAATGTGTTTGAGATACAGGGAAATGGCTAGCCTCAGACTCTGTGGGTAAGAGAGATGAAAGCAGATTAGCAGGATCTTGAAGGTCTAATGGTGAAGGGTCATCAAAAGACACCGGTACCTCAATGGGATCCTCTATGGGTAGAGGATAGGATGGGCTAGATGAGGTTAACTCTCCTTGTGACAGTGTAGGTAGTGGACCTGCATCTTCTATGAGTAGGAGAGGTGCCACTGATAATTACTCAAAATTTTGAGGGGTCAAAGGCGGTGTGCTAATTATAGGCTCTTCCACGAGTGAAGAAGAAAATGAAGGGTGTGCCTCTATGGGTGGAGGAGTAGATGAAATAGGCTCTTGTGTAGGTAGGGGAGCTCAGGCTAAGATTTCATCTATGGAAGGCACATGAGGCAATTAGGAAGCAACTTGTATGTCATCAAAAATAGTGTGGACCTCGTGGACATTATTATCATTGTTTGAGGTATCACTAGCTTGGTTGGAAGATGGGGCATGATTAGGGAATGGCTTCTTGAAGATGTTTAGGTTTTGGTTAGTAGGTGCATTCGGGCTATCCAAGACTAGATCTCCGTTGTCTAACATTTCTTGGACTATTCTTGAAGGTGATGTAGTTATTGCCACTATGACCTTTGACACGATGATAGTTACAGAAGTCATGTTCCTTATACCATGTGGGAATGGGTCACTCATGGTCAAAACCAGTATGTGGTTTTATAGGTGGAAGGGTAATGACACTAGCCTTAACAAGCTTTTCCAAAATATAAGAATAAGATTCTCCTATATAAGTGTACTTTTGTTGTTCTCGTCTGAACTAGAAAGCTTGGAAAGGAGAGAGATTAGAAGGGGGTCTGGCTGGGTTTGATTTATGAGGGGGGCTAGCCTTGATAATTACAGCGTTGGTAGATTCTTTTGGTTTTGAATAGTTGTTTTGGGGTTTTGAAGATGAAGAAGCATCGTTTTATTTGAACACGATGTTCTTGTTACGAAGTTGAATTTTCTTTTCTTCGATAGCACGAATTTCCAATTTCCGTGCCATGGTGAATGCCTCGTCAAAAGTGTGAAATTTTTACACCTGCAGGGTTGGTGAGATGTGTCTAGCACAAGCCTGAGTAAATAGCTCTATGAGCTCAATCTGAGGTAGCTAGAATGTGAGCTGATTAATTAAATTGTGCCAATGAGCGGCAAAGTCAGTGATGGACTCGTCGTCGTACTGTTGAGTGGAATAAAGATTAGTCATGGTAACCTTCTTGAAAATATTAATCGAGAAGTGGTCTAAGAAGGCTTGGGCTAGTTGATTGAATGAGTAGATGGAATGTCTTGGTATCCCACTGTACCAGTCCAATACAAGTCTTGTCAGGGACATTGGGAAAGTCCCCAGAAGTAAAGCATCATTATGGGCAATCAGGTAACACCCATGTTTAAAGGACCGCAAATGTTGTTGTGCGTCCTCTTTGCTATTGAAGTGGTTGAATTTTGGCATTTCCTAATGTATATGGTATGGTTGAATAGGAATGGACAGGTGAATATGCTCATTACAAATTTCATCATAGGTGAGGGAATTACATGAGCTGGAAACCAATGCTTCTAGTGTCTGCATATTTTCCATCATTAACTTGATGAGGTCATTGGTAGGTTGTGGTACAAGGGCTCCTCCTATGGCATAAGGGGGTTGGTATTGAACCTATGATGTGGGTGGCATTCCGTTGTATGTTGATGCCAAATAGGGAGGTTGAGAATAGGGGACCGACATAGAGGGTGTGTATCCAGAATGGGAGACAGACGAGATATGGGGTTGTTGATAGTATGTGTATGTAGGTGGGACGTTTGTAGTGACTCTAGTAGAAATTGGGGGAAGTGTTTGTGGGATGGAGAGGATAATATTTTGGAATAGAGTAGGGGTCACCAACACCATGGATGGTTGTGTTGAAATGGGTATTTGTGAGACAATGGGCGTGAATGAGGTTATGGTCTAGGTGGTCGGTGAGGGGACAACAGATACTACAGGTGCGAATGATACTGTAGACGCAACGGTCATAGCGGGTATGGGTCCTAGCTATGAAACCACTAGGGGTGAAGCAGGTGAAGGTAACGTCATATTATTAGAGGTTGATGTGTGTTGGTTTTCAAATAAGACTTTTTAGAGAGCAACAGACAGGGGACGAAAGTCCCTCCTCTTTAATGGGAGAGGTTCCCTTATTCTGAAACAAACTTATTTACAAATATACAGAACATCATGGTATGGTCGAACTTGGATATTACGAAAGTGTTTTCCACAAGGATTATCAGTTACACAAGGACTGAGGAAAAGGAATAAGAAGATGAGCAGAATAGCAACATTCAGAATTATAGATAGCAGAATAATTCTTCGTGTATGCGAAGCTTCAAGGGATTAAAGACAAGATCATTTGCATGAGATTAAATTTAAGACACAAAGTTCCATAAATAACCTCCTTTAGATTTATAAATCAAGGACACAAAGTTCCTTCTTGGTTGTACAAGATCGCTGTACTTGCAAAACTGAACAGTATGCAATCAGAGAGACAAAACGGGTTAAGAACAAAAATGATCTTCACAATATTAAAGGAAAACACAGATATGACAAGAATCAGATAGACAAAGAATGAAAAGCCCTTTTGTATTGATTTCTTTAAGATCTATTTACACTTTCAGTAAAAATTCCAAGTTCTTCCTCCTTTCAAAATGGCGTGGAAAGGCCATAATATAGCTTACAAGTCGGTTATTCTTCGTAACCGTTTCTTTTAACCAAGAATAGTTAAGTACCGCCAATTGCAGTATCCTAACTAATTACAAGGAATACGAAAAGAAAGGGAAGAAGAGAAAAGAAAGAGAGAAGGAGGAGACAGGTGGCCAGCTATAGGGAGGGACCCACGGTCTTCAGAATTCGCTGCCTGAACTTCTTCAATGACTCAGCTATATCTCTGCCATGAGGGACTGACGTGTTAGTTGTAGACTGAGTCCAAAATCCCAGGCATTTCTCCATCTCTTTATCAAACTCGACGTGAGTATGATAGTCTTTTGTTTGCTTCTTCGATGGCAGACTGGAGAGAACAAATTTCCTTTATCTTGTCCTTAGAGATGGAGTCCTCCTTGAAAAGATTATCTTTGATAAAAGCTCTGAACTGAGCTTTGATTTCTTGCAAGGACAAGAGAACGCCAGAGTTTTCATCCTGAAGATGACAATGCATATCTTTGAATGCAGCAGCTGCCAGTGTCTTGAAGGCTTCTCCCTTCTGCCAGCTATTCTTCATTTCTCCCACAGCTTCCTCCAGGACTCTGATTTTCATGTTGATAGATTTGGAGCTGCGACCCGGACTCTGGAAGGAATTTGCAAATGGAGGCGGAATCGCGCAGGTTTTCAAATGGCGAGGGTTCGAGCAAAAGATAGCATGGAAGCAATGCGAAAATGCAAAGGGGAATGCTCGTTATATAGCCGTTTGGAGAGAGAAATGACTTTAATGCGCATTGAATACACAACCACCAATTTGAAAAAAATCATACTTGGAGCGAGCGGGAAAAACTAAGTGTGAATGATACTAGGTACGCTTGGGACAGGTGAGACGCGAATGCGCGAAACACGCGGCTCGGCCGGTTCGGGCGAAACAGGGAGAGGACGCACAAATGTATTTGGGACAAATGGGACGAAAATGTGTGAACTACGCGATTCGGGTGTTTCGGCCGAAATTGGAACAGCGGGCCCATTTGGACTTGGGACATTCGGGACAAAAAGTTCCGAAGTACGCGATTTGACTGGCTCGGTCGAAATTAGGAAAGCTTGCACTTTTTTAAATGGGGCAGTTGGGACAAAAAGTTCCGACGGACGCGGTTCGGGCAAATCGGCCGAAAATGGGAAAGCTGGCCCATTTGAACTTGGGACATTCGGGACAAAAAGTTCCGAAGTACGCGGGGAGGATGATTCGGTCGAAAATGGAACAGTGACAATTTTCCGACGGGCCCGAAAATGGGACAACTTCGGGGATTTCGGCCAATCGGGGAACAGAGTGCATTTTCGTACTTGGACAGATGCTTTGAGGTACGCGACTCGGGAGTTTCGGCCGAGAATGGTAAAGTTCACACTTTTTAACTTTGGGACACTTGGGACGAAATTGTCCGACGGGCCCGAAAATGGGACAACTTCGGGGATTTCGGCCGATTGGGGAACAGAGTGCATTTTCGTACTTGGGACAGATGGGACAGAAAGTTCCGACAGGCCCGAAAATCACACAAAATGACCCAAGACGCAGATTTCTCTGATTTCACGACTTAGGCACCTCAGAGAAGAACACTTACGACTCAAAATTTTAAAATTTTACTCTTATCAGAGCGGGGAATTTTGAGTGGACAACAGCTGGCTCCTTCTGGGGATGACTTGGATTAAATTCATGGAAGAGACAAGGCAAGAACTTAGATAACTCGGTGAAGCAGACCAGTGCCTTATCCATTGGGCAACAGAGTCAAGGACAAACCAATACAAGGGCAACACACACACAACAGAAGGGAAACACACCAAAAGCAGGAAAAGCAAAACACTGTACATATTATACAAAGGGACTCCCTAGTCACCTAGGACTTGAACAACTTCAAATATTGCCCACTATAAGGAAGTGGGAGGGGGGAACCATCCATGTAATTAAGATAGAAAGAGTTCTTACCAGCAAAGTGTCTTATCTTGAAAGGTCCAAGCCACAGAGAATCAAATTTTCCACGGCTGCCACGAGGTTCATGTCTTTTGTCCCACAACAGCACGGTATCACCAACTTGGAACTCTCTGGACCTAGCTTTCTTATCGAACAGAACCTTCACCTTCTGCTGGTGGGCAGCTATCTTTGGGTTGTACTGCCTCTGCTTCTGCTTGAAAGGCTTGATTCCTGGCTTGAGGGGGATAGAGTGTTGCATTTCTTTTGGCTTGAAGGCTTTTAGATCTTCATAAGAATAAGCAAGCACATCCTTATATTTCCTTAGAAGGTCAATTGCTCTTCTCCTTTCATCTGATGTGCAACACTTCCCGATATTTACCAGCTTCGGGCCATCAGAATTCCCAATATCAATCTTATCATACTCAGCCGATTGCTGAGGTCCAGTGGAAGCTTTAGATCTCACGTATCTGTCATGTTTGTCAAACAACTCCTCCAAACTCACCAAACCTTTGGGAATCTTATTTCCTTTGAGCTTAATGCACCCTTCCTGATCAGTTTCTTCTCCTTGGGTGACGGCTTGGTCCGAAGACACGCTCTCACGAGGCAGGTTGTCACTTCCTTCGAAATACAGTTGTTCAAAATTGCCCTTGAGCTCCAGGAAGGAAAGCAAATGCTGGTCGTCGTTGAAGACTTGCCAGTTGTTAGTATTGTCAGGGACACTAGGTCGGTGGACCATCTCAATAGTGAACTTATCCTGAGAGAATTCAGGATGAGGAATCAACAGTGACCCTGAGACAGCCAGTGAATCAGCTCTGCTGTTCTTTTCTCCGGGAATTGCTTCAATGGAGAAAGCATCAAGGAATTCAATTGAATCCCAAACCTGATTCCGATAATGCTTCAGCCTCCCGTTCTTTACCTGAAATAGGCTTCTAACTTGCTTCACAATCAGCTCTGCATCACCACGAGCCAAAAGATTTTTAACACCTCGTTCTTTGGCCACTTGCAGTCCAAGGATGAGAGCCTCATACTCTGCTGTGTTGTTAGTGTTCTCGAACTGCAATTTAAATGAAAAGGGGTGTAGGCAGCCTTCAGGTGATATTAGCAGAACACCAGCTCCAGAGCCAGCCGAGGAACAACTGCCATCGAATTCTAGAATCCAGACACCATTAGGGTCTTTAGGTGATATTTTGCAGGGTCGGATTTCGTCAGGGGACAGAATCATGTAATTACCATGGCCCCTGTCCTCATAGAGTATTTGTGCCTTGGGATCATCTGTCTTCTGCACAATGTACTCGGACTGCTTCTCAGGTAGTAGCTTCTTCATTTGTCCATCGACAGGTATGAGAGCGTGTGACCAATCCATTTGAATCTCTCCACCCACATCTTTACAGAAGTTTCTGCTCAGCAACATTCCATAGGAAGGAGGAATGTCAGCCACTAGGATGGTAGCCAAGACTTTCTTTTCGGGTAAAGCAGCAAAAGCCACTTGTGCATCTTTAATCCTTCCAACCAAAGGCACCTCCTTACTTTCCATGGAGTAGCAAGATCCATAAGTACGAGTAAGGGTCAAGCCTAAAGCATGAGCTACTTTGGCAGGCATCACATTATCAGAGGCTCCGGAATCTATGACACAGTTACTGAGCCTATGGCCAGCTATAAGGAGTGTAACATAAAAAGGCTTGATCTTATCACCAGGTGAGGTGACAGCAGCTACTAGACTGGGCTGTGGTGCGGAAGGAGGTGTGGGCAAAAGGCCTTTGGAGGTGGTCTTGGAATGGGAATTTACAAACTGGATCATCTTGGCAAAAGCTTTTGGATGGGTTTGGTAATATTCAGCCTCTGAAATTTGAACTTTGGTCCTTTTTAGATGATCTACAATGTCAAAGGATCCAGAGGTGGATGGTCCATCATCATTTGGAATTTTAGGTTTATCAACCCTAGGAGAAAAAGAAGAAGAAACAACTTTGGGGGTAGGATTGGCAGTACTTACCTTTGGTGCAGATGAGGTAGGAATAGGAGATCCTCTTCTGGCAATTACAGGAATAGTTGTAGGCTGCTCTTTGGACTTCTTCAGGGGTTGTGTCACCTTTTCCCTCTGCCTCGTCTGTTCTTGAGTCATGACAGCAAAAGATTCACTGTTCATATCTGTTACCACTTCATCATAGTCATCTGCATCATCAATGCCTTCAGTGGTAAAGAAATTGACTCGAGATCCCTCGGGTTCTTCCGCCTCATCATCGAATTCCTCCAAGAACTCCTCACAAGCTTCATTATCATCTTCTGGTTCTTCGACCTCGCAAGTTGCATTCACAGGAACTTTGACGGGAGGTCCTTCAAGTGCCAATCTTGTGTGGGGGGCTGGCAAACGGTTTCTGGGTTGAAAATTTCTTCTAGGAACATCTGCATACGGTGCATGCTGAGCTAATTGTTTCTTTATAGCCACTAGATCATTTGTAAGTTTCTGGATTAATGGATCAGAATTGGGTCCAGAGGTGGAAGCAGCAGATTTCGATTTGAGAGGATCTCTTTTCAACTTCCCTGACATGATCAGGTCGTCCTCGATACTAACAGCCAGTTCTTGATCCAGGACTAGCGTTCCAAGATTAGCCCTTCTTAGAGCATAACTGACTTTAGGCGTTTGGGCATTCAAAAAGAAACATTTTTGAATTTGATCAACCGGCCGAGTATTTGCAGGAATCTTGTTGATCAATCTGTTGAACCGAGCCACAAATTCTCTCATGGGTTCTGATGGATCTTTCTTTATCTGAGAAATCTGGGCAAGCAGGGCATGCACATCTTCTGCCGGCTTAAAACGGTTCTCGAACTGAGTTCTCATGGTAGTCCAGTCGGTGATGGCACCAGCCGGAAGGTGGTAGAACCAGTCAGCAGCATTATCTTGTAACGTCTCAACGAACAGTCTTACTGAGACGTCTTCATGTTCAACCCCCAAGACCCCACATGCGACTATGAATGCTGCAATATGTTCATCAGGGTGAATTTTGCCATCGCCTTTAAATTTTGGAAAGTTCTTTCGGTTACCTCGAGGTAACTCATGCAAAGGGTGCGCGAGAGCCAGAGGTCCGACACGTTGACCCCATGGTAATTGTGCCATTCTTCTTGAGAATACAGCCCGAAGGGGAACTTTAACACCAGCAAGGATCAGAGCTCGCAGATTAGGGCTAGCTGGCTGTGTAGGACTTCTATCTCGAACAGGCGGAGTGCTCGTCGAACGAGTTATTCTATTTGAAGGGAAAGGAAAACCCTGTTGCTCCAAAAGCTGAAACTGAGAATCTTCGATACCAAGGGCTCTTCTCCCTCGAGTGAAACGTGGAGTCGCCAGATCAAAGGATGATCGAAAAAATTATAGTACTGGAATGCGATTTTCCCTCCCCAGCGGAGTCGCCAAAAACTGTTGGTTTTCAAATAAGACTTTTTAGAGAGCAACAGACAGGGGACGAAAGTCCCTCCTCTTTAATGGGAGAGGTTCCCTTATTCTGAAACAAACTTATTTACAAATATACAGAACATCATGGTATGGTCGAACTTGGATATTACGAAAGTGTTTTCCACAAGGATTATCAGTTACACAAGGACTGAGGAAAAGGAATAAGAAGATGAGCAGAATAACAACATTCAGAATTATAGATAGCAGAATAATTCTTCGTGTATGCGAAGCTTCAAGGGATTAAAGACAAGATCATTTGCATGAGATTAAATTTAAGACACAAAGTTCCATAAATAACCTCCTTCAGATTTATAAATCAAGGACACAAAGTTCCTTCTTGGTTGTACAAGATCGCTGTACTTGCAAAACTGAACAGTATGCAATCAGAGAGACAAAACGGGTTAAGAACAAAAATGATCTTCACAATATTAAAGGAAAACACAGATATGACAAGAATCAGATAGACAAAGAATGAAAAGCCCTTTTGTATTGATTTCTTTAAGATCTATTTACACTTTCAGTAAAAATTCCAAGTTCTTCCTCCTTTCAAAATGGCGTGGAAAGGCCATAATATAGCTTACAAGTCGGTTATTCTTCGTAACCGTTTCTTTTAACCAAGAATAGTTAAGTACCGCCAATTGCAGTATCCTAACTAATTACAAGGAATACGAAAAGAAAGGGAAGAAGAGAAAAGAAAGAGAGAAGGAGGAGACAGGTGGCCAGCTATAGGGAGGGACCCACGGTCTTCAGAATTCGCTGCCTGAACTTCTTCAATGACTCAGCTATATCTCTGCCACGAGGGACTGACGTGTTAGTTGTAGACTGAGTCCAAAATCCCAGGCATTTCTCCATCTCTTTATCAAACTCGACGTGAGTATGATAGTCTTTTGTTTGCTTCTTCGATGGCAGACTGGAGAGAACAAATTTCCTTTATCTTGTCCTTAGAGATGGAGTCCTCCTTGAAAAGATTATCTTTGATAAAAGCTCTGAACTGAGCTTTGATTTCTTGCAAGGACAAGAGAACGCCAGAGTTTTCATCCTGAAGATGACAATGCATATCTTTGAATGCAGCAGCTGCCAGTGTCTTGAAGGCTTCTCCCTTCTGCCAGCTATTCTTCATTTCTCCCACAGCTTCCTCCAGGACTCTGATTTTCATGTTGATAGATTTGGAGCTGCGACCCGGACTCTGGAAGGAATTTGCAAATGGAGGCGGAATCGCGCAGGTTTTCAAATGGCGAGGGTTCGAGCAAAAGATAGCATGGAAGCAATGCGAAAATGCAAAGGGGAATGCTCGTTATATAGCCGTTTGGAGAGAGAAATGACTTTAATGCGCATTGAATACACAACCACCAATTTGAAAAAAATCATACTTGGAGCGAGCGGGAAAAACTAAGTGTGAATGATACTAGGTACGCTTGGGACAGGTGAGACGCGAATGCGCGAAACACGCGGCTCGGCCGGTTCGGGCGAAACAGGGAGAGGACGCACAAATGTATTTGGGACAAATGGGACGAAAATGTGCGAAGTACGCGATTCGGGTGTTCGGCCGAAATTGGAACAGCGGGCCCATTTGGACTTGGGACATTCGGGACAAAAAGTTCCGAAGTACGCGACTTGACTGGCTCGGCCGAAATTAGGAAAGCTTGCACTTTTTTAAATGGGGCAGTTGGGACAAAAAGTTCCGACGGACGCGGTTCGGGCAAATCGGCCGAAAATGGGAAAGCTGGCCCATTTGGACTTGGGACATTCGGGACAGAAAGTTCCGAAGTACGCGGGGAGGATGATTCGGTCGAAAATGGAACAGTGACAATTTTCCGACGGGCCCGAAAATGGGACAACTTCGGGGATTTCGGCCGATCGGGGAACAGAGTGCATTTTCGTACTTGGACAGATGCTTTGAGGTACGCGACTCGGGAGTTTCGGCCGAGAATGGTAAAGTTCACACTTTTTAACTTTGGGACACTTGGGACGAAATTGTCCGATGGGCCCGAAAATGGGACAACTTCGGGGATTTCGGCCGATCGGGGAACAGAGTGCATTTTCGTACTTGGGACAGATGGGACAGAAAGTTCCGACAGGCCCGAAAATCACACAAAATGACCCAAGACGCAGATTTCTCTGATTTCACGACTTAGGCACCTCAGAGAAGAACACTTACGACTCAAAATTTTAAAATTTTACTCTTATCAGAGCGGGGAATTTTGAGTGGACAACAATGTGGAAGCAGGAATAAGGGCTAGAGAGATGGATATAGGCATGCCATATATCAACTGACTTGAGGAATCCCAGGTAGAAGAGTGGGAAAGGTAGAACTGTAAGGCTGCAAGATTCTGATCAAGAAATCATGCAAATTTTTTATCACTTGCGGTAATGGTGATAGGCTGAGTAGGATCCATGGGTGATAGGATGGAAGGTGGTGATGGACTAGGTGGGAGTGGTTGACGACTTGGAATATGAGGGTGTTAGTCTGGCTACGAGTCAACACCATGTGAACAAGTGCTGACCTAGTAAGACTGTATTTTGTAAATGACACAGAAAGTAGCAGGACATAAAAGAATGAGGCTGGGAGAGTGAATTTGGTCAAGATTTGGATCTGGAAAACCAAATACAGATGCTGACGATGGTCAGTTTGACTAGTGACAATTGTAGGAAAATCGACGTCAATCACAGAAACTGATGCCGGTTATTACAGAAAATCCCCAGTTTCAAAAAATGAAACAAGGTTGATAGACAGTACAAGGAGATGTTTTCTGTATGATGGTAATATCAACAGAGCATAATAGAGTATCAATAAAATATGTTAGTGCCCAAAGGGCCAAAAATAAGAATAGAATGATAAACAAAGGCTGTCCTAGGCCAAAGTACCCAAAAAGTCAGGAGCCGACACTGGTTAGGTTTAACTGACTACGATCAAATGAAAACTGACGACGGTCACTGGACCGATGCCGGTTACTGTGAAATTGAGATAGAAATGAATAAAACTAGATTGTGATTTAAATCAAGAGAAGAATCAAAATCAAGAATTTGAGAATCAAAAGATGGGGCCCTAACACACTTAGATAAAGTCATAATACTCCAACTATGATGGGGAGTGTGTAAGGAAAAAAAAAATGTGGAATCATGTCCTCACACCTCAAAATGCAAAGCAAGTAGAACGCTAAGAAAAATACGATCCTAAGAATGATTTTTCTTTATGTGTGTTTAACTTACTCTATTTATAATTGATTGTGTGTATTTAGAACAGAATTTTTAGGTTAGGAAGGCATCCAATGAAGAAGGATATCTAAAAGGAGAGGTTTCAGGTATGTTACAGTAGGGGTTGGCCATCCTCTAAGATGATGACTCGATAGAGGTAACTGTTTCACCTGATTCTTAGATTGTTTCTTTGAAGCATTGACGAAACAGATAGGGTAACGGGCGTAAGAGGAATGCTTGTTCAAATGTTGGTCGATGGGTTGTTACCCGCGTATGACTTACGGATCCACAGTTGATCATGAGAGCTTCCTTTTGGCTAGGAGGAACTACCTGTAATGAAAACAAGACCACCAGAAGGAATTAAACAATATAGGCAGTGAACTGCCTAGCGTATGCTAGATCCGGGAAGTGTGTTACATCCTATATGGCTATCAATCCACTATTTTAAACAATTTAATGTTGTAAACAAAGTAAATCCTATTGTAGTTTGAAATGATTTAGGTATCTCACTTAAAAACACAATAAGAAATAGATCTAATCTAACAGGCTAAGCTAGAATAGAATCCAAAGGTCAAATGATTGGTTTTGGGTTTTGTAGGTTTGACAGAGGTCTCAAGTAGATCGTAGGTGAGTGACGGTAAGATGAAATTCGGTGGGAAGGTATCTATTCTAGGTTGTGTGGGCAAATATAGAGACTGGTGTTGGTCAGGGGTGACCCACGGCGGTTAGGTGTAACCGGTGCCAGTTACTGTGAGATCTAGAAATATCACAAAACAAGTTGTGGTCTCCTTCGTGTTTACACAAAGGACTTTGGTGGGTTGAGATGAGGTATTGGGTGACTGGAGTAGGCTTTGGCAAGGTTTTAATGGGTATATGGAGGTGAAAATGTTGGAGAAGGTCAATAGGGGAAAAGTAAACAATAGATGATAAAATGATGATAAAATGAAATAAACTAGGAAAGTATGATGTTATACTTACTTGGATTCCATTCCTGAATGCCTGTGTGTGAGGGATGGGGGTGTTAATGAGGGGTTTGAAGGCTGCAAGTGATCACCAATTGAAAGAAAGCTTCTGCATGGGCTGTATGTACACTCCTCTTTGCTTGGATGGATTAGATCATGGTTGGGATGACTGTGTAGGAGAAGATGCTCAATCTCCTTCCTTGCATATGGGTTTTCGCTGGAATTTGCTCTCTGAAGATGTGTTATCTCTCTGAGATGTGTTCTTGCTCGTCAACCTTCTCTCAATGTTTTCCAACCTTTTTCCAACCTTGAGAATAAGGTAGTTTAGGGATTAAAAGGGGGTAACCGACAACGGTCCAGCTTAACCGACGACGGTTAGGGGTAATCGACGTCGGTCAAGGTGAGATTTCCTAGGTTTACTAAACTAGGGAGATCCTCCTGATTTCCTTGGATCTCATGCCTTTATCCCACGGATTATACTAGGAGCCTCTTGTGAGCATGTGGGGATGTGGTTAGAGGGAATGTAGGCATTGCCTTTTAGGGTTTGGGTAAGTCTTAGTTACTTATGGCAACTTGTTAAGAATAGGTCTTAGGTTGAGTTGGCTTGGTGAGGTGTCTAAGTGAACTGTATGTGTGGATATTATTTAAATAATTAATATAGTGAGGATAATGAATTAATTTAATTAGATTAATTAAATTAATATTAGTGGGGTGAAGGGGGTCATGGCTAGGTAAATGTAATAAAGGGTGCTTATTGGTCGAGGGACCAAAGGGGAGTGTGACCTAATTTTAGTGTCTACAGTAACGAGCTAGGGAGTACCTACCAATCTAATCGTGTGATCACGGACAGGTGTTCCCAGGTAAGATGTTGTTTAAGAAAGATGTGTATATTTCAATTTTGTGCAATTTTGGTAAGACATAGAGAGAGAGAGAATGTGCTTTCTACGATTCTTTGGGTCAACCATCAACTAGGCATGACTTCCAGCATATAGGTTGCCCTTGTTTTAATGTGATCTAAATGCAGCAAATCAAAATGTAATGCAACCTATTTTAATCCCAAATCGAAAAGGTTATGTTCGATGAAGCAAATAATGAATAGGAGAGGGTATGCTCTTTCACTAAATGTAGAAAGCAAGAATGAAGAATGATTCCTTTTTAAATGGACCAATAGAAATGTTTCTTTTAGAGCAATTACAATAAGCAAATACAATCACAATAGGCTAAAGGATGTGGTATCTTTCAAGGTACTGGGACTAGTCAAGATCTGATTCTGTGTTGTTTAGGTCAACTAGTAGGAGGTTGTTTGGCTCTATTCTTGGGTAGGGTGTAAAATACAGAGACCAATGTAGGTTGGATATAACTGATGACGGTTAAGGGAGACCGATGAAGGTTATGGGTAATCGGCGTTGGTACAGTAGGGTGATAGTAATTCAATGAAAACCTTATGGTAGAGACTAGGTGAGGTTGGATGGGGATAAAGGAGGGGGTAGCGAGGTCTATGGGAATACTGAGAACACTCAGAGAGGTGGAAGGGCCAGGATAGGTGATCTAACAAATGGGTGGGTGAGATTTTTGGGTTTTTCATAAAGAACGCTATGGTGGAATGGGAATGTTAATATAAGAATGGTAATAGAAATGATAACAACTCTATAAACAGAATATGAATGGAAATGATTAATGATAAAACACTTACCACTATTGCAAGTCCAATGGTTGGGTGGTGGTGATGATCAATTGATGGAATGGAACTTGGTACAGTAGTGACACCTCTCGGAATTTTATCGTGAGTGCCAATGCTTCTGGATATGTCCTGGTGTTGGCTATGGATGTCTGGGTGTGTGAAAAGGCTCTAGTTCTACTTGCATGCAGCTCTCTTCTCGTCCTTTTTATCTTAAGATGTTCCAACCCAAAAACAAGGTTGCTCAGGTAAATAAATGGTAACCAAAAATGGTTCCAGGTTGACCAGCGTCAGTTTAGGGGTGACCGGTGTTAGTTAAGGTGGTATTCCCTAGGTTTACTAAAATGGGTAGATCTTTCTAATTTCTTGTGCCCAGTTAGTTTGTTCTTGCGGATTAGAATGGAAACTTCCCTTCTATTGGGTGGGAATGTGGTTAGAGAGATTTTAGGGATTGATTTTTAGGGTTAGACCAAATCTTAGCTCATTAAGGCAAGTAAGACTTAGTTATTATTAGTTATGTAAACATGCCAAGAATAGGTCTAGGGTGAGATGGTTAGATGAGGTGTCTAGGTGAGGTGGTGGGGTAGAAATTAAGATAATTAGATAATAAATATTGTGAGGATATATATTAATTTAATTAAATCCATTAAATTAATAGTGGTGTGAGGTGGAAGGGGCCTTAGTTAGGTGTGTATGTTTGAGCTAGTTATTGAACTAGGGACCAAGGGGAGTGTGACCAAATTTTGGTGTCTACAATAGCCTAGCATGTTGTGATTGGACTTGCTTATTGTACTTGAATGAGATACCTAAATCATATCAAATACAGTAGGACTTTACTTATTTCTCACATTAATTTGTTTTAAACAGTGGATTGACAACCATCTAGGAAGTATCACACTTCTTGGAACTAGCATATGCTAGGTAGTCCACTGTCATATATCATTTAACTATTCTTTTTTGGTCTTGTTTTCTATTTCAGGTAGTTCCTCCTAGTCAAAAGGAAGCTCTCATAATCGACACTGGATCAAGAAGTATGAACACGCGCATCAACCATCAACCAACCCATTTAATAGGTATTCCTCCTAGCCCATTACCCTTATTTGTTTCTTCATTCAAAAATGTAAAGAAAACGGTGAAACACCAAACCCTACATTTTTAGCAAGAACAAAATTGCAAGGAAACACCAACTCCCTAGGGTTTTAGCAAACACCAACTTACAAGGAAGACTAGGCACCAACTCACAAGGAATACTAAGCACCAACTCATCCACCTAAGAATGTTCTCCACCTTCTTATCGTTGGCATCTTAACAAATGATGGACTTATTTTCTATTATTCACTCTTATGATCTTATCAATATTTACTTAGGAATATTTCACACGCTCTGATATTTAAACATTAGCTACTCTTCATACCTTTTCTTTGATGCTCTTGAACACTCTCAAACTGTCATGACATGCTTACTCACTCTTCAACTTCTTTACCTTCACATAGACATGGATGAAATTCCCTTAATATTTAAGAACCTTCAAATATTCTTCATACATGCATTCTTCATGGTATTTAAGACCTCATACACCTCACACACAAGCCCTTATAGCTCACTCATACTCTCATACACACAACACTCTAAAATAGACCAAAATTGCCTTGTATATATACCTTTCTCAAGAACAAACACCATACAGGTCGGTCATGATGCATTATGTCAGCCATCATAAAGTAAAAGGAATATGATAAACATGAAAAAATCAGAACATAAACTACATTAGGTTTGTAATAGCTCCATTAGGTCATTTACTTCTTTAGGACTCACAAAGACCTACTATATTAGGTCTACATGTAGTATATGACTCTTTAGATTTACATGATCATATTCAAACATAAAAAAATAAATCTTTAATAACATTATGCATGACCTCTTCATACATCCTCCATGCTTATAAAGTTCTGCAAATTCATTTCACACCATGAAACCATCTCAAGAACAAAACTGTCCTACTAGGTTCTCAAAAAAAATATTCAAGAATCAAGCTTGTACCACCTTGAAACACTTCACTAAGTTGAATTAACATATTAGAAAAGGTACCACATGACCTCATAAAACATCACCATGTCCATAAGATACCTCAACTTAGAGTATAAATGCTCAAGAACAACTTTTCTCCAAGCATACTCAGAACTGTCCCAAAACTGCCCCAAAAACTAGTCATGAGAAATTGACTTGGTATGACCACTTAGGAACTGAATCTTGTCTAGAAATCATCATAGGCATATAGTATAGGTCCATAACATCATGAAACATCCATTTCAAAACATGAGAGCTACAAAACATTCTTTAGAAAACAACCCTATACCATCACTTTTTCTCACTCACCTAATAAACCAAAACCACCTGGAGATATTTGGGAGATTCCTCTACATTTTCCAATCACCAAAACTAATCAAAAAATCCATTCTAATCCATTTAGAGAAATATCTTACGTATCAACTTCAAACTAGGGCTTTATAAGGGGGTTTGACTTGTTTTGGTGTTAATAATTGTTCATGAAGATATTGACCTTAAAACCAAAAATAATTCTTGGAGATATTAGCTAGGACACATATATACATATACCAAATATATTAGGTTCTCATGGAGAGGATTAACGTACCAATGAGAAACTCAAAAGACATTTTAACTGGGAAACTCCATTCTTGAGATCTCAGTTTGACTAAAAATGCAATATCTTGCAAAATAATCCAAACTAACACCTAAACTTTTGTCCACACACTTAAATCAACATAAAAATAAACTTACCATACTCACTTTTGCATAATGACACTAAAAATGATCAACCTACCTCATAGGATAGGAAAAAATCAAGAATTTATCTAGGTGCAGACCTCAAAACCAAATTTCATGCTTTCTCCTTCAATCCCTGACCTCAGTACTTCATGAACATACCTAGGATAACATGTTACAGTTATGAAAATACTCACATGCCCATACTTACCTTTGAAACTAAGCCACATACCTTATTAGACCCTATTTTCTTCACTTTTACTCTCTACAACTTGATCTTCAAGCAACAACTGACCTTGAAACTAAATCATGTACTCTGTCTATGTATTTTAATCACATTATCATGTTCAAACAATGATTTAACACATTTTATACATGTATCCATTCATTACACAAAGCTACCATGCTCATACCTTCATTATGGCTCTTCATACCATGCCTAAACTTCTCAATGTTCTTAATCTTCTTTCAACAAGGCATCATTTGACATCATTTATAAAAACATTCAACAATCACCTTGACATCAATGCCATCACTTCAATAATATCCAAATCACCTTGATATCAATGTCAACTTTGCAACAACTCAACCACTCAAATTGATGAAGGATGATCTCTTACCTTCCCCTATAAGAAAAAGGATGTAGGGAAATGGTTTTACATGGTGCTCATCATGTTTTTTTAGAATATTTAGTGTATATTGTTGGTGGTTGAAGTTAGAGAATTATTTTTGTAGGGAAGTCTGGATATTTTCATTAATGGAAAGATCAAATATGAACTCTCCCCTTCTTTTCCTTCTTCTTCTCTCTCCCATTCTCTATATATTGTAAAATGATGCTTATTTGTAGAGGTTATACCCCCTCAGAATACACAGGAATCATTCAAAGTGTTGCAAAAGTATTTTAGAGTTACATCCCTAAGATTTGGACTCACGCAATGTGTTTGTGCCTTCTTTCTTCATTTTAATGAATTATGCATCCCTATAAAGCAATAAAATTCATGTTTTATGGCTATTCTCTTCCCTATCTTGTGTTCTATTGCAATTCATTTCCTTTTCATTCATTGTAGGTACATTGTGTATGCCTCTCCACTTTACAGGGTTTATTTCTGTTGTGTTTTGTATGGAAAACAAAAGGTAAGGTGTTGTTTTGATCAGTGGCACTCAAGCTTGCCGTCATCATCAACATTTCCTTCCATCTTTCCCTCATTAAGAGTGCCCTCCCCCTTTTTTTGGTTTTATCACCTCATTTATCTTAGGATTTCATTTTCATACATCTCCCTCTCTTCTTGGTCCCTTAGAATTGTTAGTATAGGATTATTTATAGGAGTAGTTTTAGTATTAGAATTAGGTTGTGTTATGCAAGTTTTCCCAAACCCATATAACAAATCAATCAACCTTCTATGGAGGTTTGATCTCACTATTGCAAGACACACATTACATATATCATCCCATGTTTCCTTAAAATTCTGAATCTTTCACGATGCAGAGCAGGGTGTAATTTTGAGCTCCAATAGGTAATATCTCTTTGAGTGGATATATTGGCATTGAGAATCCTCTTAGAATATAAACATAATAACTAATCAAATGATGTAATTTCTATAGTCTTTGTTTAAATCATCATCTTCAAAATCCCACAAGGTTCAATATATTCATAATTATACAAAGGTCATTGCTAAGAAAACCAATTAAAGAGAGATAAAAGTACAATTTTTCATTCAATGAACCTAAGGTGTCCACGCAAACACAATAAACATGATACGTGTTTAGTAAACGTCATACATATCAAATGAATAAAAGTGGGTTTTCAATCTATGTAAGACTCCACTTCCTATCTCATACTCAACTCGAGTTAAAATGGAAAAAGATCCAATTTTCCTCACTCCACACGTACAAATTTGATGTTACCCTTAGGGATCACCAGTGCAAGGTACCCAACATAACACATAACCACATCACTAATACAATGATTAATTACGTGCAAAAACCATAGTGTCATACACATAGATATACATTTTGGGTATAACATCACTATATGTTCACAACTTATAACATATCACATTTCGACATAACACACTAAAAGTGTAAGTACAATACAATATGGGTCATAAGATCACCATATGCCCCCAATCCATGACATGAATTTATCACATAATGTAAAAATATACATGTATAATGAACAATATGATTTAACATCACAACATATACACAAATATGATACAACCTAGAGACATAACATCATGACACCACATAATTCACTAGGAAGCACATTTTATTACACAACACATTGGTGCACATGTATGAAATGATTAGGTGATACACCACTACAACACCTTCATGGTGCATAAGTAACATGGTTCACACTTAACAAGATTGTAGTACATGTGCAATACATGTTAAATTCATGAGAGATAACTTTCATCACGAAACACATCAACAACATAAAAAATCCACACTAAGTGTTAAACACAACAAGTAAGTTCTTATCATTACAATTACATGTCTATTAATGTCACACCATAATATAACATTACTCTTCTATCTCCTCCGCCACCATACCTAACTATCACAATGTCAAATTGTTCCATAGGTTTGAGAGTATGAACCTCCACTCTGATACCAAATGTAATGCCCACAAATGTAGGATGAAAACATAAGACAAAATAAACTAGGATAAAAAAAAATCTTCCTTTCATTGTTTTACAACATCACTTGGGCTCTCTTAGAATAAATTAACATCACATGGTATTCTTACAAAAACATGGACCCACTCATACAACAGGATGAGAAAGCAATTGACACCAAAATTAAAGATGAATCACACTACCAAGCCTACCTACGAGGCTTGAAATGGGGGAGAGATTATCATTTCAACCTACACGTATAGCTCCACTAAGGAATCATGGCTAGCCTTTGGTTCCTCCAAGATGAAACACACCACATCAACTTCGACGGACTCCTTTTCCCTCCATATAACACACACTTATACCTCCACTAAGACTATTCAAGAATTCATTTGGTTCCCCTAAATAAATAAACAAAATGCTCCTTATTCCTCCCTTTGCTAACTACACCTTATTCCTCTAATAACAATGATGAAATCTTACCCCAACATGAGGAAGCTTAAACACAATCATGATAACACAATATTCACATTAACGCCACATTTTCTCAAATGAAAGAAACACAATACAATGATACAACCACATACGAGAACTAGAGGATAAAACATGTTCTAATATGTACATAGTTAAGATGGTTTACATCTCACTTACAAAGGAATTCCTTTGTTTTACATCATTGATAGAACAAAAATTAACATACACAAAAATATATGCTCTCATTTCAAATTTACACTTTTAATTTCATTAAAACATTTACCCACAAGAGTCCACATCATCTATTTTCATTATTTTTCAATTAATTTCCGTGATTTAATATTAGTTGGAATCATTTTTATATATCTATGAGTCTCATAGAACTCATTTTCAAGCTAGGGATCCATGTACCCAAAATAAATGATCCCACGTGACAATTCATTTTAATTTCATTATATAAGGAGTAATTAACACGGAGTTAAAAGGAGGAATCTTAGGTTTAAGAGTGGACAAATTTCAAGTTTCCCTTTTTCATTACAACATTTAAACACTAAGGATGTACACCCCTTTTACTTTCAATGTTATTACAAATAAACTATGTCATTTAACCATTTAGTTTTCATCATTCGTGCAATATGCATATGAATCAAATACCACCTGTCTCGAGTTAGGATCCCATGTTATCAAAGGTTATGTTTCCACTTGGCACAATTAGTTTCACTTGTATTAACATAACAAATGTTTAACTTTTAGTTTAAAATGAAGAGATCAAGTTTCACCTTACATTTTCAATACATCATATTAGACACACTTTTGATAGTGTTATTGATTGCAATTTCCAACCACATTTAACCTCTTAAGAGGTCTTAGGTCTAGTTTATCCCAACTTCCACTTAAGAGGTGCACAACTTACTACGGGTCAACACTAGAGTAATCGAGACATACTTGTCTCGAAAAACCTTCATGCAAACAAAATGTATTCCATTGTTACTTGTCAAGATAACGCTTCTATCTATAAAGAATTAACAATGTCACAAAGGGATTCTCGTAAGAGTATAGTGCATAAAAAACCCAAGTGCATTGTATCCACTTGCATCATTTAGGTCTCCTACAATGAAATACAACATTGGTGTTATCACCCTAAAATAGTTTCACGGGGACTTTGTCACCCACTAGGTTTCAAAGGACAATCACGAACATTTCAAACTCACACTTATCCACAATAAGTTTTAGATATACGACACCTAGAAGTATGGGGATTACTCACTCGGATAAGGAACAATCTCATTATAGGTTTCTCCTATGATGTTAGGGGTTTGAGCGTTGTCAAGGCTCAACTGAGAGGAGGAACATAGTGGGAAGGTTAAAAATCTTATTCGTTTTTAATGTTTATAGGCGTTTACTTTACTTCTTTACAATAAGCAAACGTTGTAAGGATCGATAATAATAACCAACATAACAATTTCTCTAATGCATAAAAACCACATAAGTGCAACATATAATGCAATTTCATACCTATTATAATGCGTACATAATATAAACTATCTTTTTTCTCCTTTCAAAATATAAATAAGGAATGATTATTTTTTGAAATTGGGTGAATTGTTGAGGGTGTTGAAAGGACCCACATCCTTGTACATTTGAGGATTTTAGAGAGGATCCACAACCTAGTTACAATGAAGGGGACCACCATTAGAAACTCGAATGAAACAACCATGAAACCAGAATGAAGATGCAGCGACCAGCGACAACAACTGTAGCAAGTGAAGCAACAATCAATGACAACATCAAGAGAAGTAGCAACCAATGACAACAACAAGTGAAGTAGCAACCAATGACATCAGCGAGAGAAGCAGTGCCCAGTAACAACAAAAAACAAAGATGTCGCATCTAGCGGCGAAACCACCTCCGAGGAGGATCATGCCTTGGGGGGATTTGAAGTCAGGTGGGCAAGCACACAACTATGTGACTTGAATGCACCACTCCCACCCCATCGGCAATAAGGACCAATTATTCAAAAATACACTACATTTCATTAATCTGACAATAATACACATTTTACAAGTTAAATACAACTTTAAACTCAAAATTCCTTCTTTCATTTTACACATTTATTTTAAAATCTCACTTTTTTATTATATACGTACATATACTTTTTATTTTATTATTTCATTTTTATTCAATATCATTTTATATATATTAAAATGATATTATTATTATTATGATGAGCTTGGGTCAATTAATTGGTAGGCATCAATCCACCCAACATTTCGAACTAGAATCTTTTGCGAGGAACATAGAGTGCCAAGAGAATATCACTCACACAATTGCTAGAAATGTTTACTTAAACCCCGTAGAATATTTGACAACAACACCGAATCGAAGGTTTCATGACACACCATTATAGTGAAAAGGGACCCACACCGTCACCAAGCAGGTACAACGGGGCATAACACTACACTCATCGGAGCATTACATTCGAAACAACACCCAAACTCGAGTGTCAACTGTTAATTACTATTGTTATTAAAATTGTCACTTAAACACGATGTAAAGGGTAATCAAGGGTCCAAAACCCAGAACTTGTAAAATGACACCCGCAGTAATCACTGGTTCTAGATGAAGCATAAATCACGTCGATTAACGTTTGGTGAAAATCTGAGCTACAAAGAGTTGATTTGCTAATTTTTTGAAAAAGCAATAAAAAATAACCCTTTAACATTGACGGCCTTAGAAAAGATCACCGACTAGGTGTGGCAAGACATGGCACTACATAGTGCATGGATTTGAGAAGAAGAAAGTAGATGTTGCACCATGGTTATTGCACATCTACCCAAAAAGAGGTTCATGAGAGGAAATTATGATCATTTTGAGGGGAAGACTGTTGGACCATGCAAAGTTCTGAAGAAATGTGCATTGAACGAATAATATGAGATACAGTTGTCATATGGGATAAAATTTCCACCTATCTTCAATGTTTTGGATTTGTACCCAAACTATAAAGGGAAAACAAGTAATGAAGCAAACTACGTAGAAGTTAATTGGAGGCGTTAACTACTAAAGCAAAGCATGAAGAAATCCAATTTTCCTTTTGGATTCATGCTTAGTAAAGATAATGCATAGAAATGAATACAAAGAATACATGGAAAATGGAAAGGTCAAGAAGTTGAGGATGCAACTTAGCTACGGACAAAGTTTCTAAAATTGTTTTATCTGTGGAAGACCTTATGAAACTTGAATGAGTAGGGGCTCATGTTTCCTCTCAACCAAGGTGTATGATGTAGGAGCATCTAGGTTCACTTGCAATATTACATCACCAAAAAGAGTTATCCTTAAGAGAAAAAAATCTTGCATATATTTGTGTCACCTTGCACAATGTTATGCATTGTATTTCTTGGAATAAAGAATACAAAGCATGGGGAGTAATGGTTTTGTGCATCCTTAGGAGTTATGATTTGGGAAATCCTATTGTTGGATGACAAACAACTGCATCCTTGCACATTATGAAGATGTGCACCTCACGCATATCTTGAAGTTTTCTTGCACCTTTATGAAACTCGATTGTTTTATGCACTTTTCAACACCAGCACAAGTGCCCATGAACATGTGCGCCCTGATCCATTTTCTTCGTCATTGGGATGACCAAGCGACCTGATATATATATTAATTGTAAGGAGACTCTTTTATGATAGATTACCCACAAACTAGATGGATGGAATTGACTCAACAACAATTTGAGTGAATTAGGGAATCTTGATAATGGTATCTTGATTATCGAAGGTATCTTTACTTCTGCCAGAATCTATAAAAATAAAGAAATGATTAACATGTACGATACCTATAAGATCTATAAAAGGAAGATTAGATTTATCTTGGGAGCTAAATGGAAGTTAAAACCTAGAGGAATACAAGAGTTACCAAATTAAGTGTTTGAGTGGTATTGTAAGACAAAAAATTAAAGAGGAGAGAGATGAGAAAGACGAAGAAATTCAAGAAAAGATTAGAAATAAACGTCAAAAAATGATTAAAAACACAAATTAATCTAAACGAATAATTACTTTGATATGTGTTCTATAATAAGGGATGAAATACAATGGTGTGACTCTGTAAGATTTTATTGTGTAAATTTAATTTGATGCAGATTTGAATATAATCATCAATCTATGAGAAATAAAAAAAGAATGTAATGAAATTATTTATCAATATAACATATCAAAAAATTTCTTATGTATATAGACATATTAGTTAATTTAAAAAAATTATAAATGAACAATCCTATTTCTTTTACCATTTTAAAAAACTAACAAAAACATATAGAGTTATATGCATTAAAACTCGATGTAATTAATGTCAGAAATCATCTTTCTGGTTATATACATTAATAATATAAAACCACTTTCTACAAATACACTCCACAAATTGTGTAATAATGAATCTCGCCATCATCAAAATTGGGATTCTAATGATAATGACGCCCTAATTGATAAAGTGACATCAAAAAGATTAATTGAGTGGAATGGAGTGGTTTTCCAACCATTCCTGGTCATACTCATTTCAAATTTCACGATTAAAAAAAACAGGAAAAGAAGACGTCTTATCTTTTTTATAATGCTTTTTACGTCACACATTTGAATGTTTAACAGAGTAGTTCACCATAATCTGATTTTGGTGAAGGCAATCATAATATATGCAAAGACAGAAATTATATCTGTCAAGTTCAGAATAGAACAGAAGTGTGGTTTCAGACAAAGGACCCAATGCATATTTTTATATTTATACAACTTTCTGTATATTTCTGCACAAGACAGACAACACCCAAAACATGTGCCATTTCTACAGTTGACCTAGCAGCTTGTATTTTGGATAATTTGGCAGAAGAAGAATTAATATAGTGAATGCCATGATTGACATCACCATGAACAGTTGTAAACACAGCAGAAAATCCCACAAAAATTAATAGTTTTAAGGGAATGAACAATAAAATATGAAGGGCCGAAAGATACAGATTGCTTCAACAGAGTTCTAAATCTATGTTGATTGTGCTTGCAAGGAATGTGATATAAAATTATTATTTGATAACTAGTGGGAATTTAGGTTAGTCCAGCAGAGTTCTAAGACAGGGTGAAGCGTCTTAAAATGTCTCATCAGTATATAAAGGGTCTTTCCCACGTAATGCAAGTAAGACCAACAAATAGATAAGACCGCCACTTGAAAATCCATGACCTAGACCACCTAAAAAGAAGCAATATTATTTATGATTGCTAAACTATTTTCATTCCTTCACATTTTTAATGATGTATGTATGTTTGAAATTTACTAATTTTTGGTAAAGCAGATAAAAAAAGAGTAGGGCCTGTTCAGGGTTGATGATTCATGAGACACTGATGAGAAAGAGAGGGAAGTGAAGTCACGTGTGGGTTGGAGTTGGAAAGTGGTAATCCATGTTGAAACATAATTCCTGCCATTTATGGACCAGACATACTGAATTTGCCATATGCTTAGGACTGACGAGGTTGTTTGTGTGTTTGTGTTTTTGATAGAAATTAGTCAAGTTTGTATACGGTTTTATCATTGCTGCTTTCTCTTTCCCTAACACAAAAGTCTAGGGGCCATGATGAACACTAGTTGGAATGTACTAAGGATGTATCATAGCTAAAAAACAACATAGGAAAGAAAACTACTTGAAATCCTCCAATGCAGACAGACATCATCGAGGTATGGGCCGTGGAGAAGTATTATTTTAAGGAGAGAATCTTGTTAGGAATTTGTCATTTTCTGTTGCTGCTCTGTTTGGTAAGATGCTTATATTGACATTGTCATGCTGCTTAGCTTAGCTCTCTAGATCTGGTTTAGCTATATTTTTAGAGGAGGGATTAATTTTGGTGGAGCAAGCCAGGAACCACCCACTTCAGCTGAGAGAGATTAAGTTGATAATTCAAATAGAGGAGCTGAGGGAGGAGGATATGTGATATTAAAATATGCATCCTGATGTCTGGGCAACCTGCAACATTTATGAAATGTTGTTTTTTTTTTCAATTCTGATGGCAGGGGTCCTTACTAGGTCTGATTAATGATGATGAGTGTATAAAGATTAAGTCAAGCATCCATTGATATTACACCTGACATGGGCATATTCTACTCATGTGTGAGTATTGTATCTGTACCAGTGATTAGCAGGTAGCCACCCATTGAACACAAGTACAGATGAATATTGCTGAACTCTTGTAAGTTGTCCTTGTGCATCAGCTAATATTTGGTGTCTGTATTGCTGACAACCATCCAATTCTGAATATCAAGAATCAGGTTCCATGGGAATTTGCAACTTGCCACACCTCTTATAATGCATGACAACATAAGACGTGGCAGGGAAGCATTGATTGTGGGTTTGGCGAGTTAACATATGTGCTGACTATGCATTGCTAAAAGTGGTACTAGAAAAAATAACAGTAGAAGGGATGCCATTGCCCCCCCATGTGGAATGGTGGGTTGAAATCCCACACATACAAACCAAATTCTGAGTGATCAATTGTAGTACATACTACACACACCCACTTTCACTAAGTTTGAAATATAGCCGTTGGGTGGTGATAGTGCGGTTGCAAGTTGTATGCAGTCATCATGATTATGTGTTAAGGGGGTTGTTTTCTCATCATTCAAACTTAGTCCGTGTCCCACACCACACCCACCTAAATGCAACATCCGTGCATTAGGGCTTTTTCTTACCCAAAAAATTCTCACCAATCCCATGAATGCATGACGACTGATGATGGGATGTGATTGGGGTCAGATGCCATTGCACAGATGCCATTGCAGGTTTTTCTTACGAATTTGTGGAAAGGGGGCCACAGATCATAGAAATAAGTAACAGAAGCACTCGGGAATACTTAAGCTTATATCATATTTTGAGCTTCAAATCCAAGAAATATACATATACTTAAGACTACTTAGGTGGGTGTTTGGGAGCTACCTAGTGTAGCGGGAAATGGGTAACAAGATGATGATGACTTATCACAAATACCAAGGCAGTGGGCACCTTTCCAGCAACAATGTCCGAATGGGGTTAAGGGGTATCCAATGCTAATGACTTTCCAATGCTTTTTACTACGTGGGCACTCGCCATACAGCTTCTCAGTTTCTAGGTAAGTAGTATCTGCTCTTTTCTCTTACAAATATTTTTATAGCGTGTCAGGGGATTCATCAGTACACTCGTGCCTCCTGTTACATCTTCAAACTTCCCCCTCTCTATGGCAGTTGCACACTCTCTGCTGTCTCTTTTTTTAGCTTCATTCTCGTCCCCTTGTCTGTTTTTCTCCCGCTTTTCCCCACATCATCACTCATAACGGCCTTTACCTTAATATAGCACACCAACCCGTCCAGATTGCCTCGTTTAGCTCTTCAAAATACAAATAGCTGCTTCCATCCCTCGCAATATTCTGCTGGGTTTATGTTTATTAATGGCCGCCTTAGCTACTATTAGTATGCTCAACTGATTTTTTTTTTTTTTTCTCTTGGGGGGAGGTACCCACTTTGGCGAAGTGACTTTTTTCGGTTTTTGTGTTGGAGGAAACCAGTTTCCCGAGCTGATGGTTTTGGCATCTTGTTGCTACTGAAGAGACACATACTTCGCTGAACTGCCTTTTTTTGGGCAGACTGTGAGTTGCAGAAGAGATACCCAAATCACTGAAAACTCTGGCTTTTGTGTTTTTCCTGTGGGCTGTAGCAGGAGAAATAAATTTGGCTGCTGCTAGGTATGGTGTGCTGAGATGATTTATATGTGCAAGTTTTTTGAGAGTTGTGTGTGATTACAGCGTTGGGTTTGGCAGTAGTTTTGGGTCCAACCGTGGCTACCCCACGGGATTCAAGAATGGGAAAGTACATGAGAAAGGCCAAAGGAGCGGGAGAGGTTGCAGTCATGGAGGTATCCTCGCAGAGCTCTTTTGGAGTTAGAACCAGAGCTAGAAGCAGGACTCTTCTTGCCCTGCAGAACCAAAATAAGAAAGCTTCAACAGCTTCCAACAAGCCTCCTAAGATCTGCGCTGGCCCTTCTACTACTAATACACCACCATCATATCTGGAGCTCCGTAGTAGAAAGCTTGAGAAAGCAACTACTCCATGTTGTACGGTCGCACCACAGGAAACCCACTTGAAAAATATGGGGGATGGACTGTATTGTAGAGATTCAGAAAGGAGTAGAAATGTAAGGAAAAAGCATTCACATTCATATTCACATTCAGCATTCCCGGTGTCAGAAGAGCAGCAGCCCAAAAGCAAGGCTACTAAATTGAGTAATATATCTAAACATAGGAGCATTCATAGCGGTAGCAGAGGAGCTCCATCTGCAATGAGTTACTCTTCATCTTTTTCTCAGGTATGTTCAAAGGTGAAGTCTGGTAGGGCTCAAAGAAAACCGCAAATAAAGAAATCCAATGATGAAGAAGATATTGTGCCTCGGATTAGCACAAGAGCACAGGCAGGACAGCTACAACTTTTTGAGGATGAGACCCCCACTCCAATAGAGGGGTCATTTGGGGAGAACGCCATTGATCAGGAGGGCAGGGACAGGTATGTTTTTGCCTTCTGGGTTTACTTAATGTTTTTCTCTGTCAAACTCTATTTGTGTCGTTTTTGTCTGTTGGTATTCTCTAGGGCTTCCTCTTGAATTTTTATATGGATTTTGTGGGTGTGTATGTGCGTTTCCTGGCTTGTCAGAGAAAGTACCCCATGTAGTCTTATTGGAGATGGAGAGACCTTGGAAGCTCCTGGTTCTACAACAAGAGCTTCTTGTCGCAGCTCGAGTAGAAGAAGATTGCAAGGTGGAAGTAGGAGAGATGCTCCAACCTCAAGGGAAATGGAGGATTTCTTTGCAGGAGCTGAGCAACAGCAACAAAGACTCTTCATAGAAAGGTATTACATATAATTTTTGGTGTGCTTATTTTCCCCACTGCATTCCTCATTTACTGTACTAATCTATTCGTGCATGTATTGAGTATGTCTGCAGTACATGTAAGAGCAAGACTCCATACATGTGCGAATAGATTGGTGCGCATGATAATTATGATGCAGGTTGTGGGTCAGATATCTCATTCCAATATATACATATTTGTATGTTTCCTGTTCGTGTAAAAGTAGGTTAGATAGGCTGTTATTTCCCTATTGCCTGTTATTTTTTTATGGGTTTTATGGGCATGCAGTTCACAACAGTTATGTGACCAGTAATTTGTTTAATGGAAGTTTTTACATGATTTATTGCTTTTAGGTACAACTATGATCCTGTAAATGACTTGCCTCTTCCAGGCCGGTATGAGTGGGTTTCAATAAATACTGCTGGGTTGAGACCATGAGAATTCCAGTTTCCCCTGGATGGATCACCTTAGTTGCAATAAATCCTTCTGGAAGTGGCTTAACTTCAGCTACAAATGAGGGTTTTTTTAGGTATGAGATTTTAGAATTAGGGATACAATGCATGCTTTGCACATCATTTATCAGTGCAAGGTTGTAAAGATTGTCATTAATTTGTTCTAGCCTGTATGATCATAATGTACTATATGCATTGTTGGGAACCTTTTCTCTTGTACAGATCCTTATTGGGATATTTTTTCTTCTTTATTAAATCTCCCACCTGGGCATCTGTAGAAAAGAGTTGCCCTGTTTTGTTTATATTACTTTTCTTAATAACAATTTCATGGTGCAATAAATGTGCTACTTTTCCCAAAAAAAATGGGCTCAGTTTGATCAAATTCTGTATATTTATTCTTCATGTGGTAGAATTCCATTTTGGGTATTCTCAAAAGTAAGGAGGGCCATGTGATGGGTAAATTATTGATGTCCAAGAAAATCGGCTATAACTTCATTGGTTGTCCTAGTGTGTGCTTTTATGTCCAATGGCTAATAAGTAATAACAGATGAGTTCAACTCCTTTTATATAACAGTGGTGCTCGACTTATCAAGGAGTGGTTGACAGTGAAGTCAAATTATATTTACGTTTAGTGGTAATGCCTAAGAGTTGGGTTTTGATGTTTATTCAAGGGTTGGAAGTGCATCCCCATGTCATTTTCAACCAGATATTTTGAGGGTGGATTCTAGTGTGTTGAAAAGATCATTGCTAACATGCAATGGAAAATTGATAGATTGTCATGTAGCATGAAATTTGCTCCATCTAAACTTGATTATAAAAAGTACAGCCTGTTAATCTTGCTAATTAAACCTGCAAGAAACAAAAGTTTGCCTCGTCTACACTTGCTTATGCATACTACAGTGTGTTAATCTTGCTGATTAGACCCGTTAAAAAACAAAAATCCCAAACCTTGAAACAAAAATCCCAAGCCTGTAACAATACAACGACAGGAGTGGATTTGTCAAGTCACTGCAGTGGTCAGAATCATACTTGAGTTAAAATCTAAATCAAAACTGGCATAAGTATACAGAAGGATTATAATCACAAGAAAAAAACAAAATAACATGAATGGCAGGACTCCATTTTAGTGATATAATCCAATGCTTCATACATGTCTTAAATGCAGGATGTGAAAGCTATAGAGGCATGTGGAGTTAATAATTCATACACACATGGATGAGAGTACTCTGTATGTGACATTAATATCAAATCTCTTAAAATCTCTGTAGAGTATATGGCCAACGAACTGCACCAATATAACTGTGCAAATCCATTTGTACAAGCCACAGACTGATCAATCCATTAGTACAAGTGGCAGGCTGAACATGGTACAGGTTGTAGGCCAGATATCTTACTCAATTATAAATAAATCCTGGAGGTACCCAATCCCAATTACAACACAACTGATCTGCTACTTTTTGGCATAAACTCACAAGAAAAATTCCAACCAACCACCACAATAATTAGACTCTGAGTGAAAACCCCACCACCTCTTTTGGTGGTTTGAAAAGTAAGAGACCTTTTTGATACATGGGACACCTCCGAAAAGGTCAAAATGCTGGAAGAATTGTCACGCACAATGAGGGTAAAAGCTCAATCAACCATACGGAAAATTGACAAAAATAATGGGAATCTCTGAAATGGGATGAAGTTTCTTGTGAAAGAGATAGATGTCAGATCAACCAATAAGAATTCTGAGTAAAATAATTTGATGGGTGTCGTCAAACCAATAAGAGTTCTGATATGAATTCTACCTTATAGTAATGCATGCCAATGGAAGTTAAAACAACAGAGAAAGCAAGAAGTCATTTTAGAAATAAAAATGAATGTCATTTATTGGGTTAGAGTAGTATGGAACCCTAGGGATGCATCACACATCTTTGGCTCCCTTGATCCTCGGTTGTGTTGAAGGATTGTGCTGGAAAGCGAACAACATAAAGTATTTGTCACGCATGTGTTTGAAAGAATTGGTTCCTATGGTGGCTACATAAACTTGTAGAAAAAGTGTTAGTTGGATGCATGCATCGTTGAAGTTTCATCCCAACTAAAGAGAATGTCTATAGGTGCCTTGTGGAAGACCGAAAGTCTTGCTTGACAAAATAATTAAGGAAATCGAGGTTTCCACCTTGGAATCTAATGCGCTAATGGGACAGTTTAACAGCATGTGATCGTTGGAAGGTGATCTCTGTCAGAGAGCTCTTTGTACACATGAATTTGGTAAGGCAATTCTAACTTTGTTTCATTCAAAACGGTTTTTTCTTGTTTCACTCTCTTCAGAAGAGGACTGATAATATCCTTGGAAGAGCAGTTATCTAAAAATTGTGACTTGGTCATGTCCAAACATAGAAAGGGTTTGATGCATTTAAAGTGGTGAACTGCACAATCCATATTAGGTTTTACTCTATGGCCTTCCCTTGGAATTTTGGATTGTCTATTCTCTTAAGCAAATAGGTTTTGATGTCTCTAAAATGATAGACTACACAATTCATATTAGGTTTAACTTTATGGCCTTTCCTTGGAATCTTGGATTTTTCTCTCTCGAGGAAATAGGGGCTACCTTGGGTATAGTTTTCCTAGAGGTTGGAAAAAATCTTGAGGGTCTAACACCAAAATCTTGAGGGCCTTGTTCCATTTTTTTGTGTTCTCATGGATTTGAATAGGCTCTACCACGAGATTAAGTTGGAGGTGGGCAATCAAAGCTTGTTTCAATAGGTGGACTATAATAAACTTCATTTTTGGCGTCGTCTTTGCCATGAATATGGGCATCTCCTTATGGATTACAGAAAAAATCAAAGGTAGGAAAAGTCCTTAGTAAGGAATGGGTCTAGGTAGAGAAAGGTCTTTTATATGTTGGTTACAAAGTTTTTTCCCATTCAGTCCTCAATTTTTTTTGGCTGAAAATGAAATCTACTCTTTTCTTGCACCTCTTTTTGAGGCCCTTGATAAACCAGTATCTTTTGGAAAGGAATTTCTTAAGCATCCAACATTTTTTTGTAATTGTGAGGGAGGTGATACTCGACAACCTACACATGATGGAATGTCGAATTCTATTATCTCTGTCTCTTTGGCACCCCCTCTTGGGCCTTCGATGTCTTCTTCTACTCTCCTAGAAGTGCTTGAGATTGTTGTAACAAACAATGGTTTGAATCCTCCTTTGTAAGTGTTAGAGAAAGTGATTTCAAAGTGTTGGAAGTTCTTGAGTATGTTATTTACCAACAATGGATTGACTACTCCTTTAGAAGTGATTAAGAATGAGCTTCCAATCCCCACCCCCCTAGAAGGCTAAGAAGCTTCTTTTGCAACCACCAAGAAGAGTCAGACTCTGATGAGGATGTGAATGACATTTGGATAAAGAAACTATTAGCTCATCTACCCAAAAACCTTCTTCATTGATGGCTTTCTTCCAAGAAGTCTCAGGGAAACAATCACCAAACTCTCATCTTGTTGAAACTACTCTTTCTAGAAAAACACCTGCCATGGGAAAAGGGAAAGGAAAGATGAGGTTTTCTCCAAAGAAATTTGCAAAAGCAGAGATAGAGATCAAAAAATAACTCAAGGATTTGAAGTCTAAATAAACACAAAATCATAAAGGTAAGGGGCCTCCCCCCTCATCCCTCGCCCCCCTCTCCTCAGATAACCATACCAATATTTTCATGGAATATTAGGGTTATATATATTGCCCCTAACAAGCGGAGATTGTGAAAAAGACAACTAAAGGAAATCTAGATATTGTGCTCATTCAAGAAACCAAACTCCTAGGTAACGTCTATGAAGAAAAGTGCCTTAAACAAATTAAGCTTTGAGACTATTGTGGTGGATTTAGAGGACGACTCTGGTGAATTGTGCTCTATCAGGAACAAGAAAAAGTGTTATGGGAACTTAATTTGATCCTTAACAAGAAACACTTGATGGTTCCCAGAATCTATGGAGCAATGGAAAGATTCAACTTTTTTCTTATCAATATTTATGCTCCTACAAAGCCAATTCTCAAGTTGTAGGTGTGGAATGAGATTGAGGTTTGGTTTGATCTATATCTAGGCGAGATGGCGAACTTGGTGGCTGACCTTAAGTTTTGTCTAAGAGACAAAAAAAAAGAGGTGATACCAGATGGCAATCTTGATTTCAAAATGATTTCAATAAATTTTTCAGCAAGCACGATGCAGATGGGGTTAGGGTGCTCAACAAAGAGCCACCTTACACCTCGCAACCTTCAAAATACGCATGAAAGAACAACTCAACACACTGAAAACATGCATCAACAAAACAATCAAATGAACATGGATTTGAACAAAACTAAAATTTGGGATATCTTATTCAGAGAAATAACACCATTAAACCAATCACCAATTATTTAATGTCTTGCACAACATATGAATATGACAGATTCTCCATGTATTGTATCTCAACACTCATGTCACATCTGAGATCATTGCGACACTATCATAGTTCTTCTTACACAATTATTATGGTTACTCATCCATCATCATGATTTGGTGAGCATTAAGCTCGCATCCACACTTTTCTCCTTGGCACTCTAAGTTCTCCAAAAGTTGAATTACTTTCATAAGGCAAGTGGCTCTACTTTTATAGTCATTCATACCACCTCTTAAGAGTCCTAATTATGGAATTCAAATGCAAGTATCAAAAGACCCAATGACAGATCAAAACACAACCGATCATCCTTCTTCAAAACTCCTACCTTCAAACATTCAATTATTCCAAGTTCGTAGCTCGTACTTGATTGCATAGAAAATACTTTACACTGGATGATTGTGCAATAGACCATACATTGTGCAAGGAAATCAGAAACTTTAGAAACATTATGCAATGGATTTGCGCACTCAACAATATGTAACACTTTACTCCACATCTTGTCATCAACAAATTTGTTCAATGCACAACCTATAAAATACTTCACAAAATGCAAGACAACCATCCCAAACCATTCAACTATTTTTGGGTTGATACAAGATAACCCGTGAACCTGGATCTTTATGCATCATACACCTCATGTAATTTTGAAAACTTTGCTCTTGCTCAAGGAATTAGAATGCCAAGTTGTGCGACATTCTCAACACTTATCCAAGTCACATCTTTAATTTTCTTGTGTTTCCACTTGATCAAATACTTTGTATACTCCTTGTTGTGCATCTTCCAGATTCTAGCGTTTATCACTCATTCTACTCCATCATGATTTTTCTCCAAAATATGTATTCTATAATTTGATCCATAACATGCACTTTCAGATTATTCATCACTTTCCTGTGTTGTGTGGTAAGGATACAAATCGGTTATATTAAAGACATGAGATATTAATGCCCTCTGGAAACTCAATCTCATAAGCATTCTACATAAAAAAAATTATGATTTTGCATGACCATATCCTTTTCCACTGAAGTTTTTTCTATTTATGCCCCCTCGCAACTCAATATCATAAACATTCTGCACAAGTTTTTCGATGATTATGCATGGCCCTATCTTCTTCCACTTAATCTTATTGTATGTTCCTTTAGGAAACCTTTTCTTACATAAGATGTTGAGACCATGTCTCCAATATGATATTCAACTTCCATTTATTTCTCAATGATTTACACAAATTTAAATCTTTATAAGAGGAATGAGATCAAATGAATATAACAGCAACAATCAAGATCTATCATGCAAGAGACAATCAAGTGTAAGCAATAACGAGATAAGAATGACTTAGCTAGTATCAACCAATCTAAACTAATTCTGGGATGGGAAATAGGTTGAGCAAGTTGTACCTAAATTGTGTATGTTTTGTCTGAGAAATTGGGATCTAGAACCTCTTCGAACATCACCACTTAGACGAGGACAAGACCACCCAGGCGTTGGTGTGTGAACTGGGAACGTGTCTTGGAAACAACTCTTCTTCTGACCTTTTTAGGGTTTGAACTTGTCTAACTTGTCTTCTTCCTTTTTCTCTCTGTCGCATTTACTTCGTTGTAGGGTCTTTGTATTGCACATGAACCTGCAAAACAAATACTAACTACCTGCATAAGGCTTAAGCAAACATTAGATGGAACAAATAATGCATGTGGCTGAGTTGGACTGACATCAGCGGTAACCCCAATGTCATTGCCACCAAATGTTGCACTACATTTTAGACTCTATGTAGTTATAATATGTGTGTGATTGAATTTTATCTCATGAAGCTACGTTGCCCTTGTGCCAGTCACACTAATATAGCAGGCTACAACTATTTTGCCCCCAAGATGGATGTGTGAAATGGAATTCAAAAATAGCCCCTCCTATGCAATGAATAATGTATCTCAAATGCAGTCCTTGAATATTGTTCTTTTCCCAAGTAATAGATAGTAAGTTTTAGCCCAAAGTTTGTTCGACCCCTAATAATAGTGAGTAAGTCATGTATATATATGATTCCCTTGTTTTAATTTCATCATTAACAACCAAAAAGGTTCCAACCTAAATTGATAGAGATAAACTTTAGAAAAGATATCAAATAATGTGGCAATTTCAAACATTTAAAAAGAGAGGGAAGAGGACATAAGCTCCCAAAGGGGACAATAGTGCATGGGCTGCTCCTATCCCTAATGGGTGATAGTGTATCCAAAATTATCAAAGGATATAATGGTAAATATAGAGTTAGGTCACATGTTGTCCAATGTCCAAAATTAAATTGGTCAATCCAGAATGAGAAAATAAGTCAAGAATTTGTAAGAGGGATAAAATAGTATAAGAATGAAAAATAAGTGTTGTTAATGTCTAGTTTTCTTACTTAGGAATCATGCATATAATAACATACTTAAAAGTATGATGTAAATAGTAAGTACGTGATTTCATGACTACATTTTCCCCCATTTTTATGCTAGTGAATGAATATTGAGTAGCATAAAATAGATAAGAAGAGTTTACCTTTACATTCATGCTAGTGAATGAATATTGAGTAGCATAATTAACCAATACCATGTTGAATGAAGCACTAAACTGAACTCACTTTGTTGTTACATTCATGCTAGTGAATGAATATTGAGTAGCATAATGTAACCAATACCATGTTGAATGAGGATTGTGCTTGATATCGTGCTAAATGGGGTTTATAGAATGTGTATTGTGGAATCTAGAAGAGAATAAGGATCTTAGGGGTGACCTTATATGCATAGTAGAAATGATGCATGCATTTGTTTGCTGGATATTATCTTTGTCAGAGCGTCTTGTGCTTGCAGTTGTTCTTTATTCCATTTGTGTGTTTCCCTTTTATAAGAGTAAGGTTGGACCTGCAAAAGAAGATAAGGGTAGTCAATGCTCATGATAAATGAAATTGAACTTTAACTTAGTAAATGTGAAAATAGAAATGCTTATTGAAAAACAAGTGAATCAAGGATAGAGTACACCTGTGTGCCATGAGAGAAGAGATAGAATTGTTCATGTGTGTTTTTTGATTTGGAGATGGTTAGAATAGTACTGAGGATTTAGGCGTCATGTTTCCAAACTGAGGTCTTAAGTGTTGTTTTGCTAAACTAAGGATTTGAATGTCTTGTCACTAAACTAAGAATTGAGGCGTCCTATTGCCAAGGGAAGAGTATTGGGAGACTTGTAGGTTTTTCCCTCCAAGTGTTAACGTTTCCCCGAGGATAAGTGTCATTGTAGATGCTCACAAATCCAATAGTAACTGGTTATAAATGATCCAAAGAAAATAAAGTAATTAGTTCCCTTTCCCAAAGTTTGTAACTTACCATTGATTTTGCTCTTGTTGTTCCTGATAGTAACATGTAACTGAGTATGTGTTACTGGAAATTGGAAAATCCTATCGCTAGAAACATGTTGATCCTGTAATTTACTTTTTTTTGCCCCCAAGACAGAACCGCCCAATTGTGACACTAGCGCACACCACTCCTATATATGTTGAGCGTTTATGTCCATGCACAAATTTTGGCTCAAGTATGATTTTGAACCTATTTCTTAGTTCCTGTGTATCCTACTTTTGTTGTGTACCATTATGTGTTTAGTCTCTTAACTACTGAGAGGGTGAAATAGTCACCTAATTATTGTCCCCACTCGTTTTGGGTGTATGAGATGAACCAAGTAAAACTCAACCCAAATGAGGAAAGCTGAAACTGATGTGTACATATAAAATAGAACTTTTGCAGGGGGAATAGGGAAAAGTGCATGGTGAAAATCATGACACGTGCAAAACAATGGAGGAGGCTAGCCAAAAGTGTTAGTCACAAAAAGTACATGATGCAATAGAAACAAGTGATAACTCACAGTAACATGGAAAAATATGAGTATCTGGTTGAATACACAGGACACCACTCAGGATGTCGCAAGACACTCGAAGCCTTCAAGGCTATAGAAGAAAAACACTCAATCACGCATAGGACATATCCCACAAACAATGACAATCAAGACACAAACATAAACAAGATACAAACAAATCAGATAACCATGGTTAATAGTAGGCCTGCAAGACAAATGCTACACATGAAGCACTCGTTATCATGTTAGAAAAATTGATAGTATGCCACAATGTATACAATTAGAAATATGAATGAAAGTACTAGATATTCTAATGATAGAACATGAATATAGATAGATAGTAAAGGTAGATGCCCCAAAGAGTTGCAGTGGGAGTGGTAAGGAACAATACCACACATCATACATCATGTAGAAATCTATAAGTGATATGCATTCACCTCAAAAAGTACCATGTGAACGCACATGTGTGTATGGAAAAATGATAGAGCATACTATGAATCCAAGTAACATGATAAGAAATTTGCTACATAAAATAGTATGAGCAAGGAAGGATACATCCAATAAAGATTTAGGCTATTTTTTTTTTGAATTTTTGAAAATAAGTTAACATGAAATAGAAAAGCTATGAGATGGGAGAAAGGTTTCCCCCACTCTATGTGTGCAAGGTGAGGTCTATGTAGGTAAGTTTACCCGCAATAGTCATGGCTTAACCTAGAAAAAGAGTGCATCATCGAGTAGGGAGGGGGGAATAACATGGCCCCAAATGTGAATGCCATAATGATCTATCTAGAGACAAAGGTGATGAATACGCACATGGTTGAAGTGATGCTAAAGAAGACACATGTGATTGTGTTGGGATGCTATATTTCACCTTTTGTGGTTGCTTTATATTTTAGAGCTAGATGGTGAGAAATTTGTAATGCTTCTGGTGAAATAATGTCATTTTCTTCATCAATAGGACTGAGATTTGGCAAGTACTCATCAAGGTGCTTATAGTTATCACAATAGTAGGTAGGATCAAAATCATCTCCATTGTCAGATTTGAGTAGTAGGGATGAATCAATGTCATCTATGAGATTAATCTCCATGTTGCTCCCATAAGTTTCTTTAAAAGTATACTTAGGATTTAGCTTATATGTTCCCATGGCTATGGAGATCCATATATTATTTGATAAGTCGGTGATACTTTTGTTTGCATAATATATCTCAATATAATTTGAAGGAGTAGAGATATTTGTAGATTCCTTTGTCGTGTTGGCCTTAGAGTGGGTTTTTGCTGGCTCAATTGTTATTGTTGGTGTTGTGTTTTGCAATGACTCAGGTGGAAGTGAGGATTCTTTTGATATGGAAGAACTTGAGGAATTCGATATGGAATTAGGCTCATGATTCATAGATGAATTAGATTTAGGAACCCACTGAGATTTGAAAACTTGGGATAGATGTGTAGAAGAATGGTGTTTAGAAAATGAAATAAATCCGTTATGCTCAAGTTGTATTTTTCGTTGTAAATCATAGAAATCATTGTCACGATGTCCATTAATGCCATGATAATTGTAGAATGGCTGGCCTTTCACTTTTGTAAGCCGATAATGAAGATAGTAATGAGTGGGAAACAAAGTGATTAATCGATGATTGAGGAGCTCAAATAGGATATCATGGTGTTTAGCATGCTCATTGAACGAAAGACGTGTTTTATGTTCAAGGACTCTACCCTCACTTATGTGAGCACATGTAACACCTATATCATGTTGCATAACCTTGGCCTTAGGAACATCATGATGCATAGAAAGAGAATTGACGTGTGCATTAGAAGTATCTTTGAGGTGTTATATTTCAGCCTTGCAAGATGTAATTATAACATTCATGGTTTGAAGGTGATCTTGAAAGGCATGGTTCAAATCTTGAATAGAGTCTAAGATAGCCTTGTGGGAGGTGTCATCATGACTAATAGAAGGAGCTGAAAGATGACCCAAAATTGAATTCACTTGGGAAGGTGTCATATGATTAGGGAGTAGTACATTATTTTAGTAGTTGTGTGAGAGTATCACTACATGCTGGGTGTCATTGTAGTAAATGAAACAAATATTCTTGGGAAGTAGTGTCGTGGGCCATGATGATAGAAAATAAAATGAGAGAGATAAGCCCAACTAATGTAGAAAAGTGTATATGAGACTGACAACTAAGAGATAATGGAGATAAAACCCAAAGAGTGATGTTAGACAAAAAGTGACTGACGTCAATTGAATAAATAAACCATATCTCAATATAGGATTTGAATTTTACAAAAATAGGTAATTTTTAATGTTATAATTTAAAATAAAAACCTCCAAGGGATTTGTCCAAAAGTATATCTTTTTTGAATTATGCCTTAATTAGTAAAAAAAAAAGAAATTTAGGATTTCCAAAAATTGGGCTCAAAATTATGGAAAACAAAAAGAGGTTTTCATTAAATATGTAAAAATTTAAAATACCCTTAAAGGAATTTGAAAATAGAGTTGTTATGATCAAGTTATTAAAGAAGGTGTAATTTGAAAATTAGGAGCCTAGAAAGTGATCCAAATCATAAGACCAACCATGAAACCCTAGGAATTTTTTTGCAAATCAGATATTATGGCATATGATAGATGAAAATCAGGGTTGGAACTCAAGATAATATGTAAGGATGAACCATAATACAACTAGGGTTTAAGTTTGGAGAAGAATGGATCCGCTAAAGGGTGTGTAAGGGATCATAATCACCAAATGATTTAAAGAAATTTAAATCTTTATTAGAGGAATGAGACCAAATAACTATAACAATAGCAAGCAAGATACAAACAAGTGTATGAAATAGCAAGATAAGAACGACTTAGCGAGTATTGACATATCTAAACTAATTTTGGGTTGGGAAAAAAGTTGAGAAGGTTGGATTTGAATTATGTAAGCTATGTCTAAGAAAATGGGATTTGGAACCTCTTTGGACCAAACCTCCCAGATGAGAATCAGAATTTCTGATGCTGGTGTCTGAATTGGGTGCTTGTGTGATGACAAAAAATCTTCTTCTGATATTTTCAGGGTTTGAACTTGTCTTCTTCCTTTTTCTGTCTATCACATCCACTTCATTATACGGTTCCTGTATCGTACCTGAACCTGTAAAATAAACCCTAACTACCCGCACAAGGCTCAAGTAAACATTAGATAGAATAAATAATGCATGTGCTTGAGTTGGAATAACCTTGGCAGTCACCCCAATATGATTGTCACTGAGCGTTCCACTACCTTTTAAACTCCATGTAGTTCTTGTGTGTGTGTGATTGAATTGTGTCCCCTGAAGCTAGGTTTCCCTTGTTCTAGTCGCACCAAGATAGCGGTCTATAGCTACTTTCCCCCCAAGATGGATGTGTGAGATGAAATTCATAAATAACCCATCCTATACAATGAATAAAGCACATGTACCGACCAGAATACATGCGACAATAGACAATGTATTCGCATTTCAACATAAAGTACATGAAACAGTGTCTATCATACTACAAAGTGTTCAGGACGCCTTCCTACTTCACATTGGAAACCAAGAAAGTTCGAGTGAAGCTTAAACACTATTATAATAAATGCATGAAGGTACACATTTGTCAAAAATTATAAAAATTATTCTTTAGTTAATGAAAAATCCTATGAATGGAGACGAAAAAGTAGCTAATTTCTAGCAAAAATTAAAAACATTAAATCTCAATTAGATGGATGTAGTTGTAATTTGGTTCATGATAAATTGTTATACTTTAGTATTCAAATGAACATCCATGAGATATTTAGGAACTTCATTCCTCTTTTAAATTCAAAATATCAAACTGAACAAGATATTCCCCACTTATCTCCTCCGAGTGTTCTCCTAATTCTGGAAGAGTAGGTTATGTTAAACTTTGATTTGAAGGAGAATGCCACTCAGGTACTTCTCACACCAAAATTGTAGACACTTGTATTTGGTGCCCTATATTGTCCATCCACACCCCTCAAATGTTCATTTAAAACATTAAAATATCTTATTATCCTATAAACCATGTACTCACTCTCATAAAATCACACTTTACCTTCAGTAAAAATATATTTCACTGAAGGTACTGTTCCTTTGCAGACTGCGTTCTGCACTTGGTCCTTATTGTTATATCAGGATGTTGATCCTTTTTTTCGAGCTTTATTTTCCTATTCTGGCTTCTGAGCCTTGCTGTACAAGGGTATAGTCCCTTTCAAAAAACTATTTGCCAATAATAAAAAAAAAATATATTTCAGTCACCATAAATCACTCTAACCACTTAAAACTCATCCTAAACCATTTTAACCCTAACCTTCCAACCTCTTAACACTCTCAACGCATTCCTAACCATCTTCACTCATTCCCATACTCAAATCAACCATTTGGAAGTGGTTGAAACCACTTCCAAGTGGGTTTCCTCACTTTTTGTGGATTGCTAGTGATTCCAACAAATCATGGGTGATTATATAAGCAACATATGTAGACACTAAATCATGCACTTTGGGTATTTATTTGAAAAGTATTAATTAAACCATGTATTTGACCATCTTTTCTTACTTTCTGTTATCCTTCTTGGTCTTACACACACTCTTGCACAGTTTGTATTTTCATACTTCGACATTTCTCATTTTGGACACTAGCACCTAGCTAGGACGCCAGTGCTAGGTGCCCTTGTGCCCTCAGGGCGTCCTCAACCTCTTTGTACTTTAATAGCATCTTTTGGGTCCTTTCTAGCTATTTGGTCATCTTATCTTTTTGTTAGTCGGCATTTTTGGGGCTAATTACGAAATTCAAGTAAGGGAATCATATAAATATAAAGTTATGTGACCGTAATAAAGGACCAAGCACTAAGCTTTAGCTATCACCACCTAAGGTTGCATCTTAAGAGCAATATCAAAAGCATTCAAGCATCCATCTAGCATCCAAAGACAAGGGCAAGGGACAGATACTTCTGCATACACGCATAGGAGGGGAAGTTTATTATTTCTTGCACACATTACTTACAACTAGCTATTTTCTCGCGATCAAGTATGACACACACAAAAGCCACCTAGGGCACAATTCCTTTCACACACACACAAAACTAAATTGGGTCTGAAATGTAGTGCAACGCTCAGTCATAAGATCACTCGTTTGACAGTTGAGGACATTTTGATCCCTCATTTGCATTATTTTCTTTTTGGGATTTGATATGATTTTGTTGGTTTTGTAGGTCATTTCTTTATTGTAGGTCAGATAATTACACGTCTTAGTTTAAGAATGCACGAATGTTATATTGGATGAACATGATTCATGTCAAGATGGGTGTGTAACATATTTGGAGTTTTATTGAGGTTGGACATGGAAAAGTAGAGCATGACAACGTAGGGGTGTGTGTGAAAAGAGATCTTGCAAGAGAAGAGTTGAAGTACAAAGATGGTGCTAAATTGAAAGATGTAAAGAGCATAGTGGAATGGTGTATTGAAAACATGGCCCGAGGTTCTCAAGAAAATTCCATAGTTCGCAGATATTTTTGGTTGATAAAGGAACAACAAATTGCTAACTACGAGGATTGTATGACACTCACTGGGTCTAGTGATATGAACTCATTTTGTAGCTCAGACGCTACTTCATGGGCCACATGGACAAGAAAGTTGACATGTTTTTGTGCATCTTGTATCGAATTTTTCACTGCTGAGTGTTATTCACAAGAATGGGTAGATGGATGGATTTGTAGGCCTATAACTCCGCTTCATAGTTATCAACCTCCACAAGCATTATGACTTGTTTTTGTAGATGAAGTTGCAACATCCAAGGACTTTGACGAAATTTAGATTTTGGTGCGACAAGGTATTTATGGTTAATTACAATTTTTGTATCGAGTTATGTCCATTGAAATTTTAATATGTACAATTTAAATTTGAGTTGAAACCTTTGTTTTTTTGTAGGACATGTGTTTGCGGTTATTGTGATAGAAGGCAATGAAGAAAGAACAAACTATTTCTTATGTTGTTGCATCGAGGAAAGAAAGAAGTTGACTTTTCCTATTATGGATGGCGAAGATATTAAGTACCATACAGGGTCAGTGGTAGTTACTGGAACTTGGCTTTAACAGTATCCATTAAAAAACTCCTTTGTTTGGGTGTTTGAAGACTTTGAAACAAACAGGAAAATACTCTTATATTCACATCTAGTTCTAATGACAAATATTCAGCTTTATAGATATCGAGGAAGGACTAATAACAAGATTCTTTGGAAGGTTTGAGAGTCAGATCATGAAGTAATCTTGTCTGCTATTTAGAGTGGATCTGATCCTGATGGTTCGTTGGAATAAATTTACAATGCTCATGTCTGGTATATATAATTTATTTGGTATATATAAATTTGTTAGTTATATAAATTTAAGTTCATATATTTTATTAAATTTTTGTATTTTGTATATATCTAGTATGGTTTTGATTTGAAACTTAAATTTCTTTGACTGACACTTTTATGTGTAGGTTAGTGGTGCCAAAAAAGCTTCCACCTTCATGTGGTTGGCACTGTTAGTAGAGAATTATAAATTCTGGAAGCTAAGAGAAACTTTCATTGTTTTACAAGAAAAGAGAAGCAATTAACAACGATTTATGTACTTGTGGAGGGGGTTCTTGGCTCTAGAGGAGGTAGCCCAGAAGAACCTGGAGCTTAGAGAACTGAAAAAATGCCTCCCCAAGTGTTTACAAGACCATCCCTATACATGTGCACAGTCGGTTCGGTGCCACGACCCATTGTTTACAAAATATATCGTTTGATAGCCTTACACTAACTCAAACAACACTATTTCACGCGTTTGCAAACAAAAGGGTAGCGAGAGCACCGATTGGAGAAGAAAAAAAATGAGACAGGCTATTGTAGAGGGTCCCTACACCGAGGTGTAGGATTAGACGAGACGTCTCTAGGTGCCATGGAGTGTGCGTAGTCACCCATTAAAGTTGAACAATTTTTTGGTCTTAGGGCTCTTAAGGGACTACGCCCGAACGAGGTAGTTTAGAAGCAACAACATTGTCACTCACCGAAATGATGCCTCATCTAGCGTTCACCTAGACACCTAGATGTGTCGGCGTAGTCGATTCGGTGCCTCGACCCACCGTTTCCAAAATATACTGTTTGATAGCCTTACACTGTCTCAAACTGCACTATTTGGCACGTTTGCAAACAATAGGGCAATGAGAGCACCGATTGGAGAAGGAAAAAACTGAGACATGTTATTACAGAGGGTCCCTACGCTGAGGTGTAGGATCGAACGAGATGTCTCTAAGTGCCACAGAGTCCGCGTAGTCACCCGTCAAAGTTGAACATTTTTTTGGGTCTCAGGGCTCTTAAGGGACTACGCCCGAACAAGGTAGCCCAGAAGCAATGAAGTTGTCACGCACCAAAAAGACGCCTCCTCTAGCATTCACCTAACCACTTGGATGTGTCGACACAGCTGGCTTGGTGCCATGACCCACGGTTTGTAAAATATACCATTTGACAGCCTTACACTGTCTTAAACTGTACTATTTCTTGCGTTTACAAACAATAGGGCAATGAGAGCACCGATTGGATAAGGAAAAAACCGAGACATGCTATTGCAGAGGGTCCCTACACTGAGGTGTAGGATCCAATGAGACATCCTTATGTGGCATGGAGTTCACGTAGTCACTCGTCGAAGTTGAATGATTTTTTGGTCTCAGGGCTCTTAAGGGACTACGCACGAACGAGGTAGCTCGGAAGCAACGACGTTGTTGCACACTAAAACAATGCCTCCTCTTGCATTCACCTGGCCAACTGAATGTGTCGACATAGTCGATTCAGTGCCACGACCCACCGTTTACAAAATATACTGTTTGGCAGCCTTACACTATCTCAAACTACACTATTTCACACGTTTGCAAACAATAGGGCAGCGAGAGCACCGATTGGAGAAGGAAAAATCGAGACAGACTATTGTATAGGGTCCCTACACCGAGGTGTAGGATTGAACGAGATGTCTCTAGGTGCCATGGAGTCCGTGTAGTCATCCATCAAAGTTGAACGATTTTTTGGTCTTAGGGCTCTTAAGGGACTACACCTAAACGAGGTAGCCCAGAAGTAATGACGTTGTCACGCACCAAAACGACACCTCCTCTAGCATTCACCTAGCCACCCAGACATGTTAGCACAGTCAGTTCAGTGCCACTACCCACTGTTTGTAAAATATACCGTTTGACATCCTTACACTATCTCAAACTACACTCTTTCGCACGTTTGCAAACAATAGGGAAGCGAGAGTATCGATTAGAGAAGGAAAAAACTGAGACAAGCTATTGCAGAGAGTCCCTACGCTGAGTTCTAGGATTAAACAAGACATATCTAGGTGCCACGGAGTCCACGTAGTCACCCGTCGAAGTTGAATGATTTTTTGGTCTCAAGGCTCTTAAGGGACTACGCTCGAACAAGGTAGCCCAAAAGCAATGGCGTTGTCGTGCACCAAAATAACACCTCCTCTAGTGTTCACCTAGCCATCCAAACATGTTAGCGTAGTTGGCTTGGTGCCACGACCCACCGCTTGTAAAATATACCATTTGATAGCCTTACATTATCTCAAACTGCACTATTTGGTGCGTTTGTAAACAATAGGGTAGTGAGAGTACTGATTAAAGAAGGAAAAAACCGAGACAGGCTATTGTAGAGGGTCCCTACGCCGAGGTGTAGGATCTAACGAGATGTCCTTAGGTGCCATGGAATCCGCGTAGTCACTCGTCGAAGTTGAATGATTTTTTGGTCTCATGGCTCTTAAGGGACTACGCCCAAACGAGGTAGCCCGAAAGAAACGATGTTGTCGTGCACCAAAAAAAACCTCCTCTAGCATTCACCTAGACACCCAGATGTGTCGGTACAGTCGGTTTGATGCCACGACCCATCGTTTGCAAAATATACTCTTTGGCAGCCTTACATTGTCTCAAACTACACTATTTTACGCGTTTGCAAACAATAGGGCAGCGAGAGCACCGATTGGAGAAGGAAAAACCGAGACAGGCTATTTTAGAGGGTCCCTACACTAAGGTGTAGGATCTAATGAGATGTCCTTATGTGCCATGGAGTCTGCATAGTCACCCGTCAAAATTGAATGATTTTTTGGTTTCATGGCTCTTAAGGGACTATGCCCGAACGAGGTAGCCCGAAAGCAACGACGTTATCGTGCACCAAAACAAAATGTCCTCTAGTGTTCACCTAGCCACCCAGATGTGTCGGTGTAGTCGGTTCGGTGCCATGACCCACTGTTTGCAAAATATACTGTTTGGCAGCCTTATATTGTCTCAAACTACACTATTTCACACATTTACAAACAATAGGGCAGCGAGAGCACCGATTGGAGAAGGAAAAACCAAGACATGCTATTGCTAAGGGTCCCTATGCCGAGGTGTAGGATTGAACGAGACGTCTCTAGGTGCCACGGAGTCCGCGTAGTCATCCGTCGAAGTTGAACGATTTTTGGTCTCAAGGCTCTTAAGGGACTACGCTCGAATGAGGTAGCCCAGAAGTAATGATGTTATCATGCACTAAAACAATACCTTCTCTAGTGTTCACCTAGCCACCCAGATGTGTTGGTGCAGTCGGTTTGGTTCCACTACCCACCGTTTGACATCCTTACACTGTCTCAAACTACACTATTTCATGCATTTGCAAACAATAGGGAAGCTAGAGTACCAATTGGAGAAGGAAAAAACCGAGATAGGATATTGTAGAGAGTCCCTACACTGAGGTGTAGGATCAAACGAGACATATCTAGGTGCCACAGAGTCTGCGTAGTCACCTGTCGAAGTTGAATGATTTTTTGGTCTCAAGGCTCTTAAGGGACTACGCCCGAACGAGGTAGCCCGGAAGCAACGAATTTATTGTGCACCAAAAAGACACCTCCTCTAATGTTCACCTAGCCACCCAGATGTTTCGGCGTAGTCGGTTTGGTGCCACGACCCACCGTTTGCAAAATATAACATTTGATAGCCTTATACTATCTCAAACTGCACTATTTGGTGCGTTTGCAAACAATAGGACAACGAGAGCACCGATTGGAGAAGGAAAAAACTGAGACAGGCTATTGTAGAGGGTCCCTATGCCAAGGTGTAGGATCTAACAAGACATCCTTAGATGCCATGGAGTCCGTGTAGTCACCCGTCGAAGTTGAACGATTTTTTGGTCTCAAGGCTCTTAAGGGACTACGCCCGAACGAGGTAGCCCGGAAGCAACGACATTATTACGCACCAAAATGACACCTCCTCTAGCATTCACCTAGCCACCCAGATGTGTCGGCGCAGTTGGTTTGGTGCCACGACCCACCATTTGCAAAATATACATTTTGACATCCTTACACTATCTCAAACTACACTATTTCACGCATTTGCAAACAATAGGGCAGCAAGAGCACCGATTGGAGAAGGAAAAAACCGAGACAGGATATTGCAGAGGGTCCCTACACTGAGGTGTAAGATCAAATGAGACATCCTTAGGTGCCACGGAGTCCGCGTAGTCACCCGTTGAAGTTGAACGATTTTTTGGTCTCAGGGCTCTTAAGGGACTATGCCTGAACAAAGTAGCTCGGAAGCAACGACGTTGTCGCGCGCTGAAACAATACCTCCTCTAGCATTCACTTGGCCACCTAGACATTTTGGCGCAGTCAATTTTGTGCCACAACATCCCGAGGCATGACTTCTCACCACTCGCCTCCGTTTATTTCCTAAGATAATCAAATCTGAGCCTCCCGAGAGCCCGCCATGACGTGGTATGACACCAATCCAGGTCTCCCTAGGAATGCCTGGAAGGCTCCAGATCGGGTGGTCTAACACCAACCCGGGTCTCCCTAGAGTCTGCCATGATGTGATTTATTTGACAATATACATTACATACATATTTATGTGTTCTTATCTAGATTAATATGTCGTAACATATGTACAAACATCCTAAATAAATATGTAAAGAATGTTCATAAATTCCAAGTGATATATCGTTTTAAAATTCATTGAAGAACCTTGAATTTTTTTCAAATACCTTGGAATGGTAAGGATATGAATTATTTGACAAACCCCCACACAAAAATGTGTATTTTGGACTAGAAGGATTGTAGGGTATACAAAAATGGGGTTTTTAAAGTGTGTGCTTAAATACAAAAACATATAGGACTTAATAGGGAAGTGAATCTACTTACGATAATCAAATCATGTGTAACTTCTTAGTTGATTGGCATAACACCAAATTATAAAGAGATATTAAGGTGTATCTATTGATCAATGGGATAAGTCCTATTAATGGGATAATCTCTAAAATAATACATATTTAAATACTTCCCTTAATTTCTTAACAATTGTACCATGCAATGTTGCACCATAGTAATGTTATATTCATATATGTTACACCATAGTTTTTAAATTTTAAATCAAACTTACATATAGAACTAATATACATAGAACATACATATATAGAAGGATATCATGTGCAATGAAATCAAATCAAACATAGAAGTAATATCATTATGAAAACCAACACATTGATATATAATGTATCAAACTAAGTGTGCTGGACACATGTCTCTGAAAATATAAGTTCATAACATGTGTACATATCGAACTAAGTGTCCTAGACGCACGTCTCTAAAAATATAAGTTCATAACATGTGTACATCTCGAACTAAGTGTGTCATACATATAGGACCGCATGCGGTCGCATAAGGCTATTTATACAATGTCCTATGAAGAATCATAAACTAGGACCAGCTGGCCCATATATATATCTATGTACATCCAGGTCCTATGAATCTAATCATGAAACATCTTCCCTCTCTTTGCCCTACTATAAGAGCATGTCCACGACCTGGGGATGTAGTCGAGGGAGATGCCAGTACGGATTTCATCTATGTGGTCCTAGGCGTCTCTAAGCAGGCCTGCAACCTAACCTACACATTCATAAACAACAAGTTTTTAACACCCAAATTTTTAAAATACATTCAAAATTTAGAAACTTAGAATTTAGTTAAAATGCATGTGAAATCTTACTGCAATGTCATAATCCCTATCAATTTGTCATTGACGCGTCACAGGGACAACAGTAGACTCACGAGGGGTAAGCTACATACAAATAATTAAATTTCAAATTAAATTTTTCATGTACAAAATTTGATATTGTAGATTTAAGTAATAAGAAATAATTCCTCCAAAATTTAACAAATTTGAAAAATTATACCTTAGTGGATTTGTAGATGCTATGGCAATATCTACAACAACCTCCATAGTCTGCATATATGGAGGAGTCTCTCTGGTAGTCATAAGATATACAAAAAACATGTGCGAATCAATATTAATCTACATGACTGCTCACATAACAGACCCAAAGCATAATCCACACAAACTTCCACAATTATAAACAAAGTGTAAAGAGAAATTAACTTGTGTAAAAGTCATGTGAGGCGTGCCAGTAGCCTCATTTCCTAGAGCAAATGATGACCTGTCAGGCTCCTGCGTATAAAAGACAAACATATATTAATAAGTACATGTACAAGTGAAACATTATAATAATACAAGTGCACAATCAAATGAAATTTGAAATTTAAGTACAACTTGAAACTTACGTTTGTAACATGCCTAGTTGCAGTAGCTAGCATGTCGACGCCAGATGTTTCCTTCACTGTCTCTTGCTATTTAAAATAAAATTAAAAAATAGTTTTTACGTGTATGTACATGATGTACAATAAAACACATATATATTAAAATATCAAACATGAATTAAGCTATTATACATATATTAAATATTTATTTGACATTTACCTGTGAAAGACCAAGATCCTTTGCACCAGTTCCAAAAACATCCGCCATTATCTCATCTAGAGAAAAGAAATCATGTGATCCAGCAAATGATGTCTCGCTGGAAGTGCATACGGCACCACATGATCCATAGTGGTGTGGTGCACTAGAACTGACGCCTCTACCAACATCACCAGATGTAATCTGTTCACTATGTTGGGTCAAAGTGTCAATGAGCTCCCTCAATGCATGTAGTGTGTCAATCTCCACAATCTCCTTCACTGTAGTAAGGATAACTGAAGGTAGTGGGGGTTTTGGGGCATGGAGGATCCTTGGTTGACCTACGCGTGCACTAGGTCTACTTTATGCAGAGCCACCTCCTCGCCCATAAAAATGAAAAAAAGTCAAAATAATTTGGGACCTCATTAAGTACGAACTCGCAATATAATTTCTTCAAAAAATAGAGAGGAACCTCATTGTTGTTGCATAGTGAATAATCAAAAACCATTCACCATTGGTCCCAAAAATTATTCTTGATTCGTTCATTGTGGCACCAATGGATTGGGAACCGTTTGCAAGTAGCTACAGGGGGCATTGGTTCTTGGGTTAGTAAATAATGCACACATGCAGTCTTTTCCAATTTTTTGTCTTTTACGGCCGCATGGGATAATTTATCTTCATACCACCGCCTACAATCACATCTAAAGGTATTCCATCTATCTATTTGGTTGGTTACGGAGTCAACTTTTCCAATCAATGTTTGCAATGTGTTGGCTAAAGTCATGCGAGACGGATTTGTGGCATGATTTTGTCTTATAGTCTGAATAAGGTTCTCAATGAGAATTTTATTTGGTCGGATTCTTCCAACGATATCAACTTGTGTTCCTGTTGGTTTCGTGAAGACAAAAGGAGCCATATGAGGCAGATCTATGTTTAGAGGAGGGTTTTAAGGATTGTTTGGAGGGTTTTGAAGAATATTTTGACGGTTTTCAAGATTATGAGCTTACCGAGCAACTAACAAAAAAAAAAAATTATATACATAAAAAAATTTGAAAAACTCATGAAAATCACAAAAATAACCTAAAATGCAAACAAATTGATCAAAATCGAGGGTTTACCTCTTTGTTTTGGCGGCATGGTTGAAACTATTGCGATCCAAAAGTTTTAAGAGTAATTTTTAGGGGGTATTCAAAGCGTGAGTGCCAAAGGTCTACGAGAAATTGCAATTGGAAAGGAAAAATGGGGGAAAATGAGGAGTCGAGGGTCTATTTTTTTTGTCTCAGAGGACCGCAATCACAGTTTTAGGTTCATAAATCACCGAACCTATAAAAACAATCGTGCGAGCGCGGTTTAGAAACTGCGAGTGCAATTTATAAACCACGATCGTGGTACCTAAATTTCAGGTTTTTATGTCCACTTAATTGTCCACCAACTTGCTGCACTTACCCACATCATCTTTAACATGCACATTTATCTTGATTTCACTAACAATAATTTTCCTAGCCACTTTGTTTGCATGTTTCTTGGTTTCTACCAAGCACACTCCCTCCCCCTGTAGGGATCAATTCAGCTCAGTGGTCAGTCCTCCTTTGGGCCGCATACTCCCCAGTGACACCACATGCACCCTAAATGAGGGGGCATATATTGGGTGAATCAGTCACCCCACACAAAATCCTACATTCATAGTTTAACGTAGTTCAGTACACAATCAACACAATCTTTAGTCTTAGCAACGACTTAAAACTTGACTTGGGTCCTCAGCATAACACAATCACTGGTGCTTATACCTATACAATAGTGTCTAGGTGCCCCTAACCCTTTCTTGACATCTATGACTAGGGGGAAGTTACCCAATTTTTCTTAGTTCAAAATAGTTTTTGATAGTTTACACAGTGTATTTTACAAGGCACACAATCCTTCAACACTCGACATGCATGCACTACACTGCATTTTCTAATTTCGCGTTGGATCAAAATTATTTAAAATGGATCATATTTTTACACACCATCTGTAGTGGTGTTCAAATTTCAGAAAGTAGTCAAATATTTGTACAATAACACCAAAATTTTATCCCTACACTTCTTCTGTTCTTGGCGTGAGATCCTTTCTATATCTTTCACTCAACTAGCTTGAGATTGCCTGAAAAAATCGTTCTTAAAAAACATCATACATGATCCTTTCTATATCTTTCACTCATCACGAATCAGGTGCACATGTTCATTTTTCATTTTTCTTTACACATTTTTTTACACATTTTGATCATATACATGTGTATTTGACTACTTGTTCGTTCTTCTATTTTGGACCGTCCTTATCGGAAGTGGTAGTCGCATCAAACAACATTAATCAAATCATCACATCATCAAGCACACAATAATCGAAAGAAACAATAGGTACAAATGTGACATCAACATATACCCTCTTTCCCTAGAGTCATCATCATCATCAATTTTTCACTTCCTCTTCTCTAGCTTCCATGCTTCACATTTTTATCACTCCATGCTTTTTGTTGTCTCTTGGCATGTTGTTCACCATTGATCTACATGGTTATCAGATATGCATCTCGTATCTACTTTATGTTATTAAGAATTAACTCAACAACATAAAGTGGGGAAAAATGTAGACACTAAATCACACTCTTTGGGTATCTATCTAGTCTTGATCACATACTACTATTCATATAATTCCTAAGCAAGAAAAATATTAATTAACCCATTTCTTTGGCCATCTTTGCTTGCTTTCTGTTATCCTTCTTGGTCTTACACACACTCTTACCTAGTATGTATTTTTATACTTTAGAATTTATCATTTTGGACACCAAAATCCATCAAAGATTTCAGTGCCAGGTGCCCTTATGCCCTCTTTGCACCCCCATCCTTTTTGTACTTTAATCACATATTTTGGGTCCTTTTTAGCCATTTGGTCATCTTATCTTTTTGTTAGTCAGAATTTTTGGGGTTAATTACAAAATCAAGTAAGGGAAACATATAAATATAAATTTATGTGACCATAATAAAGGACCAAACATTAAGCATTAGGTATCACCACCTAAGGTTACATCTTAAAAGCATTATCAAGAGCATTCAAACATCCATATAACATCCATAGATAAGGGCAAGGGACTGATACTTCCACATTCACACATAGGAGGGTAAGTTCATTATTTCATGCACACATTTACTTACATTTATTACATTTAGCTACTTGTTTGCTATCAAGTGTGACATACACAAGAGCCACCTAGGAAACAATTCTGCACACACACATAGAACTACATTGAGTTTAAAAATGTAATGCAATTATCAGCCATAAGATCAATCATTTAATATATGAGGACAGTCTGACCTCTCATTTGTGTTATTTTATTTTTGGGATTTGATACTCTTTTGAGAGTTTTGTAGGTCATTTCTTTATTGTAGGTTATCAACGACATTTGCGGACTTGGTGTGACAAGAAGTGAAGGACAATAAATATCTTGGGATCCAAAAAAACTTGTTTTCTAAGGTCTTGAGAAGTCACAGGCTCCAAGATTAGGTCTAGGGTGCCCCAGGCATTCCTAGACCTCCATACGTTCCCTAGTCTAGCCTATTCCAACATCTCTTCATTTTTCTGAGGCTCGGTGTGACATTTTTCTCTTTGTTCATTAGTTCATCACTTCGACACTGTCCAGGATTATTTACGAAACAACTAAGTCATTTTAACTTTTCATTTGCACTTAGGGTTGTAAATCTTAATTCCTTATTTTCTTGGGTCTATTTTGTACTTGATTTCTCATTCATTTACTACTACATTGCAATCAGAGTTAGGCATCTATAAATCCTATATTTTCTTAATCAACATCAAACCTCCATGAAGGGGATCCACAGATGTTTGCATCAAAGATCTGGTTCTTTGATGACCTATATGACATCATTATAAATACCTTGACATCACCTGCATCCCTGTCATGTCCTTAGAAGATTCAAAAATATTGAAATATTCCCACAACTCTATTTCTTAATATTCTCCATCCAATGTAAGCTCCAGTCATCTATTTATGTATTCAATTTGTTTTAATGCATCACCTAAAAGATCAAATCGATTTAAAAATCATCTATTTTACACCTTATTCGCATATTATTTTGAAATCAACATTTTTCACATTAGTCACCTATGATTTATTTGAATCTCCAACGATTATCTTAAATCACTGGTGATTCCTATCTTTTAATTAATTTAATCATATTAATCATATTTGCAATCAATATATTAATCTGTTTTCTATTTAATCTTCATGTATTCAAGTCGTTTCTCTTTATAGATGACTATACCAGGTTAGGCACATTTGATTATAATCATATACAACCTTCCTATTGTTTCACAACCATTAGTTTGGGAAAAATTTGACATTACATGCGAACCTAGTCTCTGTGACATCTCCTTGATACCAATCGTTGAATACATCGTAGATCAACTTGAAGTCATACAAGAAGAAGAATATGATGCTAAACATGTTTGGTTTGAATACATCGAGGAGTTCAAGCTCTTCATATCCCTTACTTGGGTTTCTTATCACGTGGATCATGATCTCTCTATCCCTCTGGAGTTATATTCATCCTTTTATTATCATTTATATTGCTATCATCATCACTTGATTGTAAAATGAGGTGACACCCTTCAAGGAATTCCTTTGGTTCCTTGGATTGGATTTTCTGACCAACTCATCATATCATTTATCTAATATATATCTTGTCCAGCTATCTTTCTGTGTGCAGGTTTCTCTCATTTGCTGGAAGCAGGAGTCCCACACCCAATTTTTATCCATTCATCCTAACATTGTATTTTCGGTGCAGGTATTTGTAAACCCTTGCGTGTTTCGATTTTTTTATATTTGTCAAATAATTAAAAAACCAAAATTCACCTTAAACATTTTGATACACCTAGTGGGAAATTTAACCCGTTTTTGATCATATTTAATATCTTGTTGTTTTCTTTCCTTTTCAAATAATGTAACTTTACATCTTTGAGTGCTTTGTTATCACTTCTTCAAAAACACATAAAATAAGAAAAATAAAAAATGAATAGCACACAAGTACGTTTCTTTTATGTCATTCTCTTTTAGCATCAAATTTATGTTTAATTTTTCTTTATCGAAATTAATATTTCCTTTCAGGTGTTAAAACATACCTTCATTTTACTTTCTCACATAGTTTAGTTAAGGGTTAAATGATTGCATTCTCAAAATTACCCTCACACACAAAATAACCACATAAAAAATCAAACTTGCATCTAAACAATCCCTTCCAGACCTACCTACTTAGATTTCATCACCAAAGGGGAAGACGACTCGGTGCTCTTGCTGAGTATAAATAACTGGTGGGTGGTATATTTGCTAAGAACCCGACACCCTTATCACCACGTGACTGTGAAGTGAGAGGATAGGCCCTAATACCATGCCTCATACCAAAACCAACATAGACTTGGGCCTCATGTACCTTCAGGTATATCGAGGACTCTAGCCTTAACTCACCTAAAACAAACCTTATCTACCCCTTTTCCTAGTTCCATTTCAACCATTTATTTTCATTTCACACTTTTCTTAAGTTAATCAAGATAATCCAAAACTTCCTTGTGTTTGTGTGGTTCTTTTAAAAATAACAACTATCTTTCTTTTCCTTATTTATTGTTTATTTAGTTCATGGTTCTGACTAGACAATAGTCTTTCCTTCAAAACATTTCAAACATGACAGACCCACTTCACCAATCCTTAGAATCAATCTAGTATCATATTAAAAACATCCCAAGCATGAAAAATCCATTACAACCACCCTTAGAAACAACTCAGGAACCTCCACATTTTCCCAATACTCAATCTGCGACATCAAAAGCTCCTTGTCTTGACCCTCAGTAGTTCTTCTAGAGTGGTGACCCAATCTTTGTAAAAATATTAGAATATAATCTAACTGCCCTTTATTTCTACCTTGACACCAAAAGTATTTGTATTAGTTATCCCCCTATCCAAAATATTTTCCATCTTCTATCATTGAAACTTACGACTATTCCAAAATTTACGACCATGATTATCAACCCATTGTTGAGTAAATCTCTCCTTACCCATCTACTAGTGATATAAGGATGTCAACACCCACTTCATCCACTCATGTTGCTAGTTTTTAAATCAATTCCATATCCTTAGATAACATGACTATCTGACAAAAACCTATATCATCAGCTTCCTCACCAATCCCATATGATACAAAAACTCATAGTACTACCTCCCCACCCACATATAGTCATGCAACCTATGTCACTCATCCCTCTCTTGCAAGATCATCAATTTTACCTCTCTCCACAAATCATTTGATCATGTCTTAGCCTATTTCTTCACAAAAACCTACGTCTTCTATCTAAAATATAGTCATATCCATCCCTACATCTATACCACCTATCAATACGAGTACCATTTGTAGTACTCTACCCTTTTCACAATATGCATCCATTGTGCCTATCTCATAGTATAGTTACATATATTATCAATATATCCCACAACCATCAAAACCTTCTGTCATCACGTCTATTCATCCTCCATATCAATACATCCAATCTTCATGACTATTAGTCTCTCAGTACACTTATAATATCCCAACATGTATTCCCCCTTTTTAAAATTCTTTATTACCATATCACTTGTATTAACAATCAAACTCTCACATCTATAATCAAGCCATTACTTCCTCCTCAAATGTTTAATAGTCTCATAATGATCCCATGCAAGCACTATAAAGCATAATAGCTAGCCTTGAAGCTGCCAATATGGGACCTAAAAACAACCTTTCATACGAGAAAATATGTAATGAACCTATCAACCCATTCGTGCCTTTCTAGGCCTATCCTCCATACTTGGAACTCCCAAAATTCATCAAGTTTTATAGTAAAGAGGACCCAAAACATAATATAAGGGCCTTCCATCATGCATGTTATCTTATCATTCATGACGAAGATCTCATGTTAAGGACATTCCCTATGTCCTTGGCTGGCCCTACCCTTGACTGGTACAATAGTATCCCATAACACTTCCTTTTATCATTCGCACAACTTATGTAGTTGTTCTTAGAACACTTTTCCATCAACATCGCTCATAAAATATCCATCAATGATCTCTATGCCATAAATTTTTTTGAGGATGAGTCCGTTTCTAATTTCATTTCTAGATGGCGAGGAATTATATACTAATTGTCCTTCTCTATTCGAAAAAATGAGATGATCGAGTTATTTTCTCGATCATGTGCCGAACATTAATCACCAACTTTTCAAATTCAATCCTTTCAAACATTTGATGAGATATTTACCATGTCTTGGAAACTATAACTCTATGCCCTCGAGGACAGTACATTTAAATTCCGATCTAAGAGACCAAAACCCGAGTCCCCTTTTAATAATTCTTTCAATAATGACAAATCTAAAGGGTCAGAAAACACAGTTTTTTTGAAAATTTCATCCAAAGGTTGTTCAGAATCTGAAAGTTCCCAGCATTGATGTAAATACAGACATTTAAGGGAGTCCTATAGTGTTATCTTTGAAAAACATTTGGTTGCTTGTATGATTAAGCTCCCTCCCATCCGACCTATCAATGATTAATAAATATCTTCATGGTACAAGGATAATGATTATCGTAAATACCATCAATTCCAAGGACATGATATTGAAAGGTTCCATTCATTTAGAAACATCCTCTGAAACCTTATTGACCGAGGTGAATTACAACTTGATAACTTAAATGCACCTTGTAATCAAGACTTGGGCATGTTTAACCAACCTTTTCCAAACCACTCCCCATCCAGTAGTCAACCTCATTCCAACACGTTAGGATCTCATCACATCATCATCATTGTTAATGAATTCACACCAACACATATAATACCCAATGTTTCCATAGATGAAATACTAGCCAAGCAACATCACTCCTTGAATCTCCCCACTAATGATATTTCAATCCCATCCACATCACAACATATGGATTCTTATACATTTTATCCTAAAGAAACGTCCTTTATCATCCCCTAAAAATCTCAAGAAAAGGAACCCGTCATTGAAATTTTGAATAGCTCTTTACAATACCACATCATCCAACATCAAATCAAAAACCTGATTAATCCAATTCAAAAGCTAACAAATCATTCATATATAAATATAAAGACTCTACCAAATATTCACCAGACAACCATACCATGAAATATACGATCCCTACCCTCTATTTTGGGGGCTCATCCTTCATCAAAGCTTGTAATCATGATTACATTGTAGACACCAAAATCATGTCACACTCCCCTTGGTCCCTCGACAAATAACCAACTCGAGCACACTCACCTAACCATGGCCCCTTTCACCCCACTCTAATATTAATTTAATTAATTAAATTAAATTAATTCATGATCTCATAATATTTATTATTTAAATATCCTAATTGGGATAATGCCCACACCACCACCTTACCTATACACCTCATCTAGCCATCTCACCCTAAGACCTATTCTTAGTATGTTGCCATAACTAACTAAGACCTACCTAAACCCTAAAAAAATAAAAGCCCACATTCCCTCTAACCACATTCCCGCCCATTAGAAAGGAAGCTTCCATTCTAATCCGCAGAAGAAAACAAATGAGATCCCAGAAAATCAAGAGGATCTGCCCAATTTAGTAAACCTAGGAAATCCTGCCCTAACCGACGCCAGTTACCCTAAACCGCTTCTGGTCAACCCGGAACCATCGTCAGTTACCATTTATTCCCCAAAACAACCTTATTTCAAGGTTGGCACATTTTTGAGAGAAAGAGGATGAAACTAGAGCTGCATGCAAGCAAAACTAGCATTTGTACATGCATCAGAGCATTCACAGCCAACATCAGAAGTAATCACAGAGCCATTTTACATTCACAGAAGCATCCAGGGAAATGCAATCACCACATTAAACTCCATTCATCTAAGCAACTGCCATTGTCGTCCAACCATCAAGCTCGTACAAAAATAAGTATTTTATTAACCAGCATTCATCTACTATCATTTTAGTAGACTCGGTTACCTTTTTTATTAGTTTCTATTTGCATTCCCATTTTCCCATCATTAACCTTCATGCAAACCTGATCATTCCTTCACCCACACCATTGAACTTCCCATACCCGGTTTTTATAAGATACCCCTGAGTATACCTAAGACCTACACATACCTTGTCATTGCCCTCTCCATTTCCATTTAGCCTCGCATATCTGTCACTCACATCAAGATTTTGATTAAGTTTCCTCTACCTCGACCATACCAACACCGGTTACCCACAACCATCACTGGTTCATTTAAATAAGCATCGGTCATACCAGACCAACATTCGTCTTTGTGTTTTTACCATCAGACCAAGAACAGAGCCTAAAATCCCCATCAAATACCCAAAATAGCCAAAAACTAGATCCTAACCAGTGTCAGTACTCTAATAGAGACCTTGACCTTCTGATTCAATCATAGCTTATCCTATTGTGAACAAATTTTCTTATTGTAGTCAAATGAGATACCTAAATCATTTTAACTACTGTAGGATTTCATTTATTGTTAACATTGAATTGTTTTAAACAGTGGATTGAAAGTCTTCTAGGGAGTATCACACTTCCTGGATCTAGCATACGCTAGGTAGTCCACTACATATATTGTTTAACTTCTATTTGGTGGTCTTGTTTTCTATTTCAGGTAGTTCCTCCTAGCCAAAAGGAAGCTCTCACGATCATTTATAGATCAAGAATTCATACACGCACAACAACCTTCAACCGATTTTAACAGGTATTTCTCCTAGCCCATTTACCCTTATCTGTTTCGTCAATATTCAAAGAAACGCTCTAAGAATCAGGTGAAACATTTTGGCACGCCTGGTGGGACCCATTCGGGGTTCCTTGCATTTCTTCATTTCTAGGTGAAAAGTTGTATGTTTGTTTATTTTTTTTGAAATTTTCTCACGTTAAAATTTCTTCCCTGGAATTTTCTATTCTTTCTATTTGTCTCAAAAGAAATCGTTTTTTGGTGCTTTAAAACGAACATTTATTTCCTTTCATTAGTATCACATTAGCGAAAGATAATCCCTTCTCCTGTTCATTTATTTGTGTCATCGAATTCAATATTTCAATTTGGGCTTAAAATTAACTACATTTCATTCTACTTTACTGCATTAGCTTACATTAAATGAGGGCAACCTATACGGTCGAGGTCATGCCCAACTGATGGTTGACAAATGAATCGTAGAAAAGCACTTCCTTTCTCTTCTTCTCTCTCTGAGTCTTATCCAAACATCACACAAATTGAAAAATATACACATTCTTAAACAACATCTTTCCTTGGGAATCTGTCAATGATCACACTGATCAGAGGATTGGCAGGTACTCCCCAACTCGTTACTTTGTCGAGTCATATCTCAAAGGATGGCCCACCCCCACCATAACATACCTGAAACCTCTCCTTGTAGATCTCCTTCTTTGTAGGAAGCCTTCCTCACCAAAAACTCTATTCTAAAGTTCATAAGTCAGTCCTTAATAGCATAAGTTGAACAAACATAATAGAAAAATCACTTTTAGGATCAGATTTTTCTTAGTGTTTCTGCTTGGCTTGTGTTTTGAGGTGAGAGGACACGTTTCTTCATTTTATTTTATTTCTCCTTACATGCTCCTCATCATAGTTGGTGTATTCCAGCTTCATTTGAGTGTGCTTGGACCCTATTTTCATCATTCTTAGAATTCTGGGTTTGATTCCACATTTGATTTTAACTCACAACCACCTTTTCTTCATCTTTGTTTCAATTTCACAGTAACCAGTGTCGGTCTAGCGACCGCCGTTGATTACCCTCTGACCGTCATTGGTTTTACCCAACCGGCGTCAGTTTATTGTTCTTTTGGTTAACCTTCCCAAATAGACACCTGCTTCACCTTATTTGTTGTTCAGAGTCTCTGTAAATCTTATCATCTTCTCTTTCCTGATAAAATCCATCAGCATCTTATCTACTTGGCAGATTATTAGCCTTTTTCCTTTTTTTGACAAACTATCCATTTTTCACAGTGACCAACCGTGGTTACCTGTGACCAACGTCAGTTTACCATTAAACAGACATCAGTTAGCCTGTTTAAAATTCCAACGGACATTTCGTACCTAATCCACCTACCACCACCTATTTTTCCTATCTTTGTTATATTTTTGTGTCATTTACAGAAAGCAGTCCTACCACGTCAGTACTTGTTCACATGGTGCTGATGCGTAGCCAAGAAAATGCCCTCATATTCCATGCTAGTTGTCAACCACTCCTACCTAGTCCTTCGCCACCTTCTATTTTATCACCCATGGATCCTACCCAACCTATCACTATCGCCACAGGGGATGAGGAGTTTACACGACTCCTTGACCAGAACCCTGCCACCTTACAGTTCTATCTTTCCCACTCGTCCACTCAAGATGCCTCGGGTCAGTTGATATATGACATGCACGTATCTATCCCCTCAACACTCATTCCTACTTCTGCACCAGCCTCTTCTAGCTCTGCGCCGCTCATACCTACTTTTCCCCTCATTACTTTTCCCCCAGTCGTTTCTCAGATAGGCCCTATACCTACTATGACTGTTGTATCTGCTACATCCATTGCACCCACAACATCCACTATACCTTCATCCACCACCCAAAACGTAATCTCATCTGTGCCTATTGTCTCACATATACCCGTAGCTACACAACCACCTCCAGTGTCGATGACCACTACCCCTTTTCAAAACATTTTCCTTTCTATCCCACAATCCTTAGCCCCCATTGCTACTAGAGTCACCTCGACCCTTCCACCTCCATATACGTACTATCAGCAACCTCCCATTTCATCTATCAGTCATTCTGGGTACATACCCCCTATCTCACTCCCTCCTTCTCAATCTACCTATACGGCATCACCATATACTGGAATGCCACCTCCATCATATGTCCAACACCAACCTCCTTACGCTACAGGAGGTACCCATCCATCACCACCTACCAATGACCTAATCAAGTTAATGATGGACAAGATGCAGACACTGGAGGCATCGGTTTCAGGCACATGCAACTCTCTCACCTACGATGAGATTTGTAATGAGCCCATCCACCCATCCATTCTTATTCATCCATATCCCGTACATTAGGAAATGCCTAAATTTAACTGCTTCAATAGCAAAGAGGACCCACAATAGCACTTGTGGTCTTTCAAACATGGTTGTTATCTGATCACCCATGATGACACTTTGCTTTTGAGGACCTTTCCCATGTCTCTGACCAGACCCGCATTAGATTGGTACAGTGGGTTACCTAGACATTCTATCTTCTCATTTAATCAAGTAGCCCAAGCCTTCTTGGATCACTTCTCCATCAATGTTGTTAAGAAGGTTACCATGACTGACCTCTACTCTACGTGTCAATATGACGACAAGTCTATCACAGATTTTGTCGCTCGTTGGCATAGCTTGATCAATCAACTCACATTCCAATTACCATAAAATGAGCTCATAGAGCTCTTCACTCGAGCTTGTGCTAGACATATCTCACCAACCCTACAAGTCCAGACTTTCCAAACCTTCGATGAGGCATTCACCATGGCACGAAAGCTAGAGATTCGGGCCATCGAAGAAAATAAAATTCAACTATGCAATAAGAATTAGACATTTAAGTCAAATGATACCTCTTCTTCTTTGAAACCACAGAATAATTATTCAAAATCCAAGGGAACCGCTAAGGCAGTGGTACTCAAGGCTGGCCCAGCTCATCCATCAAATCAGGCTAACCCCTCATCTAATCTTTCTCCTGTCAAGACCTTTCAATTCAGATGAGAACAATGGAAATACACCCCAATTGGGGAGCCTTATTCTTCTGTCTTAGAAAATCTCATTAAAGTTGGGGCCATCACCCTTCCTCCCATAAAACCACACACTGGTTTTGATCCTGCTCGCCCCCACACCTGTGATGGTATAAAGAGCACAACTTCTGTAACTATCATCGGGTAAAAGGTCATAGTGACAGAAATTACATCACTTTCAAGAACATTGTCCAGGAAATGCTTGAGAATGGCGAGTTAGTCTTGGATAATCCTAACGCACCTACCAATCAAAACCTGCACATCTTCAAGAAACCATTTCCTAATCATGCCCCTTCTTCTAATCAAACTGGAGAGACCTCAACTAATGATAGCCATACCCACAAGGTCCATGCTATTTTCAGTGATGCACCAGTTGCTTCCCAATTACCTCATATTCCTTCCATAGAGGAAATCCTAGCCCGAAGTCCTCCACCTACACATGAACCCACTTCACCTATTCCTCCACCCACAGAGGAACACCCTTCATCTCCCCCTCACCTGTGAAGGAGCCTTTTGTTAACATCGAGACCGCTTCACCTTTGGCTTCTCCACCTAGAGAGCCAACACTAGTAGTACCTCCCCGACCAATGGGAGATGCTTGTTTATCTCCTTCACTCACAAAGAAACACCCGTCATCTCCTCCACCTATCAAAGATCTAGTAGAAATGTTGTTACCTCTAGGTGACCATTCTCCATCAGCTACCCAAGATCATGCAGACTTACTTTCATCTCTCTTACCCATAGAGGCTGAGGCTAGCGAATTCCCCATTTCTAAGACATATTTTATAGGAATTTCCATTGGATCCACATCAATCCCACCCACTGCAGTTCATTCTCATGCTTAGCCGACCACCTGGATTATGTGGATAGAGCCTTACTTTGGGGGTGTCTTCTACTTCCTGTCTCAACACAAATGCAGATGTCACTCACTGACACTTCCACTATCTATCCAAAAATATTTCATCCGATCGAACCAAACACAACCACAACTATCACAAGTTCCCCCATGATACCACTCATGGCTCAACTCACACCTTTACCCATAACTCAACATGCTTCTACATCCAAACCTACGCCTACATCATCTTCCTTGCCTAAACCTATTACTACCTTAGGGGTCATCCCAACGGCCAACCTTACTCATCCACCCATCAAATTAGATTTAGCTACATCCTCCAAAACTAACACCAAACTTAATCCAGCCCCCAAACAGAAGAACCAATCCCCTAGATCTCGTACCCTAACCTCACCAATCACACCTTCATCACCTTCACCCCTTTTGTCTGTCTTAGGACCTCACCCTTCTAGCTTGGTTAAGAAACCTCCACCTGCCGGTAAACTAAAAACACAACAACCCATTCCTCCCTCACATACCTCTAACATACCCAAACACCTGACACAACTTCCACCCACATCTGCAACATTTTTACCACCCATACCTCCTATACCATCGATAACTTCTTCACTACCCATGACACTTCAGTCTCTTTCCCTCACACCTCCTACATGACCCACGCCATCTACCTTCACAGCACCTTGGTTATCCCCATGGGTAACTCGCCCTCTTCCACCATCCACTTTTCCCTCTAGATCTCGTGCGCCCATATCACCTTTACCCAAGAAGGTGCAACCTAAAGGAAAAAATATGCTACCCTCCAATAAGGTAGTCAAACCAACCACACACTCTATTACCAGTTCATCTACCATGCCCCTACCCAAGCAGACACGACCAACACCTAAGACCACACCAGCACCTAAAACCATAGCTCGACCCACTCCCCCTCTTGCAAAGACCCTTCCTATATAGTCAGCCACACCTACACCCAAACCCACATTCACTTCCCATTGTGATCCACTGGCGGGATCCTATGCCAAAATTTTAACCAACCTCCTTGAAACTTCTGTCATCACATTACCCCCTCTTAGACCTTATGACCCACTCAAGCCCAAACCAAAAGGGTTTGACGAAACCAAAATTTGTGCCTACCATTGTGTGTCAGGACACGATGTAGAGAACTATAAGGCTTTGAAAATTGTTCTTATCTAGTTGTGTCCTCCTGAAGAAAAATTTGATGATGATGACCTTCTCGATGAGGACCCCATTTCACCAGCACCAGTTTCCACATAGTTCTTCCTTCATTTCCTACTCAGTGACCAAAACCTCCACCCCCACAATGCTTAGAGCCACCTCTAATATTTGAAATTAACATGGTGCACATCAGAGAACTCACCAAACCTCCACCCAAATGTCGGTGTGCCCAACTCATCTCACAAGGTTCCTTCCTGCCACTTGGATTTTTCCCTTCCTGTCACTATACCTTTCATGGCTCACCTACTTCACCTACCTCCCCACCTCAAATCAACATGATCCACGTTGCTACCCACGCACAGAAGGATAAAGGAAAAGAAAAGGCAACTGACCCACCTACCAACCCTGATACCCAACATACCAACTGCACCCACACCTAAAGTCACTATCTGTGGCCCCACATATCCTATTTCTAATGGGGTTACACATCGCGTGATGCTCAAACAATTACACCAATCCTCCCTCAAGATGTCCCTCTATGACCTCATCCAAACCTCTGAATCCCATCATCAAGCTCTCATGGAGGTCCTTCAATATATTGAGGTTTTACCCAATGATCCTACACCCGTAGCCTCCATCATCACACCTCATCATGTAGCCTCTCTTACCAAATTACCATCTTCTTCTACACCTCCACCTACTCACCAAGTAGCCACCCTTAGCTTCTCAGATGAAGAGATCACACTGCACCAAACCAATGACCCAGATCCTGCTCTTTTCATCTCCATCCACATTGATGATATACGTGTACGACATGTTATGATCGATGGGGGCACTAGCATTAACATCATCTCCTCCCATGCATTCGACCAAATGCACATACTTGACAATTACATGCATAAACATCCCATCATGTTGCGTTCATTTAATGACGCTATCACCTCTACACTTGGCACCGTCATCCTCCATGTTCGCGTGGGCCCCCACACTATTCCAGAGTTATTTTACATCTTGGAGGGGGAATTTCAATATAACCTGTTGCTTGGTAGACCCTAGATTCATGTCATGGGTTGTGTTCCTTCCACTTTGCATCATTGTGTAAAGTTTGAGCATGAAGGGACACACTTATACCATTCTAGTTGACCCATCACCTTTCAAAACCTACAACATGCTTTACCAACCCAATGATGTGCTCATACCCATTAAAGCATCTTCATCTAGGACCACTTCCTCTTCACCTACACCTCCACTCACTAGTGTCATCACTACCTCAACCGCACCTATATCCTCCATTCCTACCACTGCTACGACCTCCACAGCCAACCCGTTCAGCCTCCCAATCAGCTAGCTCCACCTCTGATCCAACCTCCACACATCGTCTATCACAGCTACCCACATATTGACCACCAATCCCTTGGAAGGCATTTTTCAACGCCTCACTCTAGGGGAGTATCGCCTATATAATGTCAACACATTCCTTACTCCACAAGAGTATGGAAGCCTTCACCAACATCCTCACTATGATCACCACATAAGAGAGTGTCTCCTTTACAGTCCTCCCCACCTTCACACCAATCTCACCTATGGGGGACTTGATACTACCACTTATACACCTGAACCACCATCACAAACCCACCCATTTTCTGTCGACCTCCAGTCACTCACCAATCGTCGTTTCACCCACACCTTCCTGCACCGATGTGCATGGAAGGGTTTTGGTTTTGGATTTTACGAGCAAGGCTGTCATACTATTATTCCATGTACTACCCACAAACATAATGACTGTAGTGGTATCAGCTTTGCTAAACCACCTACCAAGAAGGCTCGCATTGAACTCATTAAGGACATAAGCCCTTCTCCACCTTCTTCACCACCTTCACCTCACCGATAGAGTCGATGGATCCAAAATCCATCCCTCCTAACTTTTTTTTTCATAAACACCATTTCCTTGGGGCCTCTGACTTATCAACGCAAGGGTGAGGCTCCCTCTTCTCTTCCCTTCCTGTATCCTGAAATGATTGATGATGATACACCTTCTATTAATGTCATTCAATGTTAGGATGATGAATCTATACTCACCTACCTTGGTGCAGAAGACTCATATATTCACTAGTCATTACCATCTAAGATGCAAACCATGTTGAATGAATCGACTATCGAAATCAACATCCATACTCAGGATGACCCACACATTCTAAAGATTGGCCAATCTTTAGATACTGCTGAATAGGAAGCCATCACTTCTTTTCTCAAAGATCATAGCCATGCTTTTTCTTGGTCTTACGCAGACATGCCTAGTATTGACCCCACCATAGTGGTCCACAATATCATAACCATTCCTGATGCCAAACCCATAAAACAAAAGCTGAGGAAAATGCACCCTCGCATTGCTCTTCTGGTCAAAGAAGAACTTCAGCGCCTTCTTTCCATTTCCTTCATCTTACCCATTGATTATCCTCGATGGATTTCTAACATTTTCCCTGTCACTAAGGTGACAGGGGGACTCCACATTTGCACATATTTCTGTGACCTCAACCTAGCTTTCCTGAAAGATGACTTTCCTCTACCCGGTATTGACCAACTGGTTGACCTTACCACTGGTCATGAGATGCTATCACTCATGGATGGTTTCTCAGGTTATAACCAAATCTTGCTTGCTCTGGAGGATCAACACAAAACCACATTCATCACCCCTTGGGGGACCTTCTGCTATCGAGTCATGCCTTTTGGCCTTAAAAACGCTGGTGCCACATACCAGCGGGCTATGACTTACATCTTCCATGACATCATGCACCGTATATTGGAAGATTACGTAGATGATCTCCTGGCCAAATCTAAACACCACTCTGAGCACCTCACCATCCTAAAAACCATCTTTGACTACCTCATTAAGTATTGTGTTCACCTTCAGCCCAAGAAATGTGTCTTTTGTGTTCTCTCAGGAAAGCTCATAGGATTTATCATCTCCTTACGTGGTATAGAGGTTGACCCTGCTAAAGTCAAGGCCATTCTTGAAATGTCCCCATCCACTAATCTATGGCAGCTCCGTAGCCTACAAGGTAAGTTGTAGTCTATTCACCATTTCATTTCACAATTGTCTGATCGGTGTCAACCATTTCATCACCTTCTCAAAAAGGATGTTTCCTTTAAATGGGATGAGGACTGCCATAAAGCTTTTGAAGCCTTAAAACAATACCTTCTCCAACCACCCGTACTCATTCCACCTAAAGATGATCAACCCTTCTACCTATACATCTCAGCTACCGATCACTCCTTGGGGGCCATGCTCACTCATCATGATGAACAACATAGGGAGCAGGTGGTTTATTACATAATCCGTACTCTTTTGGACTACGAAACCCGATACACCCATGCAGAAAAACTTTTCTTAGCCTTAGTTTTTGTTGCCACCAAACTCCGCCATTATCTACTTAATCACAAAACCTATGTTGTGACCAACACCGACCCCTTACACTTCATGTATGCCAAACCTTACCAAAATCAACAAGCTGCACATTGGCTTATGCTTCTGGCCAACCTCGACCTCGAATTCACCCATCAAAATTCCATCAAGGGCCAGGCTATCGCTGACCAATTGGCTGACACACCTATTTCCAGGGACCAACCCTCTAACTTTGACTTTCCAAATGAGTCTATTGCTACCCTTTCCTTAGACGAACCCACGTACCAAATGACACTCTTCTTCGATGGTTCCAAGTGTTAGCGTGGGGGTGGGGCTGGTGTTATCCTCATTCCACTTGATGGTGAACCCATGCCTTTGTCTTTCAAACTTGATTTTGATTGTACAAAACAATATTGCTGAATATGAAGCACTTGTATTGGGTCTCTAGGCTGCCTATGCCTTAGATGTTAAGTCAATCAACATCTTTGGTGATTCTCAATTGGTCATAAACCAAGTCAATGGTATATACCAGTGTCGTAATGAGATACTTCAAAAGTATAAGCATCATGTGGACATAATTTTGACCACCTTCGACTATTATGACCTTCAAATTGTCCCACATTCTACCAACAAATTTGTAGATACCATGGCCTACTTGGCTTCTCAAATACTTGCTTCGCTCGCCAATTCTAAAATCTTTGTCACTGTACAAAGACTCCAATCACCCTCTTATTTACCTCATGAAGTTTACTCTATCGGAACCATTGCTCCTGACCTGAGTGACCTTTGGTATAAACAATACTCAGACTATCTTTCCCTCTCCATCTTACCTCCTGAACCTCACTCGTAATGGACAATGCACCTTTCTTAAAAGGGTCTCTTGTTACGTCATCATGGGTGGCCTCCTCTATAAGTGTGGCTTTGATGGTATTCTCTTACGGTGCCTTACGAGTTCTGAAATTCCTTATACCATTAAGGAAGTTCATGATGGCATATGTGGAGGTCACTTCAGTGGCCTTGCTATTGCTAAGTGTATTCTTCACCTAGGCTATTACTGGCCGACCCTTAACCATGATTGTTGTGATTACGTTAAGTGTTGTGTAAAATTCCAACAACATGCCAACCTTCATCATACACCCAGTCATGCCTTACAGGTCGCCCGTGACCTTTGGCCCTTCTCTCAATGGGGTTTGGATCTTGTCGGAGAGATCAATCCCCATTCTTCCCATTGACATCAATGGATAATCACCGCTACCAAATATTACACCAAATGGGTTGAAGCCATACCTCTCATCTCCATGAAAGCTAAGAAAATATGTGAGTTCATCAATCATCACATCATTTGTCACTTTGGTGTTCCACATCGCCTCATCACTGATAATGGAAAATAATTCAAAAATAAAACCTTGCGGAAACTTTGCGATGCCTTTGGTATTCAACTAAGTTTCTCATCACCATATTACCCACAAACCAATGGCCAGGCCAAATCCACTAATAAAACCCTGAAAAAAAATTCTCATGAAAGTGGTTAATGATACTGGGAAGGACTGGCATATGCACATTCCTTTCACCCTATGGGCGTATCACACTAGTATTCACACTTCCACTACTGCCACACCTTTTTCTCTGGTCTATGGTACAGAGGTTGTTCTGCCTCTCAAAGTCCAGATTCCCTCACTTCACATTTCTCTCCATGACATGCTCAATGATGATGAATTTCACCAGGACCATTTAGCACAACTTGAGTTATTAGATGAACACCGTCTTAATGCTCTTGACCATCTTCAAGTTTACCAAAAATGTATCAAGCGTGCCTATGACAAACGTGTCCATGAACAAACCTTCCAATTCGGTGACCTTGTCCTGAAAGAAAATCAACATGTAACCAAAGTGGAAAAAATTAAACGGGGAAAATTTTCTCCTAATTGGCTTGGACCATACATCATGACTCATACTTATGGATCAGGTGCTTATTGTTTATCTTCACTAGATGGTAAACCTGAACCTGAGCCCCTTAATGCCTTGCATCTTTGACCATTCTACTATTGAATTTCAGTCCTACCTCACCTTCTGCCTCTTTTTCATGCTCATCCCTTGAGCACTTTTCATTTCCCTCCTTTCACTATGCCACCCCCAATGATTAAACAAGAATCATGTGTGTACCCATCACTCTTTTATCTTCTCTTAAATATGTGTACCACGGCACTGCACATGACATGATTCTCATGGATACTTTTCATCTGTTTTTAGATGAGATCCCATGGTCATTTCACCTTGCTTTCTGAACAAGAATCTGATTCTTCACCTTAGTCTTGTCCATGACTTAAAATCCCTCACATGGGATCCAACTCCTTGAGTCAAACTTCCAATAAAAAGATGACTCCCTCAAAAAGGACATCTTTTTCTCTCTACATCTCTGTTATAAATAGACTGCTCCCTCGAAGGACAGCTATGTAAAGCCTACTTCAAAAAAAAAAAAAAGAGAAGAGAATCTGAAGCTTCCCACATCGATCAGCTTCACGAAGACCTCAAGGAGTTAATTTCCTCATCCCATATAGACTTCCCGCATCGATCAGTCTATCTCAAATACAAGTCAAAATAGAAAAAAAATTCATCATGGACTTGCTCATTGTGATCTTGGATCTCTTGCCAAAAAGGCATGCTACCTCATACCATATAACCTAACCAATTTTCACCTTCTTACCATTTGCACCTTCATTTCCTACCACCTCAAGGGACCTACTGGAACCGTGACATTTGGTGATCATGTGACTATTCTTCACCTTTAGAATAATCAACCATGCAATGTCTTTAGGGTCTTATGTTCACTAGCCTATCTAAGGTATGACCCACCCGTTATGATCCTTACCAATCAGGTGGATTTCTTGCCTCCTCTTATCTTTTCAACTTCTTCATTACATATTGATCATCTTATCCAGGACTAGATCCTTGATGCTTATCTTTGGGTAATTTTCCTCTTTCACCACAATCAACTCAAAAACCCATACCAATGTGCCCCAGAATTCACCCATACCTAAAATACCTAGACTCAATCATGCCTATAACCTACCAACTCATTCTCATACCTCCTTGCATTCTTCCCTAGCTTATGGGAGAACTACATCGGCCTGAGGTCCCTTTTCACTAGGACTATGTAGGCAGCACTCTAAGGGCATGGGGCCCTTGGAGGTTAGCTCGGCCACTCTCTACCCTAACCAATTCCCCTTTTCCTTTTCCTAATCACAATCTACCCTCGTTAGTTTCCTTTTTATATCAATAATTGGAAATTAAATCAAACAAACAACAAATTGTTTCACATCTTTATCATCATCATTCATACATTCATTATGTCTACCATTTCTTTACCATTATCATGCATGTTACTATAAAGCATCTCAACATGACTCATATCATCATTAATTACACAAATTAGTGAATTAAAAACTCAACCCATTTCGACTCATTCCATGAACTAAACCACACCCAAACTCAATCCATGCCTACCACAACCTAACTCAATCCATGCCTATGACCTGACTCAATCCATGCCTAACCAACCTGACTTAATCCATGCCTATGACCTGACTCAATCCATGCCTAAACACACCTATCATCCACCATCCATGCCTATGACCTATCTGAATCCATAATAACAAATTACACATACATCATTGTAGATATCCATCTCACATATAAATACATACAATATACCAAATACCAAATAATATGCATCTCATTCATATAAACCTATGTATATGATATCCATGAAAATCGCTCACCATCAGCACACAGGCCGGTATATGATCAAAAATAAATGCACACTGATACGGTATAAATAAAAAATAAATGATACAAAAATAACATCTCTAACAAAATCTCATATACAACCTCACCATCTTTAGCACACAGGCCGGTATATGAGAAAAATACAAAAACTCTCATATACATCCTCACTCTCTTTGGCAAGTAGGCCAATATATATCAAAAATGAATAACTACATCAAAATGGAGGGACATACATCAGGCATCATCCTGTCAAATATCCTCCATATCAGTCTCTCCCATCTCCTCCTCCCCCTCGGCTCCTATCTGGCAGCTTGATAACATCTCACCGCCTGTCATGGGTCATGGCCAGGTCCCTACTGGTACATCACCTGGGGCTGGCCTCTGTGAACTGGTGGCCTCACCCTGATCCTATCTCAGGGCTTGATGGCCCCATGTGCTCTCCACGTTATGGGTGCAAGATCTGGTCCTCTCACTCGAGGCCTGCTATTCCATGTACTCTTTGTAGAATAGAAAATATATCCCCGCCGCCATCAACTGGTCCTGATAATATCTGGCCTCACCTAGTGCATCCCATAACCTAGAAACAGGTACTATCTATGTGGTGGCCCCATCAGCCTTTGCCCCTATGCCTGTCTTGTGGGAGCCTATCCCACCCTTTCCTATGAAATGGGACCTCGTCCTGGTGCCTGTGGTGGTGCCATTGGCCTCACACCCTATGCTTGTATTTGGGCATGTAATGCCACAATTTTGTGCCTATGCAGTGGCCAACTAGCCCTGCAAACCTATAACATGCACCTGTAGGGTGGCCACCTGATCATCATCATCATCTCCATCTCCACCCTGGGCCATCTGGCCTGTAGACTGGCCACTATGTGCATGCAAAGCAGCCACCTCCACCTCTTGAACCTACTAACTTCCCTTATACCATCCCCAACTATGTAATCAGGGTCACCACCTGCCCTTGTAGGGCGTCTCTCTGAATGGTTATGGTGGCTAAATCTAGTTGCCTCGGTCTGGGTGGTACTACTCGTAAATGAGCTGCCCACCACTGTCTATATCTATCAGTCACCCTGACATCATCAATCCACTGGTCTATCACCTACTCCTCCTACCCTATGGGCACTGTCAGCTGTGGTAGAGGCAATGGTCTCTCCACATCATCCCTCATATACTATGGGAAGGGTGGTGGTATATCCTGGGGCAGCCCAAACTGCCATCTGACCCTGTCTACTGGGATCATCTTCGTGCTCCTCTGCATGATGCCCCTCAATCCATCTGAGTAGCTTCAAGCCATCTAACTCATCAGCCATCTTTCTGTATGAGGGATAACCCACATACGGTCTCCAAATAATGTCCACGCTGGACAACCCCTCCAATAACCACCTATAATATGCTACATCATGAGTAGCCCTGTCTGATCGACGCTCTCCAATCACAAGCACCCATCACCTGTAACCTACCCACACCAAACCTGGCTCAAATGCATCCGCACGGGGCATACCAATTAGATGAACACACACAATGTGCTCGTAGGCCCAACAGTGAAGAATAAATGTGCAACATAAGCTGAACTAGCGGAGCCGCCCATATGCCCATAGCTCTCTATATAACTACACTAGGAATGTTAGTGCCCATGCAAAGAAGGTCCTATCCATCATCATATCATGCAGCACCCCCATCAGTGATTGTGGGAATCTCCCACCCTCTGCATCCTGGCAGTGGAAAACAGCAGACTCACCTCTATCAATAACACTACTAGCCTCGTCTCCTCTGGATGGGCTAGGTACATCTCTCCATAACTTAGGGTAATGATGTGAAATGTCATCTCCACTAGTCCCTCACCAAATACTGTCAGCATCAACTCCTCATATGCCTCTGAGGAGATCGAGTATACCTACGTCCCCAATATAGGTAACCACAGGATCCTGTACACATCCTCCAAGGTGACTGTCATCTCCCCAGTCGGTAAGTGGAATATGTTGGTCACCGAATCCCATGTATCGATGAGAGCGACTATCAAATTTGGCTGCTGGACTACATGCTGGTAGCATCTGACCCCACTCAGGTCGGCATCATCTGTGACATGCCTCCACTCCTTGACTATCGTAGCACCCCCATGAACTATCAAGAGTAGGGTGGCACCCTATCTCACATCCTCATCTGATCTCTCACTTGCATCCAGTAAAACATCACATTACTACACCTTAATCATACCCACAATCACTCTCGACACCTCAGCTATACTTACCACCCTACCTCTCTTTCCCTAGACCTCTGCACTTTCATATCACATCTTCTATCTACCCACCCCAACCCTAACCCACTCTCATTCACCCTTACCTATTTTTTACCGCTTACGTATGTTCTGATTTTCCCCACAACATGTTCTCTTATCCCTACCTACCTCACCCACCCAACCTAGGGTAATTTTGGCCCCTTTTTCCCTAAATCATGACAGGTACCCTAATTATCTCTAACCGATCCCATCCCCCCATAAACTGGCATCGGTCACCTTTTTTGTGACCAATACCGGTTTGCTACCACCGATGTCAGCTAATCCTTAACCAAAGCTGGTCACTGTCGTTGTAAAAAAATACGACTCCCAAACCCCCCTTTTTCTAAAAACTTCCTTTCTCTTCCTTCTACCCACCCAATCCTACCCAAATCCCTCCTCCACCCTCCTCCACCCCTCCTTCACCTAATCAGCTCCTCCCCATGCCTATTTTACCTGATTTTCCCTCCCACCAATTCAAAATTCATTTCCCCCCAAACCTATTTTTTCCCCACCAAACATCTAACTCAATCTAACACACAAAACAAAGAACAAGATTGCCTCTTACCTCATCATGCTGCCGCCGTCATGGTGGCACATCAAGCCACTGCACCGGTGGTCCACTTGATCCCTCTCCTGTCTCTGCCATCACCTAATCAACCTCAACACCTCCAACCAACCGAATCAATCAATCCAATCTCATGGACCCACCTATCAACTGCTAATCACCCGCTACACTGCTTGCCAACTCAGCTATCCATTCCACACAGATGATTTCAACCTTTCTCTCTCTCACCCCTCATTTTCTCCAATTTGGTCAATCACAAATGATTTTAAAAACACGACATTTTTTATTTTTTATAGCCTACCCGACTTGACCGACAACAGTTTTACCTTAACCGACATTGGTCTTGTGCTCTAGCTCACCATGGTCGGTCCATCGCGACCGACATCGGTTCCTTCTAACCATTATCGGTTACTTCACTTAGTCATTTTCCTACCACCTATTCCTAATTTTCCTACCTGAATCATTTTTACCACCCACACTTGACTTGGACACTTCACTTTATCCTCATGACCTTATCATTTCCTACCTCACCTCATCCCCATTTGAGGACTCATTATTTTACCCATACCTCGACACTACCAGTGCTACGATCTAGTTACTTGGACCTATAACATTTCTAGTGATCTCTGACCTCATGTGCTCGCTATACCTTAGGGCACTGTTACCTATGTTGATTGGCATACTGACCTTAGCTTGCCTATTGTCGTGACCATTTATCCTGACCCAACCTTTGGTGTACCGGAACATACCTAACCGTTCCTGCACCTGACCTCCATTGTGTGTCCTGATCATATCCTATACCTTGGATACCGAAATCACCTTAACCTTGTTTGGATAAACCTATCGACCTTAGACAATGTAGAGTTTGCATGCTCTTCAACCTGGTAACGTGCTACAGTTTATACATGTGTGTGTGTTCGACTGTTACTACCTTTGTCCCTGACCCATTACCTTGATTACCCGAGTAGACATTTACCCCTTTTTATCCTTGTTGGCCACCTTCCTCTTCAACACATTCACCTTTTATCAAACCACTCACCGATTTCACCTTTTGCCTCATCAGTTCCTAGTTTGAGGGGAATCACCTTCACCCACACATGGGGCAACCACATCTTATTTTTGTCAGTGTTGCTTACCAATACAAGATACACAAAAAGGGGAAAAATGTAGACACCAAAATTGGGTCACACTCCCCTTGGTCCCTTGACAAATAACCAACTCGAGCACACTCACCTAGCCATGGCCCCTTTCATCCAATCTAATATTAATTTAATTAAATTAATTCATTATCTTATAATAGTTATTATTTAAAAATCCTAATTGGGATAATGCCTACACCACCACCTCACCTATACACCTCATCTAGCCACCTCACCCTAAGACATATTCTTAGTATGTTGCCATAACTAACTAACACCTACCTAAACCCTAAAAATAAAAATCCTACATTCCCGCTAATAATATTCCCACCCATTAGAAAGGAAGCTTCCATTCTAATCCACGAAAGGAAAATGAATGAGATCCAAGAAAATCAAGGTGATATGCCCATTTTAGTAAACCTAGGAAATCCTGCCTTAACCGACGCCAATTACCATAAACCACCGCCGGTCAACTCGTAACCGTCGTCGGTTACCATTTATTCCCCAAAACAACCTTATTTCAAGGTTGGCATTTTTCTGAGAGCAAGAGACAAAACCAGAGTTACATGCAAGCAGAACCAGCATTCGTACACTCATTAGAGCATTCATAGCCAGCATCAGAAGCAATCACAGAGCCATTTACATTCATTAAAGCATCTGAGGAAGCACCATCACCACATCAAAATCCATCCATTTGATCAACTGTCATTGCCATCCAGAAACCAAGGTCACACAACAGTAAGTATCTTGTTAACCAACATTCATCTGATGTTATCTTAGTAGACTCTTTTACTTATGTCATCAGTTTCTATTTATATTCCCATTCACCCATCATTTTCCTTCACACAAACTTGAGCATTCCTTCACCCACACCATTACACTACCCATATCATATTGATAACTACCCCCGAGTACACCTAAGACCTACAAAGACCTTGCCATGGTCCTATCCATTTCCATTTAGCCTCAGATATGTCACCACACCAATATTCTATTAATTTTTCTCTACCCCGACCATACCGACGCCGGTTACCCACAACCGGCACTGGTTCACTTAAACTGATGTTGGTCTCTATGTTTTACTTTCAGACTAAGAACAGAGCCTAAAATCTCCACCAAATACCCAAAACAACCCAGAACCAGACCCTAACCAGTAATAGTACTCTGACAAAGACCTTCACCTATAGATTTAATCATATCCAAGCTTGTTGTGAACAAATCTACTTATTGTAGTCGAATGAGATACCTAAATCATTTTAATTATAGTAGGGTTTAATTTATTGTTGACATCGAATTATTTTAAACAATGGATTGACAGCCTTTTAGGGAGTATCATACTTCCCAGATCTAGCATATGCTAGTCAGTCTACTGCATATACTGTTTAACTTCTATTTGGTGGTCTTGTTTTTTATTTCAAGTAGTTCCTCCTAGCCAAAAGGAAGCTCTCATGGTCAGCTGCAGATCAAGAAGTCATACGCACGCAACAACCTTCAACCAACTTTTAATAGGTATTCCTCCTAGCCTATTTACCGTTATCTTTTTCATCACATTCCTAGAAATGATCTAAGAACTAGGTGAAACATACATAATATAAGGTTGTTTTTTGACCAACACCTAAACATGCCACACAAAACATGAATATTGTATCTCATACCTCTAAATCAGTAAACAACATCTAAAATCATTCACCTCCATAATCATATCAGTCATCCACAATAAGATATTATAATAAAATACTTAAGAAGTTCATGCAATTATTAGTAATAACATTTCCCCTAGTGTAGTTATGAGGCATTTTGTGCTTATCATCAAATACAAGGACACTACACAGAAGACTAAAAATCCCTCCATGCCATAATTAGAAGTATCGTGAGAAAAAGACTTCTTCCATCATACAAAAATCATCCTAATCCATCCGCAAGTATTAATACAACCAAATCCCAACATCAACTCAAACTGACTCTACAATCCCTTAAACATATAAATTCCAAATCATTGTTTGATATCATATCTATAAAAAACAAGGATTTTTTTAGTAAATCTACATGCTTCCAAATAGATTCCATTTGTATAACCACAAGATCATGCATAAAAGATTTGAAATAATTCCCTAAAGCCTTTATCTCCATCGCTCCTTCTGAGTCACCCAACCCATCAACTTCTATAACCAAGGTGTCCATTCTCGCGACAGCTCAAACTCAATCCACTACATCCATATAAAACACGATCCTTCAATAATTACATCATGCTCCTATTAAGATGTCTCTTTATGAGCTCATTCAAAAATCTCCACAAAATTAGAAATCCATGATTGAATCCCTTTAGGACATTTCAGTACCATCAAATGACCCCCATACATTTTACAACCTTTTTAGAACACTTAAAATGTTTACCACTATCACATTTGACGACTCTGAAATTGCCTCCTTAAAACCTGAGGATCATGAACTTCCTATCTTCATCACCACCCAAATCAATGACACTCTCATCAAGAGAGATGAACAAAAATGGTGAAAAAATCAACATAATATCATCTCACACCTTTAAATAGCTTCAGTTACCTGACACCATAGTTACTCAGTCACCTGGTGTGCTCTATTCCTTTAATGACATAATCACCCCCACATTAGGCACAATCATCTTACCTATTAAAATAGGTGTTAAATCCTCCATGAGATCTTCTATCTCATAGAAGGAGAGTTCCAAAATAATATACTGTTGGGTCATCCCTAGATACATGGTAAAAAAAATTATTCCGATCCACATTACATTGATGTCTAAAGTATGAACATGAGGGTAAAACCTTTACGGTTCCCACTAATACAAATCCATTAAAATTTTGTCACATGACCTACATGACTAACGATGTGTTACTTCCATTATCAAACTCTTTTTCTTTAGATCAAGCTTAAACAAGATCCTCCATTCCCTCATCCAAACTACTATATAATCAATCTTTCAAAGACGTCATGCATCATCTATTTCTGAGGGAATATCACCCTCTAACCCTCAATACACTCCCTACACCTAAAACATATGGGAGAACTGAAAAACAACCTCTATGATACTAACGTAGGAAATATCATTTCCTTTGGTACCCCTTACCTCTGAACACAACCATTTTATGGAGGCATCAACCGCCCTTCATCTCATCTCAACGATCGACCACATGTAAAACTCTTCTCATCAAAAATTTCATTCTTAGGAAAACCATAGTTCATCCAAAATTACCTCTACCATTGCACATAGAAAGGCTTCAGTCTAGGTCGATATAAACAAGGTCCACATGACTTGCCATTTGAAAATAAGAAGAAACATCACCAAAAACATGGCGTTAGCTTCAAAACATCCCCTGCTGATTTATCACTATCAACATCATACTATCAAGTGTTAGTGTCACCTTTTTTAGACTCATCATTTGATGACAAAAACACTATATCCATTCCCCATAATGTTTTTTATTCAATATTGTTACACATAGAACACTAACTTATCAAGCTAATGGTATGATTGAAACCCTTCCCCTAATGTTACCACAAATGTTAGAGGAAGATTCCCCCACCTTTGGCATTCTCCAGTGTCACAACGATGATATTATCTTAACTTATATGGGTTCTGAGGATCACTATATTCAAAAGACCTTACTTTCTAATACGTCTACACTTGTCAATGAATCAACCACTGATGTTAATATTGGTACACCACAAGAGCCACACATTGTCAATATTGGCCAATCCTTAGACTCCCGTGAATTCCAAAAATTCACCATTTTATTATCAAAACACATTCAAGCCTTCATATAGTCCTATAGTGGCATGCCTAGTATAGACCCTAAAATCGTTATCCATAACATCATTACCATCACATATGCTAAACTTGTACAGAAAAAAACTTCTCAGGGTGCATCCTCACGTTAAAATACTTGTCAAGGAAGAACTTCAACGTCTTCTTTTATCCAAATTCATACTACCTATTGATTACCTGTAACGGGTTTCCAACATCTCACCTGTCACTAAAGCCACTGGAAAATTGCGCGTCTACACAGACTTCCGAGACTTGAACCTCGATTACCCCAAAGATGATTTTTCTCTACCCAACATCAACCAACTCATCAATTTAACAGTAGGCCATGAGATTTTACCTATTATGGATGGTTTTTATGGTTACAATCAAATCCTTATGGCATTAAAAGATCAACACAAGACATCCTTTATCACTTCATGGGGAACCTTATTCTATAGAGTAATTCCCTTTGACTTGAAAAATGCAGGAGCATATTATCAATGCGCCATGACCTACATCTTTCATGATCTCATTAAAGAAATGACAGAATACTATGTTGATGATATTTTAGGTAAGTCCAAGCACTAAAGATACAATCTAATTGTCCTTGATGTGATATTTGCACGTCTATTATAATTCTTTCTTCATCTTAATCCTACTAAGTACATTTTCAGAGTTATCATAGGAAAACTCCTACTATTTATTGTGTCTATAAGAGGAATTGAATTTTATCCTACCAAATTCAAGGCCATCATTGAAATGATTGCATCATCTAATCTCAAGCAACTTCGTAGCCTTCAAGAAAAAATTGAGTGTATATGTTGTTTCATCTCTCAATTATCAAACCATTGTCAACCTTTCCATCGAGTTCTAAGAAACGAAACCCACTTCAAGTGGGATGTAATTTTCAACAAGTATTTAACACCCTCAAACAATATCTTTTATCTCCTCAATGCTTACACCTCCATGCAAGGGGAGTCATTCTACCTTTATATCTTTGTGACTGACCATGTATTTGGAGCCATGGTGCCACATTGAAATAAACAAGGTAAGGAACAAACTATCCATAACATAATCTGTACCCTCCATGATTACGAATCTCACCATTCTGAAGTGGAAAAGTTGTGTTATGCCTTGTAATTTTTAACTTCCAAACTCCATCAGTACCTCATCAATCATAAAACCTAATTTGTTACAAACTTTAATCCACTCAAAACTATGTATTCTAAGCCTTATCACAATGATTGCATCACCAGATGTACAATGGATTCACTTAGTAAAAGTATGGTGTAACACATTTTTTTGAAGGGTATTACAAAATACCCTACAGTTAGATTTTACCTCTAAGTATTCAATTGATAATACCCCTTCCTATTATATTATTAGAATGAAAAAACCCCATATTTTTTTCCATGTATCTTACTTACCCATTTCTCCATTACAATTTTATTTACCCCTTTTTATTTCTACCTTAATATAAATAAAAGAAAATATACCATGTTACCACTCAATTATTATTTTATTAATATGGATTTTCTCTATTAATAGTGTTTGAATCCATTTAATAACTGTTACCAATTAACTTAATGTTTATATTTAATCATTTATCAATACTTGTTTAAACAATTAAGTGTTGCACATAGTGTCTTTGGTGTTTTCATTGATGTCAAAGGGTGTCTAGGTGGCATACGAGTCAACATGAGGTGTCAAGTGGCATGGTAAAGTTGCATTGGTAAATGATTAACTAAAATATGGAATTTAAGATTTAATTTAGATAGTATAACAATGAAATAAATAATGTAAACTAAAATGTAAATTTTAACTAATTTTATTTGATATTTAAATGAAATGAAATAATTTAAAATAGGAGAGATAAGGTACTAACATGAGAATAAATTACCTTGCTGTGATTCTAGAATGAACAAGACGATGTGTGGATGAAATAAAGGATGATGGTAAAATCCAAAAAATTACATCAGATGGAGATTTGACTGGACTGGGGTGCCTAGGAGAGGATCAGGGTGCCTATGGGCACCCTAGTCTGTAGTATGGGTGCTTTGGTCTACTGAACAACTCAACAACTGAATATAGAAATGTCACTATATCTTTGCAATGTCTTGATCCTTATCATGTGGTTGTCATAATAAATTTTCTTATGTCGTCGTAAAAATGTAATGAACATCTAACTAAAAAATCCCATACAAAGCATCAAATCCCTAAAAAATAAAGATACATATAAAGTCCGACCTTAGCTGCCACAATGGTGGAGGTACAACTAAGCAATGTAGTACATTCCAAACTGAATGTAGTTATGTGTGTTTGTGTGTGCAATTGTGTGCCTAGGGTGGCCTAGCATCAATGACACAGAGACAGGGGCAATAAATAATGTAAAATGCAAATGGTGGATGGAATAGAATGAAGACAACACTTCCTATGCAGTGTGTATGATGCAATGATGCCCAAATGCAATCCCTTACCTTAGTAGATAGCTAGCACTTAGTGGTAGATAGTCCACCCATAAGATAATAGGTATGTTATGTTTATATAAGGATCTCTTGCTCAAATTTCGACACTAATGACTTGACATGCCAACTAGTACCTAGGGTAATGCGATGGAAAATTTAAAAGACTGACCTAGAAACTCTAAATTAAACACAAGTGTTACCACGACCAGGGTGCCTAAAATAAGGACTGGGGCACCCATGGGTACCCCAATTCTACCCTAGGTGCCCTAGTCAAATACTAGAGATGAAAAATGACCAAATAACAAAACTTGATACTCCCTGAGAGATGACAAGAATTGTGGAAACAACTGACGACTGTGTAAGACAAATGATGATGAAAAATAACTAACCGATGATAGGCGTACGAGATGGGTCATTAGTGAATAATTTTTTTACACGGGTTCCATATATAAAATAACATATTTGGTGATATAAATGTAATAATAAGTGCATGATTTTATGACTACATTTTCCCCCACTTTATGTTGGTGAGAAGAAATATCAATAACATAAAGTACATAGAGATGCATACCTGAGAGAAAATCCAGAGAATCCCATGTTGTAGTAGAACATGCTAATAAAAGTGTGCCGAAACAACCATATAGTTTTCCAAACCATGGATCAACATGTTGATCCATGCAATGTAGTGAGAAGTGTAATGTCATGATGAAGTGTAATAAATGAGAGTGATGATAGAAATTCTAGATGATTGATGATTTCGAGCATTGTATGATGATGATGAGATGGGGTAAGGAGTGATCAGTTCTAGACCCAAATTATCTTACACGAATAATCGACCAGAGGATTTGGGTATCCTGTCGCAAGAGGAAGAGTGTAGGGAGAAAAGTGTATTTTTCTCCACTATCTAACTACATCCTCAAGATCTATCCATTGTAGACGGAGTCAGATCAAATATTTGTGATTTTTGGATCAAAATAATTTTGATCAAATAGTTGACCCATGTAGGAGTGGTATAGGAAGGGAACTCTTGCCTCCATTCCACAGGTATATCCGCAATGTGATGGCTTCCAATTTAGGTCATTTGGAAACAAAAACAAAATGGATGATGGCTTCCAAGTTAGGTCATCTAGAAGTAAACACCAAATGGATAAAATAAATTCCCACGTTATCCCAAGTTATGTCATCTGGGAGGCCAATTGTGTTGAATTTGTGTTGATGATATGATTTCAGTTGTTATAAATTTGAACACGTTGATTAATTGACTGGTTACCCATAGAGATATTTTACACTAGTTTTCCCAAGTTAGGTCATTAGAGGGAATCGATAAAAATCAGTGAAATATTGTTAACACTTGTTTCCCCCAAGTTAGGTCACTTAGGGGAAGTGATGAAATGTCGCATAGAAGAATTGTATATTTTTTGCCTCCAGATTAAGTCATTAGGGGGAATTAATAGTGAGATGTCACGCAGTGAATTAGTAAATGTTTGAAAATTATGATTTGGTAGTGTTGATTAATCACATGGTAAAGTAAGTGAAATTATAGGATGACCCCCAATGATATGCCCCCCCTTTCAGCGAAAGGGGAAGTGATGAGAAGAATGAACGCTAAACCAAAAGTAAGCACCAAAATAGATAAAAAGTGAGAATTTCCAAAAATTTGTATGAATTGGATGGAATATAAATTCAATAGGAGATAATGTGCATGTAATGCATATGTTAGGGTGGTAGGAAAAATTCTAAAAATAATTTCACAAATGGGGTGTAAATCAAAGTAGAAATGCTTAAGATATGACAAAAACGGTGTAGTGTGTATTAGTTTAGAGAATAAGTGTGAAGTAATGACCATAGTAAAGTAGGTGAAAAAGTAACTATAAGTAGTAAAGTGAAAAAGTGTGTAGTCACTTCATTTGTTGTTTACATGATTGTGAGATTGAGCGTGAAGTGAGTGAAAATTATGTAAGTAAGAGCAATACGTCCTAGTCTGTTTGAGAGGTGGTAACTGCTGTAGCTTCACATACGACATTGGAGTTGGTAAGTGTGTTGTTTTTTGAAAAATGTATATTGTAGTAGTCATTTTTGTTGATTTTTTCTAAATTGGATATTTTTTATGTTCTCAGCATTTGAGACTTGGAAAAGAGCGGTGAGGGCTCTATTGACCCCTGGATAGGAATGCCCAGATCCAGGTGGTAGTGTCCTACTCTTGGGCACCCCGGTCCTATATCTGGGTGCCCTTGTCCAGAAATTGTGTATGTGACCTAGAATGGTGAAAATCAGATTTGTAGTGTTTGTAATGTGATAATCGAGTGTGTTTTGATTTGTGTAGTGTTCTAACACTATGTTTGTTGTTTTTTGGTGATGTGTAAAGGGATATTCACTTGAGGGAGTTCCTCGGTCGTAATTTTAGTACACTTCTTAGATTGGGTCTGTAAGATGAGGATTGGAATTTCATGGACTGTGTCGGCCTATGACACATAGCACAGATAGGGGATGTGCCCCACAATATTTCTATGTTAAGTTCACTATGTGATATATGGTGTGCATATACGTGTACGTTTTGGATGCCTACATGGGAGATGACTGTTACTTTAGAGAATGTATATCACATATTGCAGTTATTAGTTATTGGAGAGAGTGTAAAGGTGATGCCATTGGAGGATATGGAGAGACAGATGCATGCTAACAAATGGTATTTTTTGTGAACTTGAGTATTTTCTGAGGCCCATATAAGTTTGGATGCTATCTTACAGTCCAGGGTTCCATGCTTATGGAAGTTCATAGTGGTTTTGATTGGTTCATTAATAGTAGTGGAGGGAGGAGGTGTAAGCATATTTTATAAGGTGCATGATATTTTTCGGCGGATAGAGGAGGAGGGTACTAGATACATGTGGGAATGGTGTGTGTTGGCCCACCTATACAAATATTTATATTGATTTACTCATGATGAGCATGGCGATGAGATAAGAGCCACTACACTATTGTACGTATGGGCTTATGAGGACATATTAGTGTTGAGATCAGTCAGAGGTCCAGGAGGAGAGTGGGCTAGGACAAAAATATATGTGAGGAGGTGGATCAATATTTGTGGGTGTAGGATGGACAAAAATACCTACATAGAACTGATAGACAAGATGAGGCTTGAGGTAGTTACATGGAGGCCATACTGCGATTATGAAGGATGACCCAAGGATGCAGTAGAGTTAAAATGTATTCGTAGGACTATGTGGTTGGAAGATTGATTCACAGGAGTGGAATTACTATAATAGGTGGATAGAGTGACAAAATAGTTAGGAATGGCTCAGGATGTGCCCCCAGTGTCATATATATGGTTGAGAGCTATCAGAGCACCTAGGAGGTTCATAGAAAGACTAGGGCCCATAGTAGAGCATCTAGCACCTCCCAGGCCAGATGAGGTAGATGCAACAATAAATTTGATAGACGTAGATGATGCAAGTTGCACAAAGGTTCTTAGAGAAAATCCCTCAACAGTCATGTCAGAACTGTAAGAACACAAGTTCCTCATAAGGAGTAAGGTGATAGTAATCACCTACTAAAGACCAAGGGAACATGAAATGGTGGAAGTATATGGGATAGAATCAACGTGAGAATATGTGCTAAAATTATTCTCATATGGAATTGTAGTGGTATGCGTAAAGGCAGTGGGCTGTGGAATCCAATGTGAAGGAGAAACATGATGCGGTGGATAGCATGAATGCGATGGATGAGATGGATGAAGTGAATGTATTGGATGTGATGATGTAACAATGTATGGACGTGGTGGAGAGCATGTATAAGTAAAAAACTATGGTGATGGATGTACCATGGCTTGAGAATTAGGTGGAGGAGAGGACTCAACTATAGTAGAAACTCTCTAACGAGGTATAGGAGAGATGGATCACTCACGTGAGCGATATCCAAAGGAGATGATTCCCTTATACTCTAATTGTTGTAATCTATCATGAAGGGTAAGATAGTCATTATCCCTATGGCCATTTATGCGATGATAATTATAATAAGGTTGGTAACAATGACATTGTCTCCTTGTGATGTGGATGATGCTTGATGGATGGTAAGAGAATTATGCATTTTTATTGTAAGGAAAACAACACATCATGAGGTTTAGGATGATGGGAGAAATGAAATTTCTCACATGACATAGATAGAGTGGAAGGAGAAGTGGCCTATCGCAGAGTACGATAAAAAGTATGTTAAGGTGGTGGAGTAGGTTGAGCTTGCTTCCTTTGCTTGTGAGGAAAATGTGGAGACTGTGTAGGAAGCTCAACCACTTTCGACAGAGGAGGACTAGATGGTATAATAGAAGTATATGTATGTGGAGGGTCAATGAAATTTTCTAAAAGAATATCTTGTTTTGGATATAGGATTTTGTAGCAGAGAAGAATGAATGAGTTACATGTATCATACTGCAATATTTTCTTAAGTGTGTGAATCAGACCATGATAGAAAATAAATTTCTTTTCTAGATCAATAGGTTGGAATATCGGTTGATGTATACAAGCATTGAATCGTAAGATATAGACCTTGACATGTTCATATGAGCCCTAATGTAAAGTAGGTAAGCGGTCATAAGTAACTTTAGGGATATTTTTGATGATAAAACAATGGAGGAAAGTGTCCTCCATGTCATAGTAAGTACTAATGGACCCAAAGGGAAGATGAGTGTACCATTGCAACACCTCATCAATAAGATTGTATCAAAAGGCTGTAAGTAATGATCTATCATCAGAATAAGAGGTCATAAGCATGAATTAGTGTAGAATATGAGCATGAGGGTCACCAGTACCATAAAAACATGTGAATTTAGGCACGATAAAGTCCTTAGGAAATATAGAATTATGAATCTTATTAGGGACAGGATTACCATGTAATGAGTTCTTATCAATAGAAGCATAGTAAGCCCTACTTTCTAGAGTAAGAGACTGAACCTGAGATTGTAATTGACCTATGACGTGCATGAGAGAAATGATATCCTATGAAAGAATAGTTGAATATGGAAATAATGTATTAAGAGGTTGTAATTTTCCATTATGAGTAATCATAAGAATATCAAGAGATGATAAAGAAGAGTACGATGCTAAGGGAAAACTAGGACTAGGATGATATAGATGGAATATCCATAACAGTGGTAGGACTAGCATCAGACACATCCAAAATAGGTTAGGAGACTGGTGGAGATAAATCTATAGGAGAAGATGAACAAATGGTTGCAGATGATGTAATAAGAGGAGATGAAATGGTATGAGAAGAAGTGGTCAATGGAGGTAGCTTATGCATAGTGATAAATGCAATCTCAGGAGAAGGAAATGATGGAATAGGAGATTCAAACTAATAGTATTAAAAGAAGGAGAACCATGGCTATTAATTTCTTGATCAGTATCAGATAGAGACTCAGAAATGAGAATGTTGCTAAGAATACTGTCAATAGGATCATCAACATAATATGAAGGAGTATGTAAGCTAGTAGGAGATGTATCATGATAATAAATATCATAAGTAGGAGAATCATGAGAAGGAATAATAATAATGTCTGAATTAGGAGAATAATAAATATGCACATGTGAGCGAGTGTCAATACCAAGAAAATAATCAATAAGAGAATCATCTAAAATTTCCTTAGAAAGGTCAGAAGGAGGATCACAAGTAGTCATATAACATGGTGTACAATGAGTAAATGTTATTAGATCATCAAAAATACTAATGAAAATGGGAGAATATTCAAAATGAGTAGGCACATATTGTTGAACATCTAGAAGCTATTGTTTGATATGAGATGGAATAAGAGTAGGATTACCATAGAGAGCCATGAGCTCAATAATGGTAGCCTCATCATAGATAGGGTTAACACTAAAATGATACATGATAGGTGAAGAAGATGAACTATCCTTAGCCATTAGGGTTTGAAACGGATCCTAAGGAAAAATATTATAAAGTACAGGTTCACCAAAATGATTAACTAAAATATGGAATTTAAGATTTAATCTAGATAGTATAACAATGAAATAAATAGTGTAAACTGAAATGTAAATGTTAACTAATTTTATTTGATATTAAAATGAAATGAAATACTTGAAAATAGGAGAGATAGGTTACTAACCAGAGAATAAATTACCTCACTATGATTCTGAAATGAACATGATGATGTGCAGATGAAACTGAGGATGATGGTATAACCCAAAAAATTGCAGCAGATTGAGATTTGACTAGACTAGGGCGCTTCTGGGAGAGGATTAGGGTGCTTGTGGGTGACCCTAGTCTGCAATATGGGCACTCTAGTCCACAAAATAGATCAAGACCTGAATTCTGAGAAGTGTCACTAGATCTTTGCAATGTCTCGATCCTTGTCATGTGGTCATCATAGTAACTTCACTTATGTCTTCGTAAATCTGTAATGAATATCTACTTGCAAAACTCCATACAAAGCATCAAGTCCCTAAAAAATAAAGATGCATATGAAGGGGTTAGACTAACCTTAGCTGCCACAATGGTGGACTTACAACTAAGCATTGTACTACATTCCAGACCCAATGTAGTTTTGTGTGCTTATATGTGTAATTGTGTGCCTAGGGTTCCCTAGCATCAATGACGTAGAGATAGGGGGAAATAGTTAGATGTAAAATGTAAATGGTGGATGGAATAGAATGAATACAACCCTTCCTATGTAGTGTGTGTGATGCAATGATGCCCCAAATTTCATTCCCCTGCCTTAGTAGATAGCTAGCCCTTTGTTGTAGATAGTCTACGTCCATAAGGTAATATGATGTGTTATGTTTTTATAGGGTATCTCTTGCTCAAATTTTGACACTAATGTACTGACATACCGAATAGTACCTAAGGGAATGAGAGGGTAAATTACAAAGACCAGCCTTGAAACTCTAAATTAAATGACAAGTGACTGTCAAGACTAGGGCACCTAAAAATAAGGACTGGGGTGCCCATGGGCACCCCATTTCTATCCTAGGTGCCCTAACTTTAAAGACTAGAAACGACAAATGACCAAATAATAGACACCTGAGACTCCTTGAGAGATGACTCAGAACTGTGCAAACAACTGACAACTATGCAAGACAAATGACGATGATGACCAACTAACTGATGACAAGACTAGGGGATGGGTCATTAGTGAATAATTTTCTTACATGAGATCCATATATAAAATAACATATTTGGTGGTATAAATGTAATAGCAAGTGTGTGATTTTGTGACTACAGTGAAGTGGCATGGTGTTTAAGAGTGTATGCATTTTCTTGATGCACGATTCATGCAAATAAGGTGCTTTGAGTGAGCTCCAGAGGTTATATGTAGGTTGGTAGGGTGTCTAAAATGATCATATATATATATATGTGTCAAAGGTTTGTGATTTTTTGCAAGATGGAGAACAAATTAGGTTCCATGAAACATGTGTTGAAGCAAGTCAATCTAGGCCCAGTCCTAGACCTAGTGCAAGCATGTATAGTATGGTATGGTGAAGTACATTATGTTTGAGCTGGTCAAACATGGATAAAGAATAATAAGAATGCATATGATGTGCGAGGACACTCATAAGTTTCTGAGAGTGCAGGTTTGAGGTGAAGGCATGTTTTCTAGGTCTACACTAGACCTATTATGAAACCATAGGTGGCCAAATGAGATAGCCTAGAGAGATTTGAGCATGGAAATGAAAAGGTAAGCTTTGGAAAATGTGTATCAGGTTATTATTGAGGTTTGGACCAAGTTTTAGGTGTTGGTTTGTAATTTTAAGCATGTTATGAGATTTTTTCCCTTATCAAGTTCAAGGAGGTGATTTTTTGAGTTCAAAGTTGAATTTTTGATGCTCGTTAGAGAATGTGTGCTTTGCATGGGAGGCTGAGATTTTGGGGTAAGTTGAAGAGGTATCATAAGAAGAATTTCCAAGTGGAATGAGGTATTTTTTATGGTCATATTTTTATGAACCATCGTTAACACCAAAAATTCTCTATTATGGCTTCAAAACCCTAGTTTGAGAGCGAATTGAGAAAAATTTGGTGTACAATCCCAAAATTGATTGTTTGAGAAAAATTGATTATTAGATGTTGTAGATTACTCTTGCATATTTTTAATGGTTTTTATTTGGTGTGTTGAATATGTGTGGACCCCACTAAATTTTTTAAGTTTATGAATATTTTCAATTTGTGGAAAAGTTATCTATTGGACCATGGTTGAGCCTTTAGGAGGTCAAGTGTTCCCTATCTTTCAAGACTGGTCTTTGGGGATGAAATGGTAGATTTAGGGAAGTATTCTTGCAGAGGTGTTTTGAAGCATCTAATGTCTGATTTTCGGAAGTATTAGAACTTGGTGATGTATTTGAGATCAAGAAATTTCCATTGATATATAACACTTGCATAGTTGAGGTCATTTGATGTGGTATTGAGCCTGATCTTTAAGGTCTAGGGTTTGGTACATAAGAACAAACATGTTCTTGAGATGGTTTTAGAGCTTGAGATGATGATGTATGGCTTTATAGGTATAGTGGAAGCATGATGAGGTTTTTAATGATATTTGTGAAGTGAGTTAAATATTGGTGATGGCTATGTAGCCACAAAGTAGTTTGGTTTTGATGAGAAGGCACATTTTGGTGCAATTAGGCCTATTGGAGAAAATTGGGTATGATGATGATATGGCCCACCTATATGGACTTGTGTATGATTTCCTCATGATGTTTTTATTTTATTTTTGTGTTATATTATCTATGAAGTCCTATCTAAATGACTTGAATGGATGTGACTTGTATAAAAGTAGTTGTATTTTCTTATTTGAGCTAGTAGAAAGAATGGGATAGTAACAATTTTTTGAAGAAGGTATGAGCAAGATAACAGGGAATAATTGAAGAGTGTTAGGTATTGAAAATGATGTAGAATGATTCTATATTTCTAATATGAAAATGGTGAGCTTGAATAAGGTTATCCATACATTACCTAGTTGGAGAAGAAGACCTAATTGGTGTGCATGAGGATGAGTGAGCTAGAGGGTTGATTGCAGGTCTTAGTGATCATGATGAGAGGGAATATATGATGTTCATTTTATGAGTGTGTTATACATCTAGAGAGATAGGTCACTTGTACTAATCATGCTTGCTGAAGAATCCCTAGAGTGAAGAAGACAAGAAGGTTTCTTTGAGAGAGTTGTGAGTTAAGAGGAGAGAAAAAATTGATCACAATTAGTTGATTGAGAAAAAAAGACATTAAGTGATCTCAATGTTAGGTCATATTATGGGATTGTATCCTCCTTTAGATTTGGTGCTCTACTAAACTAGGGGTTAATGCTCCTTGTAAGGTTGGTGCCTGTTAGAGCTCAAAATTTCACCCTACTCCAAGTCATAGACAACTTGGGATTTTGAGGCAACATGAGACTGTCTCCAAGTTGTGGGACCTTACAACCTGAGACAGACCTCCAGAGAACGTTGGTTCCTCTACCTATTCCTAATGTTAAAATTACACTGAATGCAGAAAGAAAATCCTAAACTAACATGCCATAGGACTACGGGTAGAAGGAGATGTAAAAAAGAAAAATCCTAGGCTAAAAGGGTTGTGATAACATAAAAAGAGGGGTTGAATGTTGCCCATGAGGGGAAGGAAAGAGAGAGGAATATGGGAGAGAGGGAAGATGCACATGCCGTAGATCAAGAACCATGCATACTCCACTCACCCACACATTGACAACATAGCAAAAATGGAACCTACAAGCAAGAAATACACACAACGTGCCAAACGAATAGAAAGGAAATACTACAATTAAAAATATATAGGGCAGAAAAAATGTGCCACAAAATAGATTTTATATTGCTTAAAATATTCACAATTCCATTATATTAATGACATAAGGCATGATTTACATTATAGGGACTAGATTTGAGGTTTGGAACTCATGGGAAGTTGGCCACCATTTTGGGATGGTGCCACTACAACAAAGAGAACTGAAAGAACCCCCTCAAATGAGTGAGTTTTCCATATTTATAGAAATTGAGATCCCACCTACCAGGCATTAATTTCCTAGTAGTTGGTTGAGATACTTCATATAATGTTCATTAATGTTTGAGGAGTCGACTGGTAGTGTTTCTTTTCCTTTCTCCCAGTCAGTAGATTTAGCTTTCAATTGTTAACCAACAACATTGATCTGATACCATTCAGTTGCATCCATACATCCCTTAGCTCATCGGCCGGGTCAGTTACATTTTCACCCTTTGAATCTTGTTATTGGTGAGTAGTACAGTTTCATACTACTGGTCGGTAGCATCCTTACCATCATACACCACCCTCCCAAATTATCATCCATCCTTGATCCTACTACCAACTGATAGCTTCCGTACTTGCTACCGGTGGGGTTTGAGGTAACCTGGTTCACCACAAATTACACAACTCGCTAACATTCCAACTCGCCATTCATTGTAACTCATCCCACATGAATACCAACTTGTCTGAGCCAACCCACAAGCTTCCTAGGGGTCTAAAATTTGGTGGCCATCAGCACTTCATTCTCCTTGTTCAAATAATTAATCCCATCTTAATGATAAGTTATCCAAATTAACCTGAGGGGTTAATTTGGGATAAAAGTTTGGTGACCTCTAGGGGAAATCTACCTGCTAGATGAAAATACCAGTAGCCTTAAAGCATCCATTAGGCATGGAGTCAAACGTAACCTTGAAGAAACTGATCTTTCCCTTTAAAATTTTTCTCCTGAATCTGTTGTGACCTTAGCCTGATATATGGAGCTTTAAATGAATCTCTGAAATTGCTCCAATCATCTGATTCTTCTATGTGGCCTTAAAATCTATACACAAAAGGAAATTCATATACGTTCCAAGTGGATAGATGTAGAGTGTGCACAAGCACTTGTTCTACTAAAAAACAAACCTACCTACTCTACCCTCACCCGAGATAAGAGAAGCTAAACAAATCTTGTAACATGCAAAAATAAATAGTTTCCTTTATTTACAAAATGTGTCTATGTAATTAATTTTGCAAAGGTCATGGAATTTACTAAGAGTGAAAAACTATGTTGAAGTTGGTTTTCCACCCTTCTCCTCAAATTATCAACAAACAAGACAAACACCTCCTTTAGTTTTTTTGCATTTGGATTTGGGAGGCATTACTACTGACTGTTGGTACACTAAAACTCTTCATCATGCTCTGAAATGATCATGACCGGTTGTAACTCCCTATTTAGATCTAAACTAGCTAGATATATTATTGGGAAAGAGCCGATCCTTTTGATTTTCCCATGTTTGTTGCAATTAACTCCATTAATGGATTTGGTTGAGGCACTTTCCTCTTCTTGGTGGATGTCTGCAAGCTTATCTGGAATTAATACTGCTTCTTCTACAAACAAATTTATTTCCACCCTTGTGTTCTCATGCCTTGCTTCCTCAAAAAGAAGCTAGAGAGCTCAAACTCATCCTCCTTGAAATCTCTAGTCCCTTTCATTAAAAGTATGGTAAGCTCCATACATGCAATGCAATGAGGATCATTGCATTCCATTAAAGTATCTTGCTCACTATCCAAACATTCTTCCTTAAGGTCTTGGATGCAAATAGCGTTAAAAAAAAATATCTCCTCCCCTTCAGTTACGTTCTTATTTTCCTCTACATCTTCTTGGTCTGTTTTGATATTCAGCCCCTCCTTATGTACATTTTGAAGCCTCTCATCCTCCCAATATGAATCAGACCAATCCTCACCAGATATGGAATTATCTTCTTTAGTAGAAATGGTTAGAAAAGAGAGATAAAAAAGGGTTTTTTGATTTGTTTCATTCTTGGGAAGAGATGTTTGATGCTCAAAATACCTTAATTGATTAATTGGAGAAGCCAAATGATCCTAAAAAACATACTTCCTACTTTGCTGATTTGCTTTCTCCAAAAAAGATACATGAACCTGCCTGAAGCCTTGTTGTTTAGAGTGTTGCATGGGCTGCTCCTTCTCTCCAAAAGCATAGTAGACCTCATGTTCTACCAACCTTATAGGATAACTTGGTCTAGTAAGGGTTGGGTAAAAAATAGGGACAAAATTTGAAATACCACAACTCCTAGGAATATTAGTGCATGGTTTAGAAAAGTTGGGTAGTGCTCTGGGTGGAGATAGAAGGGAATTATGCAAAGTATAGGGAATGCTTTAGGCCCGATAAACATGAGGAGCATTAAATGAAGGACAAGGAAGTAAAAGAGCTTCCTATTTTTGAAATGGAACGATGGATTTTCCTTTATTTTATCAAGGGGAAGGAAGAATTTGAGGTGATGAGGGAATAATTATAGAAACAGAGATGGGTTTTCTCTGTCCATCTTGAATGAGCATCTTCTCAGCTTGTGATGCAATGGTAAAATCTTGAAGAATACTAAAGCCTCCTAGGGATTGAATCAATACAGCTAAATCAACATCAAAAGACATCAAATAATACAAGAATTTCATATCTTGTGGGGGTATAAATTATTGAGGGATTCTATGCCAAGTCCATGTAAATCTGATGTTGAAATCAGAGATAAAATCCATTAGAGCCTGCTGTATTTTGCTAAGATGTTCCATGAGGAAAATGACATATGTATTCTCCTTGAACCAATTGTTTAGTTTTTCTCTCAGCTGATTCCATGTGGAAATGGATTATGGAGCCAAATTGTTGTACCAATCTTTTTCTTTGCCTTTGAATGATGACACCAACAGTCTAAGGCAAATATTTTCTTCCATGATATTATGAATGAAACAATGGTTTTTTTATATCTTGAATGTGATCAACAGGAGATTGATCTCCATTCCCATGGAAAAGAGGAACTTTTTTCAAGCATATTTTGGGGAAATCATCCCACTACTGGAAATGAAGGGGGATAGAACTGAAATGAGTGAATGGAAAAAATATTTAGAGACCCATGACAAAATGGGTGCATGGAAATGACTAAGGGGATGAAGGAAAAGGATTGAAACATGAGAGAATGCGTTTTTATGAAATAGTGGAGTCACCAAATGTTAAGTTATATAATAATTTTTTATTTTAATTAGGTATATGACGTTATTTATTATATGGTTATGTTTTAGTAACCATATTATTATTATTGTATTGTTTATTTGTTACATTATTGTTGCAACTGCATGTTTGTTATACTTTTTTCCCATGTATACTTTTGGAAGCTTATGTAAATTAGTTTATTGTTGTACCTGTGCAACATATTTCCATGTGTGTATTCAATTGTACAATTCCTATAAGAATTGCAACACTCCATTGTAAGTTTGATTAGATTGATTATTAATAAAATAACCAGGCTTCTATCCATGTTCTTAATCTTTCATTTGGTACCAGAGTAGGTTGAAGCTCCTGGCCAGGTTGGAGAGAGGTTGCAGAGGAAGAAAAATCTTGGAGAAGAAATTTGCATCATTGGAGAGCCAGTGCTGCCTCCAACAACTTCCTAGATCTCCCTGCAGTCCCACAACCTCTTGAGATATCTCCAGGTAAACGTAAAGAATTTTTTTTCCTTGGTGCCCTCTACACCAGGAACATTTTCTCTTGGAGAATTTTCTAATGTTTTATAGAGCTAAAATTTAAAATTTGAAAAAAATAATCATTCCCCAATAAGGGGTTTTACCTCTAAATTTAGAGGTGCCTATTGAGTCTTTGCTAAGTCTCTATTAAAATAGTCAGTCTACAAATATTTTGGAGACTCTATCGAGCATTGATCTAATGACTCCAAGCTATCTACCTCAGGATTGAAGCTCAACCATTGAGTAGTTATTTTGATTTTTTACTACATTTGAGCTTTGATCCTTGACCGAGCTTGCAAAGTCAATAACGAGTCAATATGTTCATCAAGACCATCCTGGTGTAGTTTTTGGACTATCGGCGTTGAGCCATCTATGAGAACTAAGCCATTGGAGCTCCTATTTGTGCATTTAAATCAAAGAAAAAACGATTTTTTAATTAGAAAATTGAGTTTAACATCGACTTGTAAGCTACCAGCATTGAATGGATTTCAAGAATAATCATGCAGTGGCCAAGTCATCAGAAAGACTTTGAGAACCAAACTGTTGAGCCAGTCCGTATTGTATGAATAGTCCCTTGTGCCATTGGAGAACTATCTGGCATTAGACCGAGCTCGATCCAAAAATCTGAGAAATGACCATGTACATCGACTTGCACAAAATCGAAATCCATCAATCTTCCTACAAAAAAGTGTTCTGAGTCGGGCAAGAAGCTTGCTCACCTCCAAGCACTAACCCTACAAACAAAATAAATCGGAGCTAAACAGCTACAAAGGAGTCAATAAAAAATGGTGGAAATACCAAATAAAAAACAAAGGATATTAATACAAACAAAAAAGAATCAAAAGAGAGAGGTTGAGATCCACATTCAAAGGATAAACCTAATTGACCTGATTTTATGACTACAGACTCCTAAAATAAGAACCCTGGAAGCCAAATCCTCATTACCACGTGGATCCTCTAGTCAGCCACGTCTATTGTTTAAAGGTTAGTCATTCATTTTTATTGTTTAAATACAATTTGCTTCATTTCATAAGCAAAGCATTTGGTAGTGCTCAGTTGGATAAGTGGAAAATCCTTGGGTGGGTAAGAGGTGAGGGGTTCGACCCCCACCCCTAATTATTTGATTTTTAAACTATTGAGATTTAGCAGTGAAATTGGAAAAACCACCAAACTTAGAGGTAGCAGAAAAACCTCCGCTAAACCCACTTAGTTATAACTAAACAAGCTACTAAAAATAGCGGAGAAAACCCTATTTTTAGGGTGAAAAAAATTCTCCCACTATGCTTATTTTTGATTCTGAGTATTTTTTCCAAAAGGAGGGACTATTTAAAAACTTCATTTTGAGCCATTTTTTTACTGATCTTTTTCTCATAGAGCCGTATTAATCGCTCCTGAGGCCACTAGGGCCCTGAAAAAAAATTTTCCTGCCATTCAATTTTTTCATAATTTTGAATGTAATTATATACTTCAGTGTATTGTACTAATTTTTAGGTTGCCATATTCAACTGCAAACCATTGTAACTGTTGTAAAACTAGCAAAGATTTGTACTAAAAAATATTAAAATTTAGTTCTGAATCACTCACGAGATCTTTGATCTCATTTGCAGCGTTCGGTATAAACAGTGCCTCTGGGAAGCGCTTATGGGTAAATTCATCACGACTACTACTACACTTAATGCCTAATATAGCTGCAACAACGTCGTCTAGGCATCGACCCTTTAAATTGATGGGGAGTAATAAGGACACGGTGTACAAAATATGATCCCTCTCATCCATCTGTGAACGATTTCTCAACTTAAATCTGGACTGATAAATTATCTGAGTATATAGTGAAGTTATGCATGCGTATGAGGATATTTTTTGGGTCGGTGTCAATAATCATACAAACCCCTTTCAGTACTATCTTGGTACCACATATCAAACTCTTTCACGTACGTTAACGCCTCTTTCACGTACCGCTGGGTATATAGAAAGGGCGAGCTTCTTCCACATACCGATGGGTATATCAGAAGGGCACGTATATAGAAAGGTTTGGTATATCAGACTGATGGTATATAGATTGGGAGACCATATACCTGGAGTGATAAGAGCCTTACCCTTTGTCAGTTGATTCTGCAAAATGGGCACCAATGCCCCCAAGTTATTTTTTCCAGATTCACAACTACTCAAAGGGAATAACTATGCAGCATGGAACACAAAATCAAGACACAACTTGAGTTTGAAGAGATCTGGACCATTGTGAATGGTACTATAACCAGATCAGCAACTGATACAACACAATAGAGATAATTTGATAAATCTGATCAGAAGGCCAAATAATCATCTTGTTTGGAGTGTCCAATGATGTGCAACCCCACATTTGAGATGCCAAAACAACCAAAGAAGTGTGGGATAAGTTGAGCACAGTATACGAGGCCAAAAACAAGAATGTCATACTGAATTTGTAGAGTCAGTTACACACACTGAAGTTTAAGCAAAATGAAAAAATAGAAGCTTTCCTGTGAAGAGTTGCAAAGTTGAGGGCTTCACTTCTAGCCCTAGGAGAAGTGGTCACTGATGAAGCTCTCATTCCCATTTTTCTGAGAGCCCTCCCTCCTTCATACCACATTTTTGTGACAACACTAAACTTTTCAGATATGACAGTTAGTTTCGACAAGTTAGTGAACCTACTGCAACAAGAGGAAGCTATGTATAATAAAGATGATGAAGAGGAGCAGGAAATTTCTTCTCATCAGAAATGGAAAGGAAAAGGAAAAGGAAAACCTAATTCATATCAAAAGTCCCAAAATCAGAATCAACATCAGCAAGGGGACAAACAACAAAAGAAGAAATGTCCTATATGCAAAAGAGGACATGAATTGAAATATTGTTGGTATAATACATATAAGAAAGGTTCATCAAGAAACTCTGGACCTCAACACCAACAATCTCACAAGGGACATTCTAACTACAATCAAGGGTAGAAAAAGGGGAACTGGAAAAGAAAACCCCATCAGCAAGGAAATATTGTTGAGCAAGAAGAACATTCAGATACTGAAGACTACTTGTACATTACTCGATCAAGTGAACCCTCCACGTCATCTAGTGATGTCTGGTATGTTGATTTGGGAGCCACTTGACACATGACTATCCACAGAGACTGGTTTACTTCAATGAGGGACACACCTTCAAAAAACCATGTTTCGTTAGGTGATGATTCTTCATACACAGTTCAGGGGATTGGGAACATTTCTCTACCCCTTGGTTCACACAACTGTAGATTATCAGATGTATTATATGTCCCTGGGTTGACTAAAGAATTTGATATCAATAAATCAAATCCTTGATCATAACTTGAAAATTGATTTTGATACACATTCCGGCAATAAAATGTGCTTAATTCGAGACAAATCACGAGGCTTGAAAATAGTTACAAAAGCTTCCAATGTGGGACGCATTTTCCAGCTTGATTTTTTCCATGGAAATGATTAGGCATTTGTGGCTAAGAACTCTACCTCTGCACAATTGTGGCATCAGAGACTTGGTCACATCAGTTTCAAGTATCTCAAAACACTTCGCCGGCACAATATGGTAAAAGGATTACCATCTCTCCAAAAGGATATAGACAAGTGTCCTCACTGCCTAGCAGGAAAACAACACAGAGCTTCATTTCAGAAGAGTACTTATCAAGCTCATGGTAAGATTGATCTAGTTCATACTGATCTTTGCGGTCCAATACAACCGAGTCATTCTGGATTTCAGTACTTCATACTTTGTGTTGATGACTATTCAAGAAAAATGTGGATTTTTTGTCTTCGCAAGAAAAGTGAAGCTTTTGAAAACTTCAAGAAGTTCAAAGTGGTTGTTGAAAAATGAAATTGGTCATCACATTAGAACTCTCTGCTCAGATCGAGGGGAGGAATTCACCAGTGATGAGTTCAAAGACTACCTACAAGCTCACGAGATTCATCGAAAAATGTCTCCTCCACACACACCGCAACAGAATGGTGTTGTTGAGAGAAGAAATCATACTATCATGGAAATGGTGTGATGCATGATCGATGATTCTGGACTAGCAAAGACATTCTGGGAAGAAGCAACAAAGACAGTAGTGTATTTTTTGAATAGAGTGCCCACAGTTGCTCTTGACAGAGTAACACCACATGAAGCATGGTCAAAGAGGAAACCATCTGTTGCACACCTCAGATTATTTGGGTGCAAAGAAAGTATGCATATACCCAAACAGAAGAGAAAGAAGTTGGATATGAAATCAAAAAAACGCATCTTCATTGGGTATAGTGAAGAGACTCTTGGGTACAGATTGATGGATCCTAAGACCAGGAAAGTCTACACCAGTAGAGATGTTGAGTTTTTTGAGAAGAAGGAAGCAGAGACTCCTCCTCCAGACTCACCTGATGTAGATTTTTCACCAGTTGTAAAAACAAAAGCTAATGTTCCCACAGATGATGAAAGTGATGATGGGGATGATGGTGATGATCAAATAGAACCACGACCCATGGGAGAAGTTCAGCGTATGCCCAAGTGGTATACTAGTATGCTACGAGATGCAAGAATGGATGCTCCACCAGATACATCCACCACTGGACCAAGGACTTGCAATAAAGAAAGAGAAGAAGTAAACTTTTCTTTGATGAGTAGAGTTATTGAATCTAATGAGCCCTCTACAGTCCAGGAAGACCTACAGTAAAAATCTTGGAAAGATGCCATGGATGCTGAATACAACTCAGTGATGAAAAACAACACTTGGCAAGCTTGTCGATCTTCCACCAGGGAAGAAACCCATTGGATGCAGATGGATATTCAAAACAAAGTACAAAGTAGATGGGACCATAGACAAGTATAAAGCAAGACTGGTAGTAAATGGGGTACGCACAAAAATAAGGCATTGACTACGAGGAGACATTTTCTCCCACAGCTAAGATCAAAACGATCAGGATGATCTTTTCTCTAGCTACATAGTTTGGTTGGAAATTCCATCAGATGGACGTAAAAAGTTCCTTTCTTAATGGAGATTTACAAGAAGAAGTCTATATGACTCAACCTGAGGGATATGTTGTACCTGGTCAAGAAGCAAAGGTATGCAGACTCAGGAAATCTATGTATGGCCTTAAATAGGCACCCTAGGCTTGGTACATCAAAATTGATGAGCATCTCGTACAACATGGATTTGTTAGAAATCCATATAATCCCAATCTCTACCTCAAAAATCAAGGGGGGAGATTGTGATTTTTGTTGTCTATGTCGATGATCTAGTCATCACTGGCAGTTCAGTGAGGATGATCAATGCAATGAAGAAAGATCTTAACCAATCGTTCAACATGACAAATCTTGGGATGATGCATTATTGTCTTGGATTGGAAGTATGGAAGAAAGAGAATCACATATTTTTTTCTCAGTTGAAATATACCAAGACAATGCTTGAGAAATTCAAGATGATGGATTACACACCTATTGCTACACCTATGGAGAACAGATTGCAGTTATCTCATTCAGATCCATCTCCTATGGTAAATGCCACTCTCTATCGGCAGTTGATTAGGAGTCTCATTTACTTGACCTACACTAGACCAGATATCAAATTTTTAGTGAGCTATCTATCCAGGTTCATGCAGGAACCCAAAGTTTTTCATTGGAAGGAAACAAGGTGAATCTTGAGATATCTCAAGGGATTAGTGGATCTTGGTCTAGAATACAAGAAGAACGATAACTTCTTCTTGTCTAGATATTCAGATTCAGATCATGCAGGTAACATTGATGACAGAAAATCCACTTCAAGGTTTGTGTTATTTATGGGATCTGGACCAATATCATGGGGAAGCAAGAAACAACACTTTTTTTCTCACTCTTCCACAGAATTCGAGTATCATTCTGTAGGTGAAGCTTTCTATGAAGCGATATGGCTACGTCACATACTTGAAGGACTTGGAATACCACAGGACAAACCGACCACCATGTATGTAGACAATGAAGGTGTTCTCAAACTTGTTTGTAATCCAGTTTTTCATGAAAGAACAAAGCACATTGAGGTACAGGTACATTTCATACGTGAGCATGTCTTGAAACACAATATACAGCTTCAGTTTTGTCCAACAGCTGGACAACGAGCAAATATCTTCACCAAGTCACTTGCACGTGACAAATTTGAGTTTTTAAGAGAGTTTCTCTCCTCATCGCTTGAGGAAATGCAAAATTAAGGGGGGGAATGTTAGGATATATAATAATTTTGCATTTTAATTAGGTACATGAAATTATTTATTATATGGTTATGTTTTAATAACCATATTATTCTCGTATTGTTTATTTGTTGCATTATTGTTGCAACTGCATGTTTGTTATACTTGATTCCCATGTATACTTTTGGAAGCTTATGTAAATTAGTTTATTGTTGCACCTGTGCAACATATTTCCATGTGTGTATTCAGTTGTACAATTCCTATAAGAATTGCAACACTCCATTGTAAGTTTGATTGGATTGATTATTAATAAAATAACCAGGCTTCCATCATTCCCCGAGTCATATATAACCCAAGATTTTGAGGCAACATGGGATTATCTCCAAGTTGTGGTACCTTGTGACCTGAGACATAACTATGGAGAAGGACGAATCCTCTACTTATCCCTAATGCTAAAATTAATCCTAATGCAGAAATCAAATCCAAAACTAACATGTTGGAAAGGGACTAGGGTTAGAAGGAGAGGCATAAAAGGGAAATCCTAGGCTAAAAGGGCAGTGATATCACTAGAAAAAGGGGCTGAATGCTCTCCACGAGAAAAAATAAAGTGAGAGGAACATGGGAGAGAGGGCAGACACTCATGCCATAGATCAAGAACCATGCATGCTCCACTCACCCACACATTGATAATATAATAAAAATGGAACCTACAAGCAAGAAATATACGCAACATGCCAAAATGAATAGAAAGGAAAGAATGCAACTAAAACTATCTAGGTTAGAAAAAACATGCCACAAAACAGATTTAAATTTTTTTAAAATATTCACAATTGCATTATAGTCATGGCAGAAGGCATGAGTTACATTAGAAGGACCAGATTGGAGGTCTAGAACTCATGGAAAGTTGGCCACCATTTGGCATGGTGCCACTATAAAAAAGAGCGCTAAAATAACCCCCTCAAATGAGTGAGTTTTAAATAATTATAGAAATTGAGATCCCACCTACCAGGCATTAATTTCCTAGAAGGTGGTTGAGCTACTTCGTATAATATTCATTAATGCCTGAGGAGTCAACTGATAGTGTTTCTTTTCCTTTCCCCTAGTCGGTAGCTTTATATTTCAATTGTCAGCCGATAACATTGATCTGTTACCATTCAATTGCATCTGTACATCCCTTGGCTCATCGTTCTGGTCGGTTGCATATTCACCTTTTAAATCCTATTGTCAGCTGGTAACACACTTCCATAATATCAGTTGGTAGCATCTGTATCGCCGTACAATGCACTGCCAACTCATCATCCATCCTTGTTCATGCAACTGACTGATAACATTATATCATGCTACCAACTGGTAGCATCCATACTTTCTACTAGCATGGTACGATCTCATCTGACTCACCATAACTCGCTCAGCTTGCTAGCAACCTAAATCAACATTCATTGCAACTTGAACCTCATGAAGACTGACTCAGTCGAATCAACCCACAAGCTTCTTAGGGGTCTAAAATTTGGTGGCCATTTGCATGTCATTATCCCTTTTCAAATAATTAAGCCCATCTCAAAGATAAGTTATCTAAATTAACCTAGGGGAGTTAATTTGGGATAATAGTTCTAAAATAAACTAGGGATTAGTGCTCCTTGTGGGGTTGGTTCCTCACAAAATAAATATCTTGTGATGTATAATATTCATAGGAGCCCTTTGTGTTAAGTAATCTATGCAAAGGTTTAGTGGGTTTCCTTCCCTGTGAGTGTTTCCAACTTAAATATGCTTTTCATGAGTTCTCTCTTGCTTCATATTCTTTTGAACGGTTATTTCATGTTAATAAACAAACATTTAAAGAATGGTTAATGTTCACATAAGTTAAATACAATTGAATGAAAGTTTTAAAGGATTGATTTACCCCCTCTAAGTCGTTGTGCTTCCAACATTAAGATAGTAAAATAATATCATTTGTGTTGAAAAACATACTCAATCCTAGTTTTCTACCATGTTATTATTTCTTTATTAATAATATGGGAAAGTGCATGGAAATGGGTGACAAAAATGGGGTCAAAAGTGAACACATTTTTCCTGAAATCAGAAAAACTTGAACTTCATCTAATAATTTGGCATGCATATGAACAAAATTTGATAATGTGATAAGAATAAGTATTATAGTGCTCATAATTTAGTTTCTAAACTACTATTTTTTAAATGGTCGAGATTAAGTAGGTCAACTTTGGTGCACACATAAAGTATGTTTATTTATGTGTTAAAAAGATAAAAACCTATTACGTTGTCGCCCCCTCCATTTTTTGAGTTCTATAAATTATTTTTCAAATACCTTTTGTAGAATGTTAGCTAAGACCATGTACGAGGTCCCACTAATTTTTCATAATTTTTGGATAAATATAATTTTTTTATTAATTTTCAAAGTGCACACATCCTGAAAATGAAAAATTTGTGTGTACACCCCCATAACTTTGAGAAAAAAATTCATTTTAAAAAAAAAAATTGAATGAAAAAATAATAAATTGTGTAAAAAATGTATGCATTCATTTTGACAAGAAAAGAAGGCACTAGTAAAAGAAATTAAGGATGAAAGCCTTAAACTCATCATATTTTAGAAAGAAATATATTGTCACCAAGGAAAAACTGATTTTGACATTGTAGTATATATGTTTTGGATTATTATGTTATAACACATGAGATATCAGGGTGTACACGTGATATTTTGATGTTTTTTTTGTAAAACATGAATAAATTTATAGATTACATAGTCCAAACCTTAGGTTTGAATATCCAAGGAATATTGATCCTATGGATTGGGAATTTCAAATCCAAAGAAGATGCAACATGCTCGTGTTATAACGCAAGAACGTTAAGCATAAGTTTTCATGTATTAATATTTATAATTTATTATTTCTTATACTTTGAATTTAATTTAGTAAATATAATAAATTAGGGTCACTCTGCACTTTATGGAACTATTCTCACAGCTCCATTAGTCATGATTTAGAAGATAGTTTTTTATATTCTAATTTGGTCAGTACATAGGTATTTTTCAGGATTTAACCTAAATATTTTAGGGTTTATATTCTATAATTGATGATGAGTTTTGAATATTCCCTTTAGAAATAACCCATCATATATAATTTTGTTAATCCATTAAAGCTATGTCCTTGCATTTCCCAAATACTACTAAACACTATCATCATAACTTGAACTTATTGGCATAAATACTGATTAATATAGTTATAACTAGTTATCTTTATTTTGTGGTATTTTTTTGTGTATTTATTCTCTTGATTTCAATAAGTTGTTTGAATGATGATATGTGTGATGCCACTCTTGTTTGTAAGCAACTTCCTATATGCAGAAAAGTACCCATCCGTAGAAACTTGTCTGCAACCAAAGGACCTGTCTATAGTAAATCGTCTATAACCCAAGGGTATCACCTACAAAAAGAATCCATGATTATGAATATCTATTGAAATGTGGATAACGAAACTCGAGTCTATATTTTTCGTTGAAGGATCACTCACAACTGGAATATGAGAACTGAAAGATAACTCAAATATAAATTTAATTATTTGTTGAAACTTACTAAAGAACTGATTGGTTAATTAGTTAACACATGATTTAAGGAACTGATTGGTTACTTGAGTTATGTCTTTAATATCTGAACACTTGTTAATTAGTTATGTTGCATGCTTTAAATCTCTTGTTGATCTATTTTGGATCTTCCACTTATTCTATCAAAGTTCTTTTACTTAATGTTTTTGAACTCCTAGTTTAACTCTTCTTGTCATGTCTTGTTGTAATTGAGAAGTGTAAAATAAAAGGGTTAATGCTAGAAATGGGGATCTAGATGGAGAATATAGAGAAAATAGGAATTAGAGAGTAGAAGATACGTAGATACAGAGGTTGTTTTGTTCTAAGATATAACATTCATGTTAATTCAATAAATAATCTGAGTTCTATTTAGTAGCTTTTAGTTATAGGCCTTAGGAGAGATTAAAACCCAAGGTAAGGCCCACTTTTGGTCTGCTAAACCCATCCATAGTTTTTTTTCCTTGTTTCATTACATGATTAGACCATGAAGCAATTTATCTCTTTATCTGCATTTTGAATTTATAATCTTTTCTTTATTCATAGTGTTTAGAAATCATTTGCGTTCAGTTATGAGTTTTGTTTCAAGCATCGTAATTTCAATCTTTGATATTTTAAGTATTGTAGTGAAAAATATTTCTTTCCATACCTTTCAATTTACCTGTAAGTATGCATACAACAGTGGAATTATTGAAAGTTTACCTACTTTGGTTTGATGATTAAATGGATGTGAATTAGTGAAAAACATATTAATTGCTACAAGTTAATTTGCACCACTATTTTTGGCTCCATTTCTGGGGACACTGCCAAGCTATAATTTTTTTGAGAGGTTTTACATTTCTTAGAAGTAGTTTAGGTTTAGAAATTCCACCTCCAAACCCCCCACTAGTGTATGTTGAGTGATTTGAGTTAGTTGATACATGCACTATCCAAGAGATGTCCATCATAGATTCTTACTCTGTCCATTAATATCACAAATTGCTATATATGATTCTGAAGAAGACACATCTTCCTCTACACAGGGTTTGATAGTAGAAGATCCCCCTCTAATTGAGACTTCTAAGTCTATTCTTGATCAACCTATCATGGTAGAATAAGTGAGCCAAAATATTAAATACATGGAAACTACCTTTGAGTTCCCAATATCCAACAAAAATCAACTTGCTGCAATGAAGAAAATTTCTCCCTCAGCCCTTCCATACTTTCATGTATTCAAAACTGAATACCCAAACACCTTTTTGTTTGATTTTGACATTTTATGCAAGATTCATGACTACACTACAGATGAATATAAGTTAAATTTTTTCCTTGTTACACTCAAGGATACAACCTTGAGATGGTTCATTAGTTTAGGAAGATATGCTATGACAACCTGACTGTAGATGAAGGAATTTTTTTGGTAAAATATAAATATTATTGTAGGCCATGTAGTCGAGGAGGTGATTAATTCTTCAGGATAATGCAAAAGGAAGATGAGCTACTATAAGGTTACATGGAAAGATTATTATCCAGTGTCTAGAATTCAAAACACACAAGGTTACCTAATGAGTCTCTTAAGATAATTTTCTTAAAAGGACTTAGTGGAGAGGATATGGATGCATTGGACCTGATAGGAGCTAGGGATATCTCAAAATCTACCTTTGAGGAAATTTTTTAACACTACAGGAATTACTCCAGAGTAACTATGAAGATAATAAGAAGTGCTAGATTAAAGGGTGGATCAAATACCAAAGGAATTGGGGAGATATCCAAATTAGATATTGTAAATATGTTCAATAACATGAAACAAGAGATAGTTAATGACATGGCCACCCAACTTGATTCTCTTTATGCCAAGAATAAAAGAGAAGATGTTGAGGAAACACTCATAGAGTTCTACCATGCATGTAGAAGGAAGAAATTTGATTGTAGATGCAAAGGATTAGCGAACATTACACAAGAAAATGATGATGAACTAGATTTAAAGATGATAGAAATAGAGGGTGGACAAGTCTTCTATTTTTCTCAAAGAAATCCATGGCCTCCAAGACAAGGAGGGTTTTCATAAGATCCTATGCCATATTTTCAAAATTGGGCTCGTAATCTATATATGCAACCCCCATCTTGGGATAATACATAGCAAGGTTGGGCTCCATACCCTACCCAATATCAACAAAAATAGTAACCTCAGTTTTCAGGCCAACAATCTCAACAACCCCCTCATTATTGGTAGAATCCTTGGAGAGGAGGGCAGCAATGGAACAACCCACCTCCTAACTATCAGCAATCTTGCCAATAACATCCTTACCCACAACAAAAAGCTATGATGCTGAATCCCCAAGTAGGCTCTCAACCAAAATCTACTTATCTATCAGCTCAACCAACACATAACCCCAATAATAAAGGTGCTCAACTAGCCTATACCGCTGAATCATATCAATACCCTACTTACCCATTTTATGTTAATAAAATCCATCTTCGTTAAGGAAGAAAACTTCCTTCATCAAGTAAACCCACTATTATAGAGATTACAGATGAACCAAATTTTTTGTAGACTGTGATAAAGATTAGACAATTTGGGTTGAAGCTAAATCAGATCAGATCTCTATATAAAATCTCATGATGTTGGAGAAGTCTTGTAGAATTGAATGACAAGAAGAAGATGGTGTTCTCTCGAATGTATTGCAGAATAACTATGGAAGAAATGAAGAAGTGGATGACAGATTAAGGTTTTTAAGTTTTCTTGTGAACCATATTCTATCACAGCAAAGCACTATGGATATTCTGGGTAAGAACTATATTATTCATCATCTTCTTCCCCACAAAATTCATACTGAGTTCTGTTAGTAGAAACATATCTTCAATGATGGATCTCTCCAAACAAGTGGAAATAACAACGGGAAAACCACTAAATGTTAACATGCTGTTGGATAGACAACAAGAGTAATTATTTATTTCTCTTCTGCAAAAACATAAAACAACATTTGCATGGGATTATGGTGACATGCATGGATTTCATCCTAGGCTCTGCACACATAATATTTATATCAAAGATAGTTGTAAGCCAATAAGGAAGCCACAAAGAATAATGAACCCAACGGTGAGGGAGATTGTAAAAGGAGAATTGAAGAAATTACTTGATGCTAGATTTATATATCCTATATTAGATAGTCAATGGGTATCACCAATTTTTATCGTGCCAAAGAAAAATGGAAAATAGAGGATATGTGTAGATTACAGGGATTTGATTGCAACAACAAAGAAATATCATTTTCCACTTCTTTTCATTTATTAGAGGGCATTCTTGATCATATTTTTCAGATTTGACAAATGACTACATGGAAGTCTACATGGATGACTTCACAGTACATGGTAGAAAATTTGAAGAAGCTATGCAAAATTTGGACAAAGTTTTGAAGAGATGAAAAGAGCACAATCTGTCCTTAAGCAATGAAAAATGCTACATGATGATGTCTGAAGGTATAGTTTTGGGACACTATCTTTTTTTCAGATGGAATTCAATTCTATCCAAAAATGGTATATGTTATCATAAATTTTCCAACACCAAGGAACAAAAAGGATGTTAGGAGCTTCCTAGGCTAGGATGGTTATTATAAAAGGTGAATACAAGATTTTAGCAAGATTGGAGTGCCAATTTTTACATTATTAGGAAAAGATGTTATTTTTTTGCACTGAACGTTATGAAGAAGCTTTTCAAAATTTGAAACAAATGCTAACTACTAATCCTGTATTGAGAGGACATTGATTAGATCCTTCCCTTCCACATCCACACTGATGTATCACGACCATGCTATTGGAGTTGTCTTAGGAAAAAAATCCAGAGTTCTGAATTACTCGATTTATTATGTTAGCAAGAACTTATAGCACATTGAGTTAAATCACATAGTCACAGAAAAGGATTTCTTGGTAGTAGTATATGATATCAACAAATTCAAACACTACATCAAAGGTTATCTAATTTTCATTCACACTAATCATTTGTACAATCAAATATTTGATAAACAAACCAATAGTAAGCATTAGAATCATAAGGTGACTTCTCCTCTTACAAGAATTTGATGTGACCATAGTGGAAAATCTAAGCAAGGATAACATGGTACACAGATTTCCTCTCTAGGATGGAAACATGCAATAAAGATCAAGTAGTTAATGACTCCTTTCCAGATGAGCATTTTTTTTCCATTTCTATAAAAACACCTTGGTATGTAGACATAGCCAACTATTTTGTCTCAGGTAAAACACTTCCACATTACTTATAATTTAAGAAGAAATACGCAGTTGAAAATATTGTATATTTTTCTTGAATAGATGGATTTCTATTTCATACAGGACATGATTAGATAATGAGAAGGTTTATAGATGATGAAGAGATATATGATGTCCTTAGAGCCTACCACAATGAACCTTATGGACGACATTTTTCTACAAAAATAACATCACAGAAAGTGTTGACAACTAGTTATTATACACCAGGAGATGTGATAGATTTCATAGAATCGGTAAGCCTACCAGATATGATGAAACATCATTATAGTCTCAATTGGTCTTGCAACCTTTTTAAAATGGGGCTTAGAATGTCATTGGCCCTATAAATCCTAAATCTCAACAAAAAGTAGTACATCTTATTATGCATAAATTATCTAATCTAAGTGGATAGAGGTGAAGGCATTTCCAAATCAAGAAAAGTGAGAAGGTAACCAAGTTTCTCTATGATCACATCTTCACCAGGTATTGAGTTCCAAGAGAAATTGTAAAAGATCAAGGTACACAATTTACTGCTGATGTTATTTTTGATCTAGTTAAGGAGTGCGAAATCAGGCATTGGAAGTCTACACCATACCATCCCTAATATAATGGCCAAGTAGAAGTTACAAATAGAGAAATAGAGGCCATCTTGACAAAGACCATTGTACTTCACATAAGAGATTGGGAAGATAGGCTTCTAGAGGCAGTATGGGCATTTAACACAATATGGAAGACCAAAACTGGTTTCACACCATTTTAACTCTTGTATGGTAAGATTGTTGTTTTTCCAATTAAATTTGAGAACAAAAAACTGAGGACTGCAATCGAGCTAGGAATAGATTTATTAGAAGCTCAAAGACAGATGATTCTATAACTCAATGAGTTGGATGAATTAAGAAGACAAGTACACAACACATAAGGAGTGTAGAAGTAAAGAGTTAAATGGCATGTCTAATATATCAAGACCATACAATTCAAGAGGTTTATGGACACTCTTGGTTGATTCAAAATACAAGGACAATCTAGGAAAACTCGAGACAAGGTGGTTAGGACCCTATGAGATTGAGAAGATATTTACCAATGGAGTTATGAAACTCACTACTATAGATATTTTGAGGTTTAAGTTATTGGTAAATGGTCATATGTTGATGTTGTACAAGAAGTCAGTTAACATGAAATACATTCATGCAGTTTTTTAGAGGAGGTCAAATCACGATGGATGTAAGGACATTAAGGTTAAATTTCAAGGAGTTGAGTATGTAGCTCATCATCTGAGAATCCATAGGATTGAGAGATTTTAGTGGCCTTGGTATATTAATCTTTCTAACTATTCTAAGGAAAAATAAAAGTGTTGTGATCAACCCTTTTGGTGATCAGCAACACTCTGCTAACATTTTGTTTCTTAGAGTTTTTGTTTTGACAGGGTTTGATGTAAGGTGATTGCAAGAGTGCATGACTCTCCATCACAAGGAGAGCATGTAATGACTGAAGGTTCTCTATTTGTAACAACATGCAGCAAATCCATGTTTTGTCTTTTACATTTTGGTTAGATATCATGATTGCATGAAAGAAGATCAAGGATATCCACATGTGTGTGAAATGAGAATGAATTAATTATCACCTCAATTGATCAGAATTTTATCTCCGGGAGTCATCTGGTTTTAGTAAGGAGTGTCCAACATCAGTTCAATACTCATCCACAACATCACAATAAGTTTTCATGTAGCCAAGGTGATAAATTCAATAAGCATGCAAAATCATCATGCCACACAAACATCAAGATAAGTGCACTCAATTGTCATTTGAATAAAGTATAATTGGTTTAATTATATTTAATTAGCATTTATGCCAAGTTATTGTGCGTGTGTTGCATATAAAGACCATCACCTTTCAAGCCATGACATTTCCCTCCACATAAGCCCATATTGTCAAATCACTTCACTTTTCATGTGTCATAAAGTCACATCAATTAATTATTTCTCTCGTATCCGTGCTACGTGTCCTCTCGGTCCCAAAGTTCAAAAAAGGAAAACAATCAAAACAATTTGACACAACTCAATTATGCATCATTATTTCAAGATAGAGATTTGTGTTATAACATATTGAGAATAGAGAAGGCTACATATTCATAATGGGAGGAGATATGATATGACATGAACCCACTAAGCATTCTCAACTTATTAGCCACCCTCGAATTTTACATTATTTTCAAGATAATGGTAGGATAGATTACATAAACCGAGTTTCAGGGATTCAATGAAGCAATGGTTAAAGATTTTTCCAACACATTTAGTGATGGAGAGGAAAAATTGAAGGGTTTATCAATCAAAATCAGTGATGAAATCTTAGTGGAGGTAACTAGCCTACCTACCCAGGGAGAACCATTTCCAGAGAAGGATAACCTAAAAGTGGTCAGAAGAGAATTTGTAGATGATGATGATGCATTCATCACTGATAGGAAAGGTAAAGAAAATGATTCCCTTAAACCCTTATGGGTTGAAGTTACAATTTTATAATTAAATAGTTTACCTGTGAGGGAAGATATTCTAGGTTGAATACAATTCACTTCAAATTGTTAAATCACCTAAATAACAATAGGAAAGTGAATATACCCAATTCATTACGTGAAATATTGAAGAGGATGAGTAGAGAGGCACATAGGGGTGGGTCTTCACTGTCACACCATTTCCTCATTACCTTGATAGTAAAACTCACCCTGTAAAGGGATTATCCTGAGATAATGTGGGAATATTTTTCAAGGGCTAGGAGTATAAATAATATTTTGAGAATTAGAAGAAAGAGGAGAAGAAGTACTAAAATCCAATCTACCCATGCAACCGATCGTGAAACATCCACCTCCCAACCTCTAGAACACCTTGCTTCTAAAATTTTTCCATCTGCTAAGGAAAAACCTACACCTATTTCTCTTGAAAGGATTTTCATTGTCAAAACCCTATTGGAATTATCTACTCCTGCAAACTCTACCTCAAAGGGAAAAAGGAAATCTCTCCATTCTTCACCTACACCACCTAGGTGCTCCTATAGGCTAAAAAAAGAAGCTAAAAACCTCCAAGCCAACAAAATCACATCCCATATGACTTGATAGTGATGTGGAAGCTATAGAGGAAAATAGTGAGACCAACCTAATGGAAATAAGGTAGTGAGGTACTGATGCTGCATTTCATGAGCAATAATTCCCTAAGTAGCCCATGGAGGGACAAGAAGAGAAATATCAGAATGTGGAGAGAGTGCATGCAATGTAGGGTCATGTGGAGAAAAAGGAAGAAGAAGTTAGAGGAGAAACTGGACAAGAATACCCTGAAGATTCCATGGAGGAGAATGAGGAGACAAATCTGAATGAAGGAGAATTCCTGATATGAAAGGTTAGGGAGAGACACAAAAGAATGAGGAAGTTACTAGGGACTAAATAATTGCCAAGTTGTTGAGAAGGTCATGTGGCCTAAGGAAGTAGAAAGTGAACATGAACAAGAGCCACAAGTTATTGAGTAGGTCATTGAGCACCAAGTTCATGGAATTGAACAAAAGCAGATGTATGTAGAAGTTGAACCCTTAATGGAAACAAACTAGGAGATTTTTTTTGTAGTAGTGGATGATGTAATTAAGAAAGTGTTGGAGCAGAAAAAACCATTTTTGGAACAAACACCACATGCTAGTATATAACAATTGAATGTAGCACCATTGCAGCCATAAATTGTTATTAAAGAAATTATAAAGGGAACCTATGAAACCCCCTTGTAAAGAGATGGCCACATACACAATGCTACCTAATATTGACTACTTGATGTCACAATTTGAGACCTATGTTAATAGGATAAAAGGAAAATGGGAGAAGGAAAAGGAATCCCTTATCTCCAAACATCAAGAAGAATTGGAGGAAAAGGACAAATAAATTAAAAGGTTAAATCAGAAGCAAGAAGAGACAATTCAGGTGGCCCATGAGATATTCAAGTGCATACCTCCTTCAAATGTTTATGTTATTTTCTTAAAAGAAAATATATTGTAACTCAAAATCACCTGTATTAATTCTGACTTGCCTTTTGATATCAGTTCAGTTAGGATCTTCTTTAAGTTATATCAGAACAACACTCATGAACTTCATCTCCTCTTATGTGAACTTTACATGTACAACTATGTTCTTAAGTATGAGAGAGATTGGATTCCAATCCTATACATTGGAGATGTTCAGGTTAAATGAATTTTTTCTTATTTTTTGAATGAGTTGGATATAAAAAGAAAAATGGAGGAATATAGACATTTAAAGAAGGTACAACCACTGATGGTCAAGGATGAAGCTAAAAAAATGTAGAAGTTGTAGAACAATATGCAAAATATCAGAAGAAGAAAGAAATCAGAAGGAGAGTATGGTAAATGAGAAAATAAGAACATGAGGAAGTTAGGAACATGATTAGGGTCCATAGAATATAGGTGGTACAAGCATGCAGGATGTGCTGGAATGATATTTCTCCTAAACTACAAAAGAAAGAGATGCACTCTTACCCTAATATAATGCCAACTCCAAGAAGAGTGAATGAAAACATTGAAATTTCTACTGATTGTGTAGATACTTGGCTTCCAATTGGCTATCACCTACCAATATTCCATTTTTTTATACACTACTATGGAAAAGCTGATAGACCACCGAATGAAGGGATACAAAACATAATTTATGCACAGGTTCAGGATAAATGGTGGGTACTTATTCTCAGAACTAGAAGGGATAGATACTCCATTTGATTTTAGATGTGAATGCAACATCATACGGAAATAGGGGATTGAGCCTCTTGAATGAGTACATTCAAGGAATTAAGCATGGGGGTGTGATGAGTTATGATAATATCGTTTAGAAAAAACCCATCATCTGTAATTTTGGTAATCCATTAAAGCTATGTCCTTGTATTTCATAGATATTACTGAACACTATCATCATAACTTGAAATTATTGGCATAAATACTAGTTATCTTTATTTTTTGGTATTTTGTGTGTGTGCATTTATTCTCTTGATTTCAATAATTTGTTTGAATGATGATATGTGTGATTCCACTCTTGTTCATAAGCAACTTGCTATATGAAGCAACTTGTATGCGACAAATGACCTATCCACAACAACTCGTCTGTAGCCAAAGAGAATCACCTATAGCCAAAGGACCTGTCTGCACGACAACCCGTATCATAGCCAAAGAGTATCACCTACAACAAAGAAGTCATGATTATGAAGATCCCTTGGAACGTGAGATAATGACACTCGATGTATGTATATTTTTCGTTGAAGAGAGCAGCTTACAAATTGAGACATGGAGAATTGAGAAGATAACTCAACTATAGATATGATTATTTGCTGCAACTTACTAAATAACTGATTGCTTAATTATTTAACACGTGATTTAATGAACTAATAGTTTACTTCAGTTATGTGTTTGATATCTGAACACCTGTTAATTAGTATTTGTTGCATGTGTTGAATCTCTTATTGATCTGGATGAGATATTCCACTTGTACTACTAAAGATATTTTATGTAATTTGTTGGAACTCCTAGTTAAAATCTTCTTCTCACGTTTTGATGTAATTGAGAATTATTTTAAGAAAAGGGTTAATGATAGAAATGGAGATGTAGATGGAGAATATAGAGAAGAGAGGAAGTATAGAGTAGAAGATACACAGATACAAAGGTTTATTTGTTCCTAGATGTAACATTCATGCCAATTCAATAAATAATCTCTGTTTTGTTTAGTACATTTTATTTACAGGCCTTAGGAGGGATTAACACCCAAGGCAGGGCCCACTTGTGGTTTACTAAACCCCTCCATAGTTTTGTTTCTTTGTTTCATTGCATCATTAGACTAGAAATCAATTTATCTCTTTATCTGCATTCTGAATTTATTAGATTTGCTTTATTCATAGAATTTAGAAGCCATTTTCTTTCAGTTCTGAGTTTTATTCAAACATCTTACTTTTAATAATTGATATTTTAAGTATTGTAGTGACAACTATTTCTTTCCATACTTCCTAAATTATCCCTGTAACTATGCATACAACACTGGCATTATTGAAAGTTTACGTCCCTTGGTTTGATGATTAAATGATTGTGAATTAGTGAAAAACATATTAATTTCTACAAGTTGATTTTCACCACCAATTAATGTCTATTTTGGGAAATAATATAGTCATTGTTTAGGTTTTGGGGACTTTTGGATTGTTTATTGATGTTTATAGGAGTGTTACATGTGTTAAAATAAGAATTTTCAAACCTCACAACTCCCAAAGGTAGTGACAATTGATCGAATATATGGACTCATGAATTGTACCATGAGCATGGAGTTGAATCCATAATTTCATCTTAGAATATGGTAGAATCATAATATGGATGAGTACCTACTTGAAAATCTTAGGGAATACATATTTAAGAGGACCACTTGAATGATCATCACAATTAACAATGCAAGGGAGTGACCTTGGTTCCCATGTTGGCATGTATATAAACCATTGATCCTTACAATATAGATTAATAATAATAAGGTTTGGACAAAATTTTGATCTATCTAGGGACCCCATAATATATTTATTTCTTCAATAAAATAATAAGACGTAACCTGAAGAGTCAGAATCTAAAAGAGTGCATCATGTCGATATATTTATAACACTCAACAAAAGTTCGGGTAGGAGTAGGTGAAAATGTTCAAATATTCCACACATTCATTAACTTTCTATGGAGAAATAAACTCAGGAATTTCATCAAGATTTATCATAAGTAAATTAGTTACATTCTCACCTTAGTGTAGGAGTAGGAAGGTTGATTTAGGCGCCACATACTTCATAAGAAATCAAATCTACATCAACATTAAGAGAGATGATTTTCATAAATACATTCATGTATTTTCCAAAAAATCACTTGAACTAATTTCATATATGGAAAATAAACCAATGAAATTATTTCATGCATTACAAAATATAAATTTGGTAAAAGTGGTAAGAGGGCGTTGTCATGCAAAATGTATGGCATGAAAAATTGAAAGTTTGAGCATGATAACTAAGCTCACAGTTGAATATTTCTCTTTTTGGTCACTGGTGTATCCTTCCTTTGGTTAGCCTTCCTCAATATCACTCTCAACCTGGCTAAAAAGAAATTATTAACAAGGTTTTTAAGTCTATTTCAATATGTAGGTAGGATTTAATACAATTATTGATGATTTTAGTGTGACTTGATGGAAGATAACTTCCTATGGAGGCCTAAAAAGGCCATTCCGAGCTAATCAAACACCCTCTAGGAGAGTTTAAGAAATATATTAATCATCTGGAGGTGATTTCAGGGAATCTTGGAAGCTTTGGATGTAATTTAGGAATATTTAGTAAATTTTTTCTCATTCAAGGATAATCTGTTCAATAACGAGTTTTCTAGGTGCAGGCAATAAACACTATAATGGTGAAATCTGCCTTTTTCGGATGATTTTGGGAGCTTTAGAAGGATTTAGGAGGGAAAAAATAGGAAATATAAAGACATTTTATTCTTATAAATGTATATAAAATCCATTTTTATCTAAGACTTGAAGGTTTCATGAAGAATTTAAAAATAGTGCAGCTGCCCCTTTTAGTTCTAGACAAAAATGGCCCTAAATTTGCAATCTCTAGAGATATGGTCACCACATGGTGATAGGTGAATATTTGTAAATGTTGATAAGTACCTCTCAGAATGGGTAATGTCATAAATATACTAATATTTACAATGGGAAATGATCTCTTGAGGATGGGGCTAAATTTTGTGAGTTGAAAACACCTTCTTAACACCCCAGGTTGTGTTTTTGGGTGGCGAAACTTCTAACATGAAAAAGTGGTAAGAAATGAGTTAGCATGATTTGAAATCATGCTTCTAAAACCTCAAGTGATGAATTAAGTGTTTAGAAACACTTTTATGAGATCTACATTTTTATGGGAACAGGATGTTCTCTTCTAATTACAAAGTAAGAGAGAGGATCACTCTTTTACTTTTCAAGGCCTTGACAATTAACCCTAGTTATCACAAATCAACTCCATGATACTCAAACCATTTTCTAATATCTATCACTTAATGAAATAGGTATAAACCATGTAGATGGAAGGATTTATCACTAAATGATATTTTTGTCATGTGACCACCTATTGGACTAAAATGAGATGGTTGTAAATTCCTTTCTCCTTTGAAGTGTGATCACACTACAAGGTTAGAATGAGTGTTTAAAAACACTACCAAGTGAGTGACATCCAGTGAAACTCAGAAAATTTCTCATTCTTACATACATGGTGTTGTATATGAAGATCATCCTCTTACCCCTCATGGCTCTAGAATTATCCTAGGATTGAATCAAATTTAAGATACTCATACAACTCTTTTCTCATATGACTCTCATGGAGATAGATGATTCTTTGATCCTTAACACATGATGGTCATGAATTCCTCGATAGCTTGAATAGCTCATCTTGGCTTGTTCCTTGAAGAGGTTTGAACATGATGGTAGAGTCAAGATATGATGATCCTCAACTTACTCCATGAGCTTCCCATTTCAACTTTTAACATGATGGCACCCTTTTTAACTTCACAATTCACTTCCCTGACCAAGATGTCACATGAGTGGAAACATGCTTATAGTATTTAGACACATATTCACTCAATTTATCCTCATGTAAATAGGTTTTCTCCTCTATATGGAAGGATTTATCCCCAAATGATACTTGAAGGAATGTTTAAGGGTGAGATCCATCTTATTGAAATCCAAATGCATTGAAGCACTCTGAAAGCCACTCTTTGACTTGTAATATGTGAGAAAATCACCAAGTATTGATTAAGTGTTTAGAAACAATATCAATAGATATGCCATGTTTTTAATATTTATACAACTACCATCACCACTAATTGTGATCCTTTCTCATAATGCTCATGATGATAATTCTATTGATGAACTGAATTTAAACTAGGTTCTTGATGTTTCAGATCTTTCATAGACCTGATAATTATCTTGATTACACCCATTGTCCAAGTCACCATCTATTATGGATTTTGATGCATATTTTTTTCCTCTAAACTCATTTGGGAACTCCCAAAATATTCCAAAGAAGACAACATTCACTATTGAAGCTCTCATTCCCTACACCTTGAATACTCAATATTAAACAGATGGATCCTGAATGATATTTTCTTTCCTAAATTTTCCTAAATTAATTCACACACCTTCAATTTTCTTCAAAATCACCCTAATATGTTTTATAATTTCCGTAAACATTCTTGAAGTGTGTTTACTAGTTGCAAAATGGCCAGAAATGTACTTTTTAGGTCTCCAGAGGAAGTTATATTTCGTTGAATCTTATTGAATTAATTTATCACCTTGGGTAATCATCCTTGCACACTAAAAATACTTTAAAACCTTATTAGGAATTTCCTCTGAGTCATGGTGAGGGTTGACCTAAAGGTAGGATAGTTAGAGGAAGGATGCACATATTGATGTCTATCAAGAGGAATGGGATTTAATATTGCTACACCCTTATTCCTATAACTTATACTTGCATATTGTGATCATTTATCTACATTTTGGTGTTCTATTACTGCTGATATTCAAATCTATTTAAGTAATTTCTTTACAAATTACAGTGTTAGTTCAACATGACATATAACATTTAATTACAACATTGAATGTGTTTTGTTAACTCTCATGGTTTTTCTCACCTAAAGATTAATGTTGGGAGCATATCAAGCATACATATATATGGGTTACAAAATAAGAAACTTGAATTTAATCCTCCTAAAGCTTATTCAATATGTAAATGAGTCAAGAAGTGTGTGTATGATAAGAAATATGAATTTTCTCCTTACAAGGTTATCTAAAACCCTATTTTGGGGTTTCAATAAGAAAATATTAATATCTCAGCTGATAAGAATTCTTATAAGATAAATCTACCTAATATTAGGTTATAAAACTTAGGAATCTTCTTGAGTCACACCATTGTGGAGAAGACTCTAATACCATTGGTGAGAAAACCATTTTGATAAATTTTATCCACATGGAATTAAAAATTGAATGTTGAATTACATGTTCCTGACCTCCACATTGTATTGATCTCATTACCAAGAACTAATTAAATGTTTAGAAACACTCTACCGAGGTATGTATTACTTGCAGAGTATGATATGAGTGCTAGCATCACCTTCATTGGCCTTAGATTAAAATGGATGCTCCCATAATGTAAACGATTATTCAAGATATTTCCATTTCCTAATTTTTTTCCTCCTAACTCCTTATGAAGATCTCCTGGGAATCAGCCAGAGAAGTCAAGGTTCACAATTTGAATGCTCATTCCTTGCACCTAAAAACTCAGCTGTTGAACAAACTATCCCTGAATGATCAAAAAGTTACTAAATATTCATAAAATAATTCCAACACCTTCAAGGATTTAAAATTGCCCCTTTGGATACTTAATACATTTTCATAACCCTCCCAGAGGATGCATATAGGCTTTGAAATGGCCAAAAATGGCCTTTTTAGGTTTGCCAAAGAAATAGTCTTTTACTGCACTTTAATGAATGGAATAATGGACCTTGTTAAACCTTTTTGAAAACTTATATATGTTCACCAAATGACATTAGGAATGCCTTCGAGTACAAGGTTATCATGACACGGGAGGAATGTTGGCCCTGAAGAGGGATTCAAGAAGTATTTGGGAGCAAGATTTCATATTATGGCTTGATTTTCATGGTTTAAGTTTTACATTTTTGGGTTAGTCAATTCACTTAACAACATGTTAATATGAAGATAATCCTATTTACCCTTCTAGGACTTCAAAATCCTCCTTGAATGGAATAATATTTAGGATGCTCATACACTTCTTTCTCATATCCCTCTCATGAGAATAGATAACTTCTTTATCCTTCACACATGATGTTCTCTTGGATGCCTCAATAGTCAAACTAGCTCATTTTTTATTTGTTTCTTGAAGAGATTTGAGACATAAGGGTAGAGTTAGGATATGATGATCATCAATTCACTCCTTTAGCCTCCCTTTTCACATTTGAACATGATGATCTCTTATTAATCTCATAATTCACCCCCTTCCCAAGATGTCACCTGATTGGAAGCATGCTTATGATGTCTAGAAACCATCTTTCTCAATTTATCCTCATGGAGATAGTTTTCCTCCTCCTCATATATGGATTTATCCATAGAATGAAACTTTGAGGAATGTGTGAGAATGAATTCAATGTTCTTGACCTCCTCATCTGTACTGAAACACTATAAATTCCATCTCCCTAACTTACAAGATGTGAGTTCATTACCAAGCATTGATTAAGTGTTTAGAAACACTCTCATAAAATATGCATTGTTTGTGAGCCTGAGATGATTACCACCATCACTCTTGGTGAGCTTCTCTTATAATGCTCCTGATGACCATTCCCTTGATGATTTGAATCTCAATGAAAGTTCTTGATGTTTCAGATCTTTCACAGACCTCGTGATTTTTCTAATTGTACCCATTGTCCTCCTGATGTTTTAGATCCTTCACAGAACTCGTGATGAACATTCCCTTGATTATTTGAATTGATAAAAAAACTTATATGTGTGTTTTGATTTATTATGTATTATAAGTAATTCCACGAGTCCATATATTCAAGAAATTCTTGCTACCTTTGGGAGTTGTGAGGTTTATAAAATATAGTTTTGACACATCTAAAAATCCTACAAATGTCAATAACCAATCAAGAAGAACCCAAAACTTAAACAATGACTATATTATTTTACAAAACAAAAAATTAATTGTAGAATTTAAACCCTAAAAGCTTTAGGTTGAATGTTGAAATCCTAAAAAATACCTATGTAACTGACCATATTAAAATATAAAAAAGTAACTTCCTAAACCATGACTGATTGAGCTATGAGACTAGTTCCATAAGGTGCAAAGTGACCCTAATTTCTTATATTTACTAAAGTAAATTTAAAGTATAAGAAATAATAAATTCATAAAGATTAATAGATGAAAAACTTAGTAAATATATCCCTCCCAAAAAGCACATATACCACATAGAAAATAGGAACGTGAGCACGTTATAATGTGCTCAAATTTTAGGCTTGGTAATTACCAATCCTAATAATTCTTAACACGGTCATACTTTCCCAAAACTCTCTCGCATATCGCTTCAAATAAAAAAACTGGCCACTTTTTGGTACCCCATCTCCATGTACTTTCCCATATCCTAACTGATATTTTCTTATTCAAACAAATATTATAATTTAACTTTATGACCACACCCCCTTTTTAATTTTAATGTATATAGTTTGAAAAACTAGGGTTCAAATGCTTTTGTTTTATATTAAAATTAACCCTAGATCTCCTTTGGCCCACCTTTGTAACCTACCCCCAAAACCTAATATAAAATATTAATAAATTAAACCCTTTCACTCCTTAATGTCTAATAGGTATATTTAATGTTATTTTATCAAGTATAATTACCTCAATATGAATGAATGTGTTAGGATATTACATAGAGAATGAACCCCCCTATGACCAGATGGCTCATGCTCATGACTGAATTCGACTTGGAATTCATCTTAAAAAAATCCATTAAGGGACAAGTCATTGTCGATCAGCTCACAAAATATCCCCTTCCTACTAATCAACTGCCTTGTGAACACTTCCTTGACAAATCTATCAACACTAGATCATGACAAAACCCATCTTAAAATAACCTTCTTCTTCGATAGGTATAAATGTAGGTAGGGTGGAGGTACACGTATAGTCATAATACCCCCTTAGGACACTCATATTCCGTTATCCTTCAAACTCAATTTTGAATGCACTAATAACATGTAGTATCCCCTTTTCTCAGAAGCAGTTGGTCGAAGACCCTTAGCCCGATCATTATTTCCCAATAGCTAAGGGTGAAATAAAAAGGAAACTTAGTCATATTGAATTAATTATAAAGTGTAATATAAAATATTATTATAATCACTTTATATTAATATATTAATGATAAAGTTGAAATAAAAAATAAAAGATAAAGATAAAGCGATATAATAAAAAGAAATAAATGATAAAGTCACTTTATTTTATTAATTTCCCTAGGGAAATGTGACTTGGGTTTTTGGAGGAAAAATGTTATAAATAAACCTTTGGGGTCTTTTGGAGAGGAAATTCATACATTCAATCACTCTAGAGCTATTGTTATTTTTAGTTTATTGCTTATGGAGGTTAGTTTCTATAGGATCCCTAGCTTTAGTGGTGAAAGATCAATCCCTAGTTGGTAGATAATTCTTCGGTGAGGGTTTCAGATCTATATCCCTAGCTTGTTGTTTGTAATTGGGGATATTTCATATTCCTAGCCTTCTACATTCAAAATTTTAGTTCATATTTGGAACAACTATTTTCTAGGGTTTTATCTACTAAGTTCCAGTTTTGAGGAGCAGTTTCAGGTGCCTTCCACCCATTGGAAAATTACAGCTGAATATTCATTAGATATATATTGGATGCATCTATCTTTTGAGCTATAATTTGTAATCAGATCCAAAGTATTTCTAGAGTTATTAATTTTATAAGTTTCAACTATATTTTCATCATTAAAAATTCATATATGGACATTAAAAATTATTTTTCAGTTCTTTAGATTTCTCCATATTTTTCTACATCTTTTGAAGCTTCTAGGTATTTTTGAAAGTGAATATTTTTTAATATATAGTTTTTTAAGAATTTTGTATCTTGATGTCCTGGAAAAATCAGAATTACAGTCTACAGATTTTTAATTAATTTCTGAGTTTTAGAGTGATATCCTAAAAGGGATATTTCATAACATGGAAAAATATGAGGACCTCATCATGGGACTTCAGAATTCCACCTTTATTGGTGTACAAATCCTTGAAATCTATGGAGACTCGCAACTTGTCATCAATCAAATCCAAGGAATCTACCAATGTAAAAATGAGGTCCTACAAAAATACAAAACCACAGTCAATGACCTACTACAGTTATTTGACCATTACAAAATTAAAACTAACCCTCACTCATCTAACAAGTTAATAGAAACCATAGATTTACTTGCCCCTCTCATCCATTTATCACCAGATGATTCCAAACTCTTCATTATTCTACACAAACTCGACCATCCATCCTATACCAACATCGATATTCCAACTATTAATAATATAGAAAATAGCTCATCTGACACCTAGTATACACAAACATATGATTATCTTTCCACTAGAAAAGTACACATAGATCTATCCAGAAATGGAAAAATATATTTTCAACATTACATGTCATACTAAGAGGGATCCTTTACAAAAGAGGGTTTTAAGTCCTCCTCTTCTAGTGTCTTAAAACTCTGGAGGCTCATCTAGCTATCCAAGAAGTCCATGACAAAATATGTGGTGGAAATTTCAACGGTTTAGCTATTTCTAAATGGATCCTACACATGGGATACTATTGGACCATGCTTGACAAAGACTTTTTGGACTATGTCAAGAAGTGCGTCAAATATCAACAACATTCCAACCTCACCCACATCCCCAACAACACTCTTCAACCCACTCAAGCCTTATGTCCTTTCTCACAATGGGGGCTTGACCTTATTATCCTTATTAACCCTCACTCATCATAACGACATAAATCCATCATCACAACGATCGAATATTTTACCAAATGGTTGAAAGCGATTCCATTAAAGAGATAAAATTGTCAACTTCATCCATCATCACATTATCTTTCGCTTTGGTATACCTCATAAATTCATCACAGATAATGGAAAATCATTCAAAAACAATAAAGTTCACAAAATTTACGATACTTAAAACATCAAGCTCATATTTTCTTTTCTTTACTATCTACAAGCTAATGGCTAAGCTGAAGCATCCAATAAAACACTCAACAAAATATTAATGAAAATTGTCAACCAAGCTGGTAGAAATTGGCATCTTAAAATCCCATTTGCATTATGGGAATATCGAATCATCTTTTGAACCCCTACAGGTGCTATGCCCTTCTATTTCCTCGTGCTTGCTACAAACAAACCTTTCCCATGTTAGAAAAGGATAGATACAACTATCACACATCCATTTATGATCCTAGTATGACTAACCATTGTGAGTCATATGCTAACATTATTTATAAATCTGCATGTGCAGTGTCATAAATATAAAACAAGTTTATCATTATACACTATATATATGTCTATAATAGTAAGGAAGCACACATCCCACCTTTGTTATTATGCATCGTATAGTGCATTAATCAAACAAAAATATCATCATTCGTCACAAACATATCCAAATCATCAAAATCTCATCAAACATCTCTAATAGAAAAATATACATTTCACATACATCCATAACTCATCATATAAAAATCATAACTAAACTCATCAAATATTCATCACATTACAATCATTACAAACTCAAATATAAAAATAATCTATATACATATAAAAAGAGTATATACATTATCAAGGGATTAAAATATTCTCAAGTATAAAAAAATATATTTATACATCGTCAATAAGGGCTTCAAAAAAATCCTCATACATCAAAATCTATTTACAAAACTACCTAGTGAATTAGATTTCCATTAATCAAACACTCCCTCAGACGTTGCTCCCTTTATCATCATATGGGCCTTTGGCTGGTCCCTCACCTGGACCTCTAGGTGGATGACCCACACTTGGGGCTCTACCTGAAGGAACCTATTGTCGTCGATCCAAAAACATAGTATATTGAGGTTCATCTAGAAGCCTCCACCTCACTATTTCCTCATAATAACGAAGCCCATCACATAAGGCCTGGTAGTTAGCCACACTCATATCGCCAGGTGGCCCCATTTGACCACTAGTTTGAGCTCTTGCTACATTCAGCACATCCCTTGAGATCGATAGTCCTGTCACTCCAAACACCTTTTGCAAGATCTCTCTGTCTCGTCTATATTTTCTCTATCATCTTTAGAATTTGTGATCTCTTCCTATACAGTAGTGACATACTAGCTCATCTAATTTGTCTCTAGTCATAGTGTCCCTCTCACCAATCAATGTGGCCTTCTTGGCCTCTAAATTCACTACCGTGGCCTCCAATAAATACACTCTATCATTTTCATCCCCTATCTCAACATCACTCTCTAGTGCAACCTATAGCTTCTCAAATAAATGTAGTTGTCCCTGTCACTAGGCCATGCAAGCCTCCATCAAAACAACATAATCATACCCCATTGATTCTCCTTGTTCATCCAATATAACCCATACCCCATCCTTATATTCCATATCAATTGGCACTTGTACAGCTGGCAGTGCCACATCCAAATCTCCATCATCTCATCTATAAGACACTACTACCTACAATACATATTGAATATGTCTATATTATTTCCTGATGCAACCAAATATGATAAAATCCCACTAGTCCTCCCTCTGACCCCATACCCACCTATCCTATTGCATGTCCCTCAACTCCTCTATGAACCTAGCTATACCAGAAAACCCATATAAGGCCTCTAAACTACGTCTCCACCTTGTAAGCCAGCTAGGAGCTATCTATAATAATTTATTCCTCTAACTAGCCCTATGGCTATGTGATATGATTTCCATCTCATAAACCCCACTAGATACTCCAAGTCAACCGATCTCATCCATGACACTCCCGTTAGTTGAGCCACTACAATGTGCTCGTAGGACCAAGACTCCAATAAAAATGATACTTCAACCCCAAAGATGTGTCAAGCCCTCCAAGACGATAGCTCTTTGTAATCTTGGGCTAGCAAAGTCAGGGGCCCAATAAAACTTTGTCACGATAGATCCATCATATCAACTACAACCCTAAGTCAACATCCAAGGAAATCAGACGTCCTGGATGAATATACTAAAGTGTAACAACTGATACCCATCACGCATTATCATGACTGAGGGTCTAGACCCTCCTCATCCTAACTATATAGTTCTCCATATGAAAAATCTCTAGAAGTATAAAATACATCAAGTTCATCATCACTCATACAATTGTCTACATCACAATACCCCTTCCATGCCTCATCAATCACATAACACATGCTTACCATGTACTAATAAAGTGCAAGATACATATGTATATCCTACAATGTCACTATCATCTCTCCTATAGGAAGCCCGAACGTGCCTGTGACATGGCCCCATCACTCAAAAATAGATAATAATAACCCCATGTCTCTATGGATGCACCTGTAATGACTGCATCCACTCCCAATCTAACCTCCTCAAGGTGCCTCCAATTGGAATAAATGATAACTCAATTTTGAACATCAGCTAGTATCTTCGGGATCCTATCCTTTGTCATCAATCTCTTTATATCCTACATCCACAAAAGCCAACAGCATACTATAAAATAAATTCCATCAAAAATCAACCAAGTGCATTTTTAAAAATCATAACTATTTTATCAAAACATTATGAATTTCTAGTGGCTTTCACTTGAATCGCTGGTGACCCTCATCAAAATCACTAATGACCCAATAAATCTAGAAAAATAATAATCGATAGTGGTTTAGAAGCGATTCACTATTTTCATAAAAAATACAAATTTTTAGAAAAATAATAATAACATAACAAATCCACAAAACCATCACCTACCTTAGCAGGTGTGGGCCTCCATCACCTCTATGCACACCTCCAAGTTGCCTCCATCTCACTTACAATAGTGAAAAACATCAGAAATAAGGGTTTGTTTAGTTTCTTAAGTTCTTAAATTGCAATAGTTCCAAATGAACCTACCAAACACACCTTCTATATCAAACTCCTTCCCATGCCCACTCGATTGTCTGATGATTCGGTTTGATCACTGATTATTTTTGCCAAATCACCAGAGACTTATGGTAATCACCAATGATTACCTACCTTTTATCCAAAACATCATTATTGGCCTCCATGAACCTTATCAAATCATCATTTTTTCATCATCCCTTGCCAAAATTTCACATTTCTAAAGTGTGCTTCTTTCCTGTTTGGACTCCTCAAGACCCTCTCAAAATGAAAATTCAATCTATCTATAAAGAGTCATTCCTTTATTAAATCAATTTCATATTTGATAAAAAAAAATTCCTTTGGAAAATCAATTCCCCTTTCTGTCATTAATTCATACGACTATAGGTCGAGAACCCATTGGTTCCCCTCATCATTTGTACTTTTTAGTCACATAATTCCACCTTTGTGGCAACATCATTTATATCAATCCTACGATCTCCTGATACACCGTGGATGCTATAAGATTTCTAGGAATATTTTTCCTTACCATCATTAGCCATACATCCATAGGTCAAGAACCCATTTGTTCCCCTATCACTTGATTTCCTTGCCGTGTAATCCCACCTTTGTGGAAACATCCTTTATATTGAGCTTACGTCTCCTGATACATTGTGGATACTATTAGCTTTCATGAACCTTTTCTCGTTTCTTCCTATGAGTCATACTTATATAGGTTAAGAACCCATTGGTTCCCCTATCACTTGAATTTCTATTTGCACAAGCCCACCATTGTGGCAAAATACTTTCATGCCCAGTCATGGGGCATCCTAAATTGAAACAAAAAATAACACAAGCCTATCCCTTCATCAAACTGGTGATCATTGTACTTCATCGCAATAACCCCCAGTTTGATGGGGAATCACCTATCCAACACAAATATGATCATTCTACTTGTTTTTGTCCAACGGCTTGTCCATCACAAACCACTTGACAAAAAGGGGAAAATGTAGACACCTTTATTTGGTACCTTATATTGTCTATTCATACCCCTCACATTTTCATTCAAAACATTTTAATTTTCTTATCATCCTATAAACCATATCCTCACCCTCGTAAAATTACAATTTCACTTCTCAATAAAAACTTTATTCTCACCCATCCTAAGATACCTAAACCACCATAACCACTTAAAACTCATCCTAACCCATTTTAACCCTAACCTTCTAACCTATTAACTTCCTCAACATAATCTTAATGATCTTCAATCATTCACATACTTGAATCAACCTGTTTGGAAGTGGTTGGAACCAATTCCAAGAGGATTTCCCCACTTTTTACAGATCACCAATGATTCTAACAAATCATCAATGATTATATAAGAAACATCAAACTTCCATAAAGGTATGGATCCCCATACATTATCAGGGAATCTCTATTACTCTAGAGAATGTAGATGACATGAATTTCACACATCTTGGCACGTCACCTAGCATCCTTGTCTTATTCAGGGAAGATCTGCATAACTCTTATAAGATTCCCACAACGTCATTTCTTATCATTCATTCATCTAAAGTTAAGATTATGGTCTATATTTTTTCATATTCAGTTCTATCAATATGTCACCTATTAAAGACTCGATAAAAATATATAAATTACCTATTTTACACATCCAATTTACATCATATCTAAAAATCAAACTTTTTCATAGTAATCTCCAGTCGATTCACTTGAATAGCCATTAGTGATTACCTCAAATCATCCATCGATCCCTTGTCTTTTTATCAGATTTAAACACATTTCTCATATTTGTACAATCAAAATATCAACTAAATTTTCTTTCTAATATTCCTATATTCAATTTGTTTCTCTATGCAGATTACTATACCAGGTCAGGTAACATCTAATTACTAGCATATACAACCTTCATAATCATCCAACAACCACTTCAGTCTAGGAACAATTCGACATTGCACAATGATTTGAACCTTTGTACCATCTCCTTGACACCAAATGTTGAAGACATCAAAGATCATCTTAAAGTTCATACAAGAAGAATGAGAAATTACTAAATAGGTCTTGGATCGAGATAATTTGAGGAGTTTCAAGCTTGTTGTAGACCTTTCTTGGGCCACCTATCACATGCAACATGATCTCTGCTATCCCTCTAGATTTCTATTCATCCACTTATCATCTATTATTTTCATATCATTATAACTTGATTGTAAAACTAGTTGAAACCCTTCAAGGAATCCAATTAATGGTTCTTGGGATCGACCTTTGACCATAACAACTCTATCATATCTTTTGTCTAATATCTATCTTATACATTTATCTTTATGTATGTAAGGTTTCTCTTCATTCTCTCGAAAAAATTAGTCTCGTCACCCATTTTGCATCCATTCATCTCGACATTGTATTATCAACACGTGTATCGTAAAACTCTGGAGTCCTCCTTTTTTTGACATTTGTCATATAATTAATAAACTAAAATGCACCTTAAAAACAACATAAGAATAACATTTTTAGGTTTAACAAGAATCAAAAATCAAAGTCTAAAACCCTAGTAAAGATAAGAAATCAAGAAATTCAAGAGTTAGATATGATGGGAAGTGTCAAAATTTTGGGAAATTTGATCACAAAAGGAAGACTGTAGGGTAAACAAAAACAAGCCAAATTTCAAAAATAAAAAAGGGAATAACCCAAATCAGAATCAAAACAAAAATGAAAAGAATAATACAAACCTAATGTAGTTTCTTTGTATGTTGCATTAGTCACTGCCAAAGAAAATGAATGGATATTAGACAATGGTGTATCTAGGCACATGACGTATAGATATGATACTCTAACTCATATCAAAAAATGTAATGATAAAATTTATCTAGGCGATCATTCTATTCTCGATGTTCAGAGTTAAGGAAAATCAAAAGTTTTCAATGGTTTTATAAATGGTGTTTTGTGTGTTCCTAAATTGAAAATGAGTTTTTATTATTATTCATAGCTAACACAAAATAATTATAGTGTAATTTTATTAATGGATAAATGATCATTAAGAATGAGTTAGATGTTACTATTAGTAGATGCATATAAAATAATGGTTTATATGTTTTTAAAGTTTTTGCATTTGATTCATGTTTTTATACTCAAAATAAGAATGATATTCAGTTGTAGCATGAAATATTTGGTCATGTTAATTTTAGGAGCATGTATTACATGTCCTGTATTAACCTTGTTATTGGTATTCCACATATCTCTCATGTTAGGAAATCAATGGTTAGTTCTCACATATTTTTGTATGGGTGAATAATCATTATTATGCATGGTAAATGTAATTACGTGTGGTAGTAGCATTGTTTGTTATATGGGTTGTTCATAACAAACTCATATATATGTTTGGGTTATTGTGGTTTGTATATGGGTCCAAAAACAACATTCTAGGAGAGATTCATGGGATGTTACCTCCCTTATTATAGGATAATTCTTGCCTATATATTTGGATCTAATTACGAGTCAATGTAGTAGGAAATATATTACAATAAAAAATTATTATTGTGAAATCTGAAATATCCTCTCAGTGCAACTTCTCCATTAATCTTTGCATGATTTAAATCATTATACAATCTCCATTTATTAGTAATAGTGATATAAGAGAAAACTAGGTCAATCCTATGGAATCCATGAAGATTTGAGAGTGGATGTGAGGTGGTTTCCAAATGAGAGTCTATGAAATGATTTTAATCCTGAAATGATATTTATTTCCAATTGAAAGACGTAGTCCATATTTGGTGGAGATTTGTATAGTTTTATAAATGACATCAATAGATTAGGTATTTCATCCACGAGCATATGGAATTTTTGTGATGGAAAGACTATTTTTAATGATCCGAGGGGCACTTCACTTGGTTATTTCCCTGCATAGTGACAATTTTATTTTGAAAAATTTAGTGTGATAGTGCCTTTGATTTCAGTTGCATCTGGTGATGGTTTTATTAGATTTTCTTTGAGGCTATGATTTTTCAGTTGTGTAGTAGCCATTACTTCATTTTATGTGCCATATTCAACCATGCATTTTATCTTATGCTTGCGAGTGAAATTGTTGACAATTCTAATCTGAAAATTGAAATTTTTCATGCATTGGTCATTTTGAGCTCACAAGCAATTAAGACATCTGGTCTAAAGCTCGAACAAGGTGTTTTGTAGAGCATTGAGGTGTCTAAGTGTGGAAAGGAATTTTGTTTAGATAATATTCCTGGTTGTTCCTGCCCTTAAGCCACCGACCTCAATGACTTAGATATGTTTTAAGCACACTCAAAACCCAAGTAACCATTTACAAGAAGCATCTACTGTTACATGATCTCTGGAGTTTATACTCCCACACGCATCTGCTTGTAGTTGTACTTGTCATACATTCTAAGCTTCATTTTATATGTAATTTTTCAATCATGTTTTCTTTTGTATTCAGGTTTGGTCACATGTAACACTCATCTAGTTATCCTCTTGTCTATGTGTATTTAGTCTCCATGTAATCCTGCATCTTTGTAATGTTTTAAAATATCAAAAGTGAGAATATTTTCCTTTTATAATGTTATGTTCCCCACTTGAAAGAAAATGTTTTAAAAAAGGGTTATAAAAATAAAAGTATCATGTGTGGTATTTTTACACATGTTTAACATTCAATAATTTCACATAGTCATTTCTTATGTTCCTATTATAAAATATTCATTTGTGTATGTCTTAACAAATATTAATGAAATTGTGAGTCAAGTGGTCATTCTATGTCAAGTTATCAAGCGTCCACCATATCTAAAATTGTTATTATTTTTTATTATAAAAGAGTTAAGTGTTTATTATTATTTGCAGTCAAGTTTTTTCACTTTGAGTCGAATTCAAAAAGTTTGATTTTTTTTTAAAAAAAATCCTTACGGATGCATTTTCAATGTTACTTGATGTACAGAAAATATTGTGTTTTACATTGTGGGGGGAGAAAAAACAAACCCAATTTGGAAAATATTGAGTGTCCAAGTTAAATCCAGCTAAACTAGGAGCATGTTACTAGAGGTCAGAAGCAACTAAGGATGGAGGGAAAACATCGTCCTCTCACTAGCCGCAAGTGATAGGGATGAAAAATGAGGTTGTTCCATTTTGTTTTAGTGTTATTTCTTTCAGTTTTAATATATTTGTCATTGTTCATATTCAATTTACAATATGTTCATATTTTAATAAAGTGAGCAAAGTACTTTCCTGATGTGAAAATATAGTGGAAAAATGAAAGCACGAGGAAAACGTTGCATCATGATCCTTGAAGAGGATGAACAATGGTTCATATCTTAGACAAGGGTCTATATTTGATGAATAGGGGTTTATACCTTGGAAAGGGGTCCATATTTTATGAACATGGGTTCATACCAAGCTTTTTGGTTAGCCTTTTCAAAACCATCAATCAGCCAAGATCATGAGCAAGCAAGGGTGGAAAGTTGCAGAAGAAGTGTGATTGTTTTTCTCCCATGTTTGCACTAGGGGGGGGGGGGAATGTTAGGAAATCAATGGTTAGTGCTCACATTATTTGAATTTTCACGGCTAAAGAGAAACCCATTTGAAGACTAAATCTTTGCTAAGAGGGGACTTAACCAGATTATAAAGAGAAACAAATAGCTCGTATACCACGACAAGTGTCAAGCCGATGTAACTTCAGAAGTAAAAGGGGGATGAAGTATCAAACTCCCTCAGGACTGACACACAGAACAAGCAAAGGAGTAGGACAGTGAGCCCACGGACATCACCAAGTGTCCACCTGGCACATCCCCTAAAGCCTTAAAGAAAAGAAAAGTCAAGAGTATGCTCGAGCCTTCCATGTGGATCTTACAAACAATATGGTCTTTGTCTTCAAAGAAGGCCATAAAGATTACAAGCCACCCACCACGTATAAGTGATTTAGGGTCTTATCTGTAACATTTAATGCTCAAGATGTTTTCAAAATATTGGAGGTGAAGGGTAATTTCATCACAAATTATGTACCATTTGGGTCAAGGGACTGCGAACCAACACATAAAGGGTTGAAATATCTGGCTGTGTAATAAATAGCCAAAAGTGTTTCTTCTCAAAAGGTGATTCCATCTCAAGGGAGTTGGTTGCAGAATAATTAAGATGCATTAAATAGGCATGGCTCTCACTTTTCTAAAGGGTTCAAGTTGTGAGAAATATTTGAGGAAATCTATTTCTATCACTTCATATCATTTATCATAATTAAGAGGTAGTTGAAAAGGAGTTTCAAAGTTCTCTCTTACCTCCTTTTCACCCTATAAATTGTAATGAAGTTTCGATGAAAAAATATGATATATAGGATGATATATGATAGATTTCAGCTAAAGGGTAGTTTTAGTTAGATACCAGGAGAGTTAATATTTTCCTCTCTATCACAAGTTTCTCTTCTGTAAAAGGTAGAGATCTTGGAACTCTAGCCTTTTTCCTGAGTTTGTAATAGAAATCTTGCCTCTTTTTGATGTAATACTATGCACAACCATTGAGTAATATATATGTTTTTCTGGTGTTTCCGGTTCATCATTTGCATATCTTTATTATCTCTAATCACCTTTATTTTCATTTAAAAACTATGCATATTTGGGTATTGTTACAATCTATGGTGTTGTGCTTAAGTAGTTTAAGATGATTGTGTATGTGGTTGGATTCATGGTGTATTCTTTCCGGCACATTGCCTTAGTTTGTTTTTATGTTCTTCTTTCCAGTTTTTCTGATCCCTATCTCCCCCCGTAGAGAAGAGCCAACTTCTTTAAAATCTAGAGGTCTCCTTAGGACACACGTCCCACCAGCCTAAGGATTCCCATGACTCTGATGGCTCTATTTTCCAACGATGTCCGTCAATAGTTTTTCTATCATGCCTGGTGGGACAACTCAAAGTGATACTTTATTATGGCATCAACTTGGTCAATTTTTGAAAAAGTTCAAAATTCCATGAAGATTGTTACAGAGCACATTCAACAACTCCCTAGGGTCTGACCAAATCATTACAAAGGCTCACAGAGCTCCCTCTCATCCATTTTCATTCATCTACCTTTCCATGCCTCCCATTTCTCTTCATCCAATGAGGTCGTGTAATCATGACTTCATTACCACCAAGGGATCCTTCCCTTGTTCATCTCCAAACCACAATTTCTGCACTACCACCATCTTTGAGCAGCTATACCTCACACACCAGAAAACAAAGGCTCCAAATCCAAAAGAAGAGGATCATATAGTAGGAAGTGATACATGCTCACAAGGTTTACATCACCAGTCCAACATAAGAGAGGTTATGGAAGTTTCCTATGTTTATCCTCCCCACAAAGAAACTCCCCTGAAATAATCCTTATCAACGGTCTTTGTTCTACAAAATAAAGCCACATGTGATGGAGAATTTGTAGATTCAAAAACCATCACATCGAAGCATAAAGCTTCGCCAGAGGAGGAAGGAGATAGGCTTGAATGTTTATCAGATCTGGGGGAATGTCTCGATGAATAGGAGCCTGATGAAATTACATATTTTCTCACTTCATCAGAAAAATGACAGAGGCCACCTATTTCTCATGACCTTTTCACCATACCTAATTCAAAGGCTCTATAAGAAAGTATCATTGGAAGCTTTTTGCTTTCAATCAAAGATCCTAAATTCACAGGAAAAGTTGCTAGAAAGGGAGAGAAGAAAGAAGATGAATAAGATGAAGACCTTCAACGCAATCCACAAGGGAGCCTCAATCCAAAAGATACCAATTGTAATGATATATGTAAGTAGGAGGTAGGACCAAGCCTTGCCTTAGGATTTTTCTTATCGACCAAAATGCCATCAACAATCATGTTCATTTCAGAACATGAGGATGAGATTCAAGACCCCGAGGGTCAGTTACAGCACCTCCAGCCACAAGATATACCAGAGGAGGTATTGATAATGTTCACTGATACCACGGGTGGAAGAGTGAAGGTATGATTTTCACTCTCGCTACAGGCCATATCAGTAGCCAAATTATTCACATGGCCAAATTTTATAAGAAAAGGAAGCTACTTTTCCTTTCCCTTTTCAGGTTTTGTTTATCTTTTGTAGAACCAGTTAGATTAGGAGTAGGAGTAGGTTTTCTTTCATCAGAATAAGTGTCTACGCGCACACTGCATATCTCATTTGAGACATGTATGTTTTGTCTTTTGTATAGTCCTACTCCTATATTACTCCAAAAGGAATGTGCCAACTTTGATAAAGGGCCTGAATCACCAAGGAAATTACCATCAGCTAAAGACGGTTGTAGTTTTCACTTCAAACCAAATACGGAGCAACTAAAATCAGCCTAAGGTTTCCATTAGCCCCTTTTCAATTTTCTACTCTCAGAAAAAAAGGCTTACTGAGTTCAATATGAGAGTAGGAAGAAGTAGTTTCATAGTGGAGGATCGTGGGTTCTTTTCATTTAGTAGGCTAAATGGGCCCAGTGAGTCACTAGACTGTTATTTGAATATTTGCTTCTAAGAAAATCCCATTTGAAACTAAATATTTTCTGAGAGAGGGGAGTTAACCAAATTATAAAGAGAAACAAACAACTCGTAGACCATGAAAAGTGTCAAGCCATGCTCAACTTCAAAAATCAAAGGGGGATGAAGTATCAAACTCCCTCAGGACTGACACATGGAGCCAGTAAAGGAATAGGACAAAAATCTTGCCGGATGGTGCCAAGTGTCCACTCTGGTGCATCCCTTAAAGCCTTAAATAAAATCAAAGTCAAGAGGATGTGTGATCCTTCCACGTGGATCTTGCAAACAAATGGACTTTGTATTTGAAGTAGGCCATAAAGATGATAAGCCACCCACCACGTATAAGTGATTTAAGGTCTTATCTGTAACATTTAATGCTCAAGATGTTTTCAAAAGATCGGAGGTGAAGGATCATTTCATCAAAAAATATGCACCGTTTTGGTCAAGGGGCCATGAACCAATGCATAAAGGGTCAAAATATCTGGCTATGTAATAAATATCCAAAAGTGTTTCTTCTCAAAAGGCGAGTCCATCTCAAAGGAGTCGGTATAAGAATAATTAAGATGCATTAAATAGGCATGGCTCTCACTTTTCCAAAGGGGTTAAATTGTGAGAAATATTTGAGGAAATCTTTTTCTATCACTTCATATCATTTATCATAATTAAGGGGCAGTTGAAAAGGAGTTTCAAATTTCTCTCTTACCTCCTCCTCACCCTATAAATTGTAATGAAGTTTCGATGAAAAAAAGGATATATAGATGATATATGATAGATTTAGGCTAGAGGATAGTTTTAGTTAGATGTCTAGGAGAGTTAATATTTTCCTCTCTGTCGCAATTTTCTCTTCTGTAAAAGGCAGAGATCTTAGAACTCTAGCCTTCTACCTGAGCTTGTAATAGCAATCTTGCCTCTTTCTGATGTAATATTGTGCACAACCATTGGAGTAATATATATGTTTTGTGGTCTTTTTGGTTCATCATTCGCATATCTTTATTGTCTCTTATCTCCTTTATTTTCATTTAGAAATTGTGCATCTTTGGGTGTTGTTGCAATTTCTATTGTTGTGCTTAAGTAAGTCTAGATGATTGTGTATTCGGTTGGATTCTTGGTGTATTCTTTATGGCGCATCACCTTAGGTTTTTTTATGTTCTTATTTCCAATTTTTTTGATCCCTATCTCCCCCTGCAAAGAAGAGGAAACTTCTTTAAAATCTAGAGGTCTCCTTAGGATGCACGTCCCACCGACCTAAGGATTCCCATGACTCTGATAGAATGTATCCACCAAGGATGTACTAAGTTTCTATGGGTTGAAGCAATGAATATTGTTGTTCATATTCTAAATAGAGTACCTAATAAATCCTTTTTTCAATCTACTCCTTTAGAAAAGTGGACTAATAAGAAACCTAGTATATCTCATCTGATAATTTTTGAAATCCTTGCCTCTATCTTCATTCCTAAATTAAAAAGGAACAATTTATATCAAACCTCCTATTTGTGCATCTTTCTAGGATATGGAGGTAAAATAAGGTTTTAGGATCTATGATCCTGCAATACATGAAGTTATTGAGAACATGAATTTAAAAATCTTAGAAAAACCCTTTTGTTCTTTTTCATTTTCTTCATCTTCTTCTGTTTCTATTATCTATGATGAACCTAATGAATTAGAAAACAATAATTTTGATAATGATCAGTGTAATGATAAAATAGATGTTTATAACGATTATGTTTATAATGATTCTATAGTTGAAAAATTCTCTTCGTATTTCCTTGATAACTAAAATATCTAAATGGTCTCAATATCTTCTTCAAAATTATAATCATGATAACCTTAATAAAATGAATATAATCCATCATACCTATCATGTCATAATTACTATGAATGATCCAAAACCCCAATCTTTCGAAGAGGCATCTCATGAAGAAAGATGGGTAGAAGCTATAAAAGTTGAATATTCTGTGTTACTTAAAAATTAGACTTGGAATCTAGTCCCTGCTATGGAAAAACATAGTATTGTTGGCTCTATGTGGCTTTACAAAATCAAATATAAGGCCAATGAAAATATTTAGAAGTTCACATCCAAGTTAGTAGCTCATGGGTTTATTCAAAAATCTGATATCAATTACTTAGAAACCTTTACACCCATTGTAAAAATGAGCATAGTTAGGATTCTTATTTCCTTAACTGTTCAATATGGTTGGGAAATTCACCAAATGGATGTTAAGAATGCATTCCTAAATGGTGATTTAAAATAATAAATTTACATGACTCAACCTAAAGGTTTTGAGGAACCTAGAAAATAATTGTATGTGTGTAAACTGAAAAATATCTATATGGCTTAAAACAAGCTCCTAGAGTTTGGTCTGTAAAAATAAATAGTTTTTTCAAAGATATTAGTTTCACTAACTATTCTTCTAATAATGATATTTTTATTAAAATTTAAAATAATCATATTATTCTAATAGTATTCTATGTTGATGATTTTCTTAATACTAGACATTCTAATAGTTTAGTTTTCAAAATTAAAGCTAAATTGAAACAATACTCTAAAATGATTGATTTAAGACTATTGCATCATTTCTTAGGCATGGAAAATTTTCAAGATAAAAATTCTATTGTTGCATCTAAGTCACAATATGCTACTAACTTTCTGAAAAGGTTTAATATGGTAGATTATAAACCAGTCATTCTTATTGAAGTTGGTTGTAAACTTGATCCTAAACATGCATGTGAAATAGTTAATCCTACTCTTTACAGATAATTTGTAGGTAGTTTGATTTATCTAACTATTACTAGACTTGAAATTACATATGTAGTAGATATTGCATCTAGATTAATGTATGCAAAATTTTAGGATCATTGGAAGTTAAACAAAATAATATTGAGATATATTAAAGGAACGCTTAATTTTGGTTTACATTATTCTTCTTGTGATAATGCATGTTTATATGGATTTTATGATTATGACCATGTTGGTGATGTGATAGATAGAAAATATAAAGCTACATAATGTGTTCAAGCTTGGTACAAGTCTCATTACTTGGAGTAAGAAAAATAGCTGACAATCTCCATCTCTTCTACCGAGGCACAATAAATAAGTGTGATGGAAGCAACAAAATAAGCCATGTGGGTAAAACGATTGTTGGAATAAATTCACGTGGAAATTAAAGGAAGTACTCTTCTTATGTTTGATATTTATAGTTTTATTACTCTTGTTAATAATCTAGATCAACATCAGAGAATGAATCATATAGAGATACATATACATTTCATCCGAGAGAAGGTGCTTTGTGGTGAAATAGATCTCTAATACTTCCCGACTGAATAAAAAGTTACATACATGTTTACAAAACCATTGTGTGATGTACATTTCTACAAGTTTCATTAAATTCATAGCCTTTAAGAATTGTCATTGAGTGGGAGTGTGCATGACAATTCCACCTCCTAATGGTCGGCCATGTGTTTTATCATTCACTTCTATACTTCTGCTCCAATTTAAAAGCATTGTATACTATCTTTTTATGATCTTAGTAAACCTATAACTCTAAATTTAATGTATAGTCCAAAAATGTTGCATCATGTTGTAAAGGAGGTTCTTACTTTATAAATGGATCATAGAGATTTTGGTATAGGTTTTCCATGAGAAATTGTGATATGTAGTCTCACAAATCATGTTTAACCTAAATAATAACTTTTGATTTATGAATTCATAATCCTTTTGTACCAAAAGGAAAGTTTAACATGATGAAGGTGTATAAATCCTTTGAATGTGATATGCTAGCCTAAACCCTTATTCACTAAATTGGGACTTATTCCAGTCCCAACAGCTAAAAAATTATAGCCAATATTGGAATCCAAAACTACTTGTTTTTGGATTCTAAAATGTAAATATTGGAATTATCTAGACCCAAAAATGTACATATTGGATTCCAATATCGTATATATTGGAATCTAGAATCACATAGATTGGAATCCAAAATCACATATATTAGAATCTAAAATCACATATATTGGAATTTACTGCACTCCAAAGTCCCATATATTGGAATCCAAAAAGTCAAATATTGGAATCCATTATACGGGCTAGCATCCGCTAGGCATTATCTATGCTTTGGACTGAAAAAAACATGTATATGTTTTATATGGGATAGCAGCCGCTAGGCATTATTTATGATTTGTTATGTACAAAACATGTTTATGTTTTGTAAGGGATAGCAGCCAGCCAACCAATTATTTATGCTATGTTATATACAAGAAAATGGTTATGTTTTAAATGGGACTAGCAGGTTAAATTTGCTAAGCATTATTTATGATTTTTCATAGTGAAGCTCTACATAAAATAAGTTCCCTCAATTTATGGAGATTTTTGATCAAATATCATCCTGAACATTCTTCTTTTGTCCTTCAATGGTTGTAACAAAGGCCACAATGTGGTGTTAAAGTTGATGCCCCGTTTAGACATTTTTTAATTGTTTTTATCCATAAAATAGTTACAAATATTTGAAATAAGCGTCACATATGACTTGCATATTTTAGATATGACCGTCAATTTTTATAGATTATTTATATATTAATTATATTAAAAAATATTTTAAAAAATTAAGTATATATAGTATAATTTTATATTTATTTTATGAACAGTGTAAGAAAATACTATTTTACAAATTTTCAAAGGCAAGTTTTTCTGATAATTCACCACATAAGTTATTCAATCATATTGTCATCTTATAATCAGTGAAAATATAAATCCACCCCACTTATATTTCGACAATCTCATCATAATATAATAGAGTTACATAGTACTTTCATAATAACATATGTATGTATACATTATTGACAATGTTAAGCAGTACCATCATAACAAAATTCTGAAAAGATAAATAGTTATTTAGAATTTTCTTGCTCCAAGTATTTGATGCCCTCTACCACATTCAATTCCCAAAACACTATTTGTGATATTTTTTTTGTACAAATCGACCATCAACCATTTATATTTTCATACAATCTTTTTGTCTTCTTTTCATACCCACCATAAAATATTTAGGAGGGTTTCCCTTTGCACCTAATGTAATACACAAAGTGTTTTTCTGAACTGTATGAAAAATCATTTCTACTCCAAACCTTTTCTAGGTATCTTATTGTTATTCCCTCGACTATATTGCAATGTTCCTTTGCCCAAGTGAGTCTTGGATTCAATACGGTCAATATTTTTTTATTAAAGCCCATTGATATCTTTTTAACATCAACAAAAATGAGATTGTCAGACCAGAATCCTAGTTCACAGTATGGTGATAATAATTTTATAAATTCTAACAGGCCACCTCGCAGGTTGACAACTTTCATACCGAACTTGAATGACATCTTCCTATTGTATGTTTTGTTTATCCCATATAAGAAGGTCCTCCATATCCAAAATAAGTAAATAATTCTTATCACTACCTAGAGGGAAGTAAAAAAATTTGATTTTCATCATCCGAATATCAATTATAACCAATTTAAATAAACAACATTTTAGATTATGGATAACAAATACCGATTGATATTGCAGCTTGGATTACACCGCCTTTACACATTATTGGATCCGTTGATGAAAGAGCTATTTCAAATAAAAAATCATCAATTCATATTCTATTTCTTCCTATTGAAAATGTGAGCATAATGTATTTGAAATAAACATTAATCAATTCATAATTGATTTCATGTTGTGGAAAACTTAAATGGATAAACATAGTTTTTCTGTGGTGATATGGTAAGTACAATATCAATTATTCTTTGTCTTATAATTCAAATTTAGCGGCCATTAAACTACACTTATATTCGTCGAACCACCCTTTAGTGGAGAACAATCCTTAGCTATTGCTGAGGATTTATGACCGCTAAGTTATGCCATCATTAGACGAACTACACTTAGCTAGATAACCTTTAATGAGGCTAGCAAGTGTTGTCTTTACATATGATATGAGCTAGATCAAGCCGTATGTAGTTTTTTTATGATGATGTTGAAGCCAAAACAATGTTAATTCAATGTAAGTAGTTAGATATGTAGTAGTGAATTAGTGAAACATTGTAGATAGTATGTAGTTGTAAATCAATGAGATATTGATGAATGTAAGGTTTTTTAGTCAAACCATTTTTGTATTGAATGTGGATGCATAGAGTCTGCACTAAGCTGTATATAATTTTTTTAAATAGCTATCGTAGCTTAAAAATGAATTTCCTTAAACTTTTTCTTCAACCCTAAGCCAAGCATATAAACTAATGTATGTTAGTTATCATTTCCTATAAATTTATGGGCCTTATAAATAATTTTGTTGTAAAATACACATGGATATCATATTGTTTCCTATAAATTTTTGGGCCTTATTGGTTGTCTGCATAATCATTTATTGTCTTATAAATTTGTGGGGCTTATTAGCGGTTTTGTTTGTAAATTCACACGATTAACATACCTAGATCTGATGGCGTATTCATGGCCAATGTGCCCGCATCCTCCACATCTGTCATCTGAATTGTAAAAAACATAACTTTTAAAAAATTGAAAACCATGGCAATTGAAGATAGATCTCACTAAACATATTTATAAACGGATTGAAAGTAAATCACCATATTTAACTGGTTTTGTAGCATCACATTAAAATGGTTATACATCGTATTTTATAGCTTTGTGGTTGTCTGCATAAACAATAATTGTATAAGTAGCATATTTAGGTTAAAATCCATTAAACAAAATCACTTGTTGAAGTTGTTTTCAGAGACGAACCTTTCTTCATATGAGAATAGTAATGTTTCAAAAACATCACTTGACTATGTGTCTCAACAATAAAAAAATAGATATTTTGGAATCCACCAATGCATAGAGTGTGACACTACCATCGTAAAGCACTAGTACTAGAGAATTTATGAAACAACATCGAGTGAACATCTCATCCCATAAACTCATATGATCTTTCACAAAGAAAAGGATGGATGTTTCCTTGTAGGAAAATTTTGCTTGCAGTTCACCAATTTTTGTGGCAGTTTATCCATCCAATCCATAGTGAATTCTTCTCTATAATCATAGTTATTGTCATGGTTATGCACACAAGATATTGTGTACATAAGACTCAAAATTTTGAATATCCTGTTGCTATCGTAGAGTTTGTAGCATCCATACAGAATTGATATTCCAATGTCTTTAACCTTTTCCATGTATCTTTGTATTGTGTCACTTAACATTTTTGAATAACTAGTTGGTATTAGAAACAATAATAATATAATCCAACACACTGGTTTCTGATAACTGTTAGAATCTCCATTATGACATCAGAAGAAATATTGCTAGCCAAATTGCAAAAATCAGTGATCACACATTCAACATTGAAAGGATTAGTCGAAGGAATAGCTGATAAAGTTGATGGAAGATGGAATGGATATGCACATTTACAAGAAAAATTGTATATGAACTTCACCCTTGCTAGTATATTTCCTTCCAATGACATCACATAGTTGTCTAATATTTTTTGAGCTGCGACGGGGAATAAATTCTTCCACCTCATGATATTTTTTTTCATTTTTGCCATTTTTCCCCAATATGGGAATCAAATTTTATTTTTCCATTTCTCTCTTCACCCAATATCTTCAGAAAATTGGCGGTAGTGTGATTCATGCAATTTAAATTTTTTCAATTACATTGGATTCACTGTAGGAAGTCAATACAATATTATCTCAGATGCCTATTTCTCAAATAATATATAAGTTTTTCTCTTATTTTGTTGTCTCCTTTAATTCTTTGACAGTAAGAATCAAATGTCTCTACTATTGCACTAGCCTCAAAAGACCCAGTTGATTTAGTATTCCTTTTTAAACCCATGCAATTTTGATTTAGATGGGTCCATCTCTAATTTTTTAAAATATGTTCGCATCAACATAGTAAACAACTTGGCATGTTTTGGAGGTGAAAGAAAACCTTTTCAATGAAAGAAATTGACAAATATATGATGTTTTCTCATTTCCATACAATTTTTTAGAATAATGTAAATATACCATTTTGAATGTCTTCTACAATTGAACAACCAGTTTTTTTCAGAATTCTATTAGAATCCCCAAATTCCAACCATATTTTGAATAGGAATATGGTACATTGTTTATAGAGGCATGCATTTACACGTTTCCTAAACAAAGAAACATCCAACTCCATATCTAAAATAATACATTTATTATTTTCAAAGTCAGAGCGCTCCACCTGCAGACGCAGTGTCCCCAAATCAATAAATTTTGATTATATAACAATACCAGCTTCCTTGTGACTGTCATATATAAAAAAAAATAACCACATGTCGATGTGGTAGTTTTTAGGGGATATTAATTTTCATAAACCATTCCTTTTCTCATTTCTTCCAACAAATACCTACCTGTAACGAATGGAATTTTTTTGAATGGAGCAAGAACAATGGAATACATTTTACCTATATTTAGAATAAAAATACATTAATAATTAGGTCGTTTCTAAACTTTAAAGTAGTTTTCTCGCATTGTTTGTTAAGGAATTTAAATACTACCCTAGTGGACACCAACCTCTCGATTTCTTTACTATGTATCATAACAAAGTAATTAACTTAATGGTTAGCGAGCGCTAGGACTTTGATATGACATTTTACGTATCATTCAACTGGTTAGAGTAATTAATAGTTTGTGGATCAAATCAATAATAACAATAGTTTTCTTAAAAATATGAAATTGAATTATGATGGATTGAAATATACGAAACCATTTTCACCTTTTGAAAGTATTACATATCAGCCAGACAATCTATAACATCAAATAGATGACATGATAGGAACGTTAAAAAATACACACTTTAGTGGCAAATAGACTTCTAGTCAACATATAAAAGAACAACCTAAAACAATTTTTAAAGGGCATTTACACATTTTTAATGATAAACTGTAGATGACATTAAGATGTAATATTTTGTATTTCAAAGAGAGTTTACGGTAACTTGGGATTTTTTATTTTACAAGACTATGTGATTTATGTGTATATTGGTCATACTATAGTATTGCAAGGATTAGATACATATAACAAGGCTAATGAAACATGTTTAAAGGATAGTGACCAGAAGATCTAATGTTTGCTATTTTGAGGAGAGTAGTTGAGCAACAAATCACATTAATGAATTTAGTGATAGCTCATCATTTTTTGTTGTATAAGACAATGTGAAATATGTGTATATCAGACATACTTTATTAATTATGTCTAAATGTCTATAACTACTATAAGTGCAATATTTAAACTGTAACGCTTGGTGGGAAATTCCACAACAAGCTATCAAAAACAAACGTGAAAGGCTTTTAACTACTATAAGTGCAATATTTTAAGTGTAGCGCTTAGTGGGAAATTCCATAAAAAGCTATAAAAAACAAACGTGAAAGGATTACACTTTTCTTAAACTTAAGTATGGCCCTCTTCACAATAGTCATTTTCATGGAAACAATGCTCTCTATAAGGTCATGGTGGATTAAATATATTTGAGAAAATATTTGATTATTAACAATGTTTTTTTTAGTATCACTAAAAACAAGGGTCTATTATCTCTTACTCTGACTATAAGTTAAATTTACAATACTAATTGAAGAAATTTATTCCAAAGTGTTGGAACTTATGTTAACTTATTTATAGTGTCAATCTTCTTAGGCTGCAAACATTTACTTTTTGTACACTTTTGGCTCGCATCCATGGCGGAAACAAGTGATACACTAAAACTCCTTGATAAGGATCAAGACCTATATATTGTCCGTAAAATATATTGTTTATAACATATAATTCACAATGTTTTGTATCGGAAAAATTGTTTACCTAACGTTTAGTTTCAATACTTATCGAATGTAACGGCACAACGGACACTAGTTTCAACAGTTTCTTTTATTGGAAATTGTGGTAAAATAATAAATCGCGGCCTACCTGAGCAATCACAAGGCTCCTACCATTACGGTCATTGTACACACTATCTGTACAACTTTGAATCACTAGTGTTTTTCATTGAATATAATTATATCAAGCTAGTTGGAATGTATCTAATGGAGATAATAGTTGCACCAGATACCATATAAAGGGATCAAGCCTTACGTAGTTCGCATAAGGTATATTGTTTGAAGCACATAATTCACATCAGATCTTATGGGAGAAAATGCTTAGTGAACGCTAAGAATTTTTTCCTTATCAAAAGTAATGACATAGAGGATGCTAGGATCAACAGTTTCATAATTTGAAAATAGCGATAAAATAAAATATCATGCTCTAGTTTAGCGATCTCTAGGCTCCCACCATTACCGCTAGTCATTATAAACACTATATGTACCGCAGGTATATGTTTTGAAACACATAATTCACATCAGATCTTATGGGATAAATGCTTAGCGAACGCTAAATATTTTTTCCTTATCGAAAGTAATGCTAGATTTTTTCCTTATCGAAAGTAAGTGTTACACTGCAAACTCTCAAGAAGGATCATGACTTATGTAGTTCTCACAAGACGTATTGTTTGTAACATATAACTCACATCTGTTCGTATGAGAGAAAATGCTTAGCGACTTCTAAGCTTTTATATGTATTGAATGGAACGACCTAACGACCGCTAGGATCAACTGTTTCTTATTTAAAAACTATGTGCATGGTTTTTGAATGATATTGTTATCCATTTATTTTAATTATACCATATTTTCTAGGCTATGCATGACGAAGAGAAAGTCCTGGTCTTGCATTACATACCCTTGAAATTGATCGATACGTATTATGTGTTTCCCATAGGCTCAAAAGTTTCTTATTTTTGAAAATAGCCATAAAATAAAAAGTCATGGTATAGCTTAGTGACCGCTAGGCTCCTACCTTTACCTCTTCTCATTATAAACACTATCTGTATAGTTTTGGATCGCTAGCCTTAGCATGTAGTACCCATGAGATACATGAATTTCAACTCATACTTCACATCATTTCCTATCAAAGAAAATGCTTCACGACAACTAAGCTCCTTTACTTATTGATAGAAACAACATATCAAACCATAGGCTCAAAAGTTTCTTATTTTAAAAATAGCCATAAAATAACAAATCATGGTATAGTTTAGCGGCCACTAAGCTCCTACCTTTACCTCTTCTCATAATAAACACTATCTGTACAATTTTGGATCGTTAGCCTTAGTATGTAGTTCCCATGAGATACATGAATTTAAACTCATACTTCACATCATTTCTTATAACATAAAATGCTTCATGAAAGCTAAGATCCTTTACTTATTGACAGAAACGACATATCAGACCCTAGGCTCAAAAGTTTCTTATTTTTAAAAATAGCCATAAAATAACATATCATGTTGGCTGGAATGTACCTGGTGGAGACAATAGCTACACTGCATACTATATAGAGGGATCAAGCCTTGCGTAGTTTCATTAAGGTATATTATTTAAAACACGTAATTCACATTGGATATTATAGGGTAAAATGCTTAGCTGATGCTAAGAATGTTTTCCTTATCAAAAGTAAGGGCACAATGGACACTAGGTTCAACAGTTTAATAATTTGAAAACAATGATAAAATAAAAGATCATGCTCTATTTTTAGTGGTTTCTAGACTCCCAGAATTACTATCAGTAATTATAAATACCATACGTATATAGCTTAGGGTTGCTACTACATGTACATTTGTTATGTAGTACTCACAAGACTTATTTTTTGTAACCTACAATTCAAATCTGTTCATATGAGATAAAATTCATAATGTCCACTAATATTTCATATGTATTAAATGGAACACCATAATTTATTAAATTGAATGGTATAGATTAGCGGCCGTTATGCTCCTACCTTTACCTTTTATCAATATAAACACTATCTTTATAATTTTTGATCGCTAGCCTTAATATGTACTTCCCAAAAGATACATACTTTTCAACTCATATTTTATATCAGTTTACAATCAAATAAAATGCTTAATAACCACTACGATCATTTACTTATTGACAGAAAAAACATATCAGACCCTAATTTCAAAAGTTTATTATTTTGAAAATAGTCATAAAATAACAACAAATCATGGTATAGCTTAGTGACCGCCAGGATCCTACCTTTATCTCTTCTCATTTTAAACACTATCTTTACAGTTTTGGATCCCTAACCTTGGTATGTAGTTCAAATGAGATACATGGTTTTTAACTCATACTTCACATCATTTCCTATCAAAGAAAATGCTTAGCGCCCGCTAAGCTCCTTTAATTATTGAGAGAAACAATGGCATAAGCAAACTCATAGGCTTAAAATTTTCTTATTTTGAAAATAGACATAAAATAATAAATCACAATATAGATTTAGCGGCCGTTAGGCTCCTACCTTTACCTCTTTTCATTTTCAAACACTAAATGTAAAGTTGTGGTTCGTTAGGCTTAGTATGTAGTTGCTCATAAGATACATGGTTTTCAAGACATATTTCACATCATTTCTTAACAAAGAAAATGCTTAGCGCCCAATTATGCTCTTAAATTATTGACAGAAACAACATATTAGAGCCTAGGCTCAAACATTTCTTATTTTGAAAATAGCCATACAGTAACACTAACTGTACATTCTTGGATCGCTAGCCTTACTATGTATCCCAAATAGATTTTTTGAACTTGCCATGTGGCACATTTTAATTGGATAATTAATTTAAATTAGCGCACACTATATCTAACAATGTAGAAATCAATTTTGATAAAGAATGGAACGTAAATGTCTTGTATATTATTCTAATAATCTTCAAAACTATGTTTAGGATTTATTTCTTCTGTTTTCTTATAATATATTTTTTTGTTATGCTTGGTTCAATTATATGTTGTATAATATATTTTTTATTATGTTTATATTATTATAGGCTATAGACAATGAAAAATGTTTAGTTTTTAATTTTTAAACTAACAATGGAAAAATTTTGATAAAAATAGGGAAATTCGAATTCCCCCTGCATTTTCAGATATTTGAAATTTCAATAGCCCACCCTTTTGTCTTTTAGAGGGGGAAAGTGAAAATTTAAATTTTTCGTATCATGTTCTTTTCCTATTTTTGAAATATTGGAGGCCCTTTTGGAAAAAGAGAAGGAAAGAGAAAAATGGAAGATGGGCTTGCTGAAAGCCAAATTCAAGAGATATACAAGAAACTAAACTCTCTTGATAACAGGGTTAAGCAATAAATGAATTTTCACCAGAGCTCTTAGGGTTTACAACTTCTTGGAACATTGAAGAATTGTGTATGCTATAGCAACATCTCAATATGGGGGAAGGGAAAAGCTCAATGTTTAGGTTTTGACAAAATGACCCAACCCAAACCATCACACTTTTTAGTGCACTATAAGAATTGAAGAGAACTATTTATAGCATCCAAGTGATGTTTCTATCAAATAGGACTGACAGTTTAGTTTCGAATGTTGTTCCTACAGTTTTGTTGGTTTTTGGTTTGGCTTTACAGTTGTGTTTTCATGTAAATCATTTCATTTTGAACTCTCTGATATGTATTTTGTAATATATGGCTCTTGAGCCTTTTTTGTATTGGGGTATCAGTGCAAAAACTATTTTCCAATAATAATATTAAAAATTTGAAATTTCTTTCGTGGAATGTGCTAAACAAATTATTAAAATACCTCGAAGAAATATTGAGTAGGGTTTCGGATCATTTTTTGGTCAATCACAAAAGCATGTCTTCAAAATAAAAAAAGTATGCGCAGACCATAGATTGCAAGAGTTGAGTGTTCAAATCCCATCTTTTTTTTCATGTGCAATTATAATCTTGTTTACAGAGAAAGGAAAAAAAATCACACACATGATGCACACAAAGGACATACACGAAGGAGAATAAAAAAAGAGATTGCGAAAATAATCGTGATGATTGTTTGAATGAGATAGTAGATGGAGGTTTCACAGACAACATAAAGCACAAAATAATCCTAGATATTACTAAACCATGTATTTATAGTAAAGGTGTACCTTTTTTTATTAGAGGATCTATTAGTTGCTCTATAGTTGAATAGTTCCTATGTTTTCCACGGCAGTCCAATCATGATCCACACAAGCCCTTCTTTGTCCTATTGAATCGTGCTCCGTAGTCAGATCTTACTTTGCACTTGATTTTGATCTCCATGCCAAATTACCTTGTTCTTCATGAAAACTCACTTTTTTTGTGCGTTGACGAAAGAAATTTTAATCATTTTTCTACTCTAGTATTTATCTCTATTTAACGTTTTCCCATTTCTGCCATTCTATGTCTCTCTTTGGCTATTTCGATTTGAATTTTTTGTTCTCATTCCTACAATCGGTTTTTAGGATAATAATAGCTTCTGGCACAGTCACCTTCTTTTTTATTTTATTTTTGTTAGGAGAACCAAAAATAGTTTAATGTTGTTCATCAAGATGATGCAAAGAAACCTCGTTAATTAATGCATATTACATTTTTTACATGGTTGTCGCTTAGATATTTTAAGAAAATATATGAGGTTAAAAATTAATTCAAAACTATAAAACTATATTAAGAATTCAATTATATGATGATTATTTTCAATTATATACGTGTTTCCATGTAGAATTAACCAAATGTAATGTCTTCATCATTTTTATGGTATGTACATTGGAAGTTAAACACATTATATATGCAATAATATTATTAAATCTAATTTTAATCAATATGCATTTTATAATTAATATATTCTTCCTTTTGAGCCCACTAATCTATGCCAAAAATTAACATAGCTTTGAGGCTTCCATGATATAATTGGTTGTTTCGACAACCTATTTACGAAACCCCAATTCTATTTCGAATTACATACACGATTTTACACCTATATTTATATATCCATTATATAAAATCCATATTTATTTGTTATCATTCATATCTTTTCAATATGATTTATTTTCTATGAATAAACTATACCATATGAAAAAATTTCTACTCAAACGTCCTCTAGGCTATAATTCTAATTTGGAAAAAGCATTTGTTTTCCTTGGCCCCTCTCTGATCAGTTGTTTTTATATAGGAAACACAACTTTTTTTGGTCCTAGTGATCGCTTTTGTTCCTTTTGAGCTATTATATTTACAAATATTAACAATTTAGATTTATAAAACAGCTTCATTTTGAACATGATATATTTACCTTTAAGAATAGATTAGCGGCTGCTAGGATGCAACGAGTAGATGGCATCATATGTAAAAAATAATAATAGATTCTAAAATGTGATCATGAGTTTCCATATTTTTTCATAAATGTAAAATAATTCTGCCATAATCTTGTAAGTAGATAAAACTATACGTTTACCTATATAACATATTAAAGATATGATTTTACACATATATTTATCTATCAATTATATAAATGCCATATTTATTTGTTATCTTTTATAGGTTTTCAATATTTTTTTAGATAAGATAAAAAAAGGTTTGGTTTTAAATAGGGGACCAAAAAAACCTCATACAAAGAGGAGAAAGTTTTTCAAAGAAAAAACTAAAATAGAGTCATAGAGGGAGATTAAAAAACAATTGACAATAGGCCCCGACACAAATGGGCCAAACTACAAGAGTTTTCAAATTAATACAGAGTTTTTTGAATTCCTAAAGGGACAGAGACAAAGGAAAGTAAACAAAAAAAAGGGCAGCAACAGGTACGTAATTAGTTCGCCGTAGTGCTGTTACGGGATCTAGTACTTGGACCACCATCTCTCCTACCAGCTATTCAATATGATTTCTAGAAAAGATTAAGAATTTAGATTTATATCATAGCTTCATTATGAACATGATAATTTCCCTTTAGGAATAGCTTAGCGACCACCAGGGTGCAATGATTAGATTGCTTTGTATTTAAAAATTTGTAGTATAACTTCTTGATTGCTAGTCCAAGTTTCTTTTATTTTCCTAAATGTAAAAATATTTTGCCAAAATATCATAAGAAATATAGATTTATAGACATATAGCTATGTAACACATGAAAAACACGATTCTAAATGTACACAACTTCATTATGAACACGATATATTTTCCTTTAAGTGTAACTTAGTGGCCACTAGGGTACAACGAGTCCAATTCTATACGTATAGTATTATATTAATTCCATATTTATTTTTTACCATTTATATACACTCCTTTTCGAAAACGATATAAATGAAAAATGTTGCCTACTCTAGCAACTACTAGGCTATAATTCTTATTTGGATGATGTCTTTCTTTACCTTTGCGGACTCAAGGATATGTGGATTTTTTTATAGGAAACACACTTTTTTGGGTCAAGTGATTGCTTTGTTATTTTTAGGCAACACACTTTTTTAGGTCGAGCGATCGCTTTGTTTACGACTAAGAATAGATTAATGGCCATTAGGCATCATCAATTATATCGTGTTGTATAGCCTTAAGACCTTACAATGGGTTAGATTAAACAAATTAAACTAAAATATTTTGAGCTAAGTGGGGGCTCGGTACTTCCACACTATAATATGTCAAGCTTAGTGGGCACTATAATCTATCCAATTACCCAATTATATTTTGAGCTTAACATGCACTAGCTTATGACACAACATAATATATGGATCTTAGAAGTCTCTAGGTTTCAGTAAAATAAAGTAAAATATTATAATCATAGCAGCAAGTAGGTTATACCAAAACATAATAATATGATCTTAGTGAATATTGGAATTAGGAGCTTAACGACTGCTAGGTTATGCCACAACATATTATTTGGGTATTCAATTCACTATGTTATGTATCAAAAACATGATATGCTATTTTAAATTAAGATATTTCTATCTTAGCACCCACTAGGTTATGCTACCACATACTCATTGGAACCTAGCGGTAGTTAGGATTTAAAAACTAAATTAAGGTATTAAGAGCTTAGCGGCTACTAAGTTATTCCACAACATAGTATTTGAGCATTTAATTCGCTAGCTTATGTATCACAAACATTATATGTATCGCAAAGAAGATATATATAATTTTAAAAAAATATTATTATTGGTAAATAGTTTTTTGAAAGGGACTATACCCTTGTACAACAAGGCTCATAAGCTAGATTTGAAAATTAAAGCATAAGAGATCAGAATCCATATAGAGCAATAAATCCCAACTGCAGAAAACTATCTACAAAGAAAAAAACAAACATCCAACAACACATCAGCAAAGAAACAACTGATGTGTAGTGACCAAACATTAATGGCACAACAACACCATTGTAAACAAACAAGTTGTTATCCAGCAAAAACCTAGCCGAACATCATCAAGGCATAGAGTTGTCCTTCTTAGAGATGATTTTTTTCTTTTTGCTGACCATTACCCAACCTGATGAAGCCTCCGAAATTGGAGGAAAATATAAAGGAGGAGTATTTTCCTTATTCCCATTTATACCAGTTGGGACAACCATGTTGTTATCCTAAAAGAGATCTTTATCATTTTCCTTATTGTCACCTACTACTTGTGCATTTTTCATGCTGCTCACAATTTGAGTTTCGGATAAACGGGTTTTTGGGGCGAAAATGGATTCATTTTTTTATCAGTATTTGAGTCTAGATCCTCTTTTGCACCGAAAATTAGGTGTTCCGGGAGGGCATCTTTCCACCAGTTTTGGTTTGTAGGTTGACGTTTTTCCATCCTACAAACAGTAGAGGTATGTCTTAAGTAAAAACACCTTCGACAGCGGAAAGGAATACCTTCATAATCTAGAGATTGTGACCAAGTTCTATTTTGTACTCTAAGATCCATGGTTGCTGGAAGGTTTTTATTAGTATCAATTTCCACCAAGATCCGGGAATAGGTAGTATGGGTGTAATTAGTGGTTTGAGAATCTATAAAGAGTGTAGTTCCCAAGGTGTTTCCAATGGATGTCAAATAGTCACGACTCTATAATTTGAGGGGTAAATGGGGCAGCCTGATCCAAACAGGTTTCAAAGAGAATGATTTTGTGAGCAGGTTAAAGGAGGGGAACCAGGGTTTAATGACCAAATATTTAGATTAGCAAGTCCAGAGCTTGGAAGCAATGATGTTTTTATTATCTATTGAAGGGAAAGTCACAATGAAAATACCTTTAGCACATGGGTATAATTCTATCCTTCCAGTTAGAATTGGAGTCCAGTGCTCAGAGATCCACGCGTGAAGAATAGGAAGGCTGGGCCAAAGTCCCCTGAATCTACAAATCAATGCATGTTCTTTGTAGTAAATCTCATCTGAAATGACCTCTTCCCCAAATGAAATACATGAGGTAATGTCTGCAGTTTTCATGGAAGACTCCTTATCATTTAAAATGTCTTTGAAGGGGTTCCAAAATGGCCACGTCTAGCCTCTATTGTATCTAGTGACAGAAAAACATGTATTACCATGTCTGTGTCTCCCTATTCAATTTTTCCTAGAGTAGAACCTTCCAGCATCAAAGGTGGAGTCGATCTATCATTCCCATCCATACTTAAAGATCCACGGCTAGGGTTTGTGCCACCGCCCTGAAACAAAGTTTGAGTGGAGCTCCCTACATTATTATTGAAGGCGAGATCAATCCAGGACCATTCCAAAGCCTTGATGCCTCCATCTCCATCTCTTGGCCGATGAGCTTTTGTTGAATCCTTGCGTAGAGCTGTATTTTTAGGGTTCAAAAATTTTAGAGTCAAGTCTCAAGTAGTGATCATTTTAGGGCTCGGGCAGGTTTTAAAATGAACAAATTTTAAAATGAAGATATATATAAATTAGTTGAATTCATTCTATGATTTTAAGATTTTAAACTAGGATATTTCGATGATATGTCTTCAAAAAAAGTACATGAGGAACTAGTCCATGATAAGTCTTCTAGTAGTGGACTCTCATGATGATTACAAGAAACTTATATTACTAAATATATTTTAAAATATGGGGAAGAGTTGTAATCATCTTCACTTCACCCACAAATGCTTCCTATATCTATACACTTTGTTATACAGATAGCCATTCCAGCCCTTAATAAAAACACTAAAGACAAATGCATCTAAGAAATATTAATCCATCTAGCCTCTCAGATCCACCTCGTCAATAATATTGACATCCACGTCCCCTTTAATATGATAATAAGAGGAGGATGAATCAACATAGCATTTCAGAATTTTCACTTTAGCGCAAACAGAGAGTTCTATACCCTAATTTTCCGCAACTACCTCCAGACCACGTGTAATCTTCTACATCCCCTACATCAATGCATGGACATGATAGTAAAGGCTGACTAGGTGCTCTTCCTACTTCTCAAGAGTTAGGCATTATGTTTTTTTTTCTCAACCCTTGCGCCATGCCAAAAAATTTCCTCCACCCTTTGGACTAGTTTAGGTCAAGCATTATCTTATGCATGCTCTCACAAATATCACCTTCATGTTCTTCTTCGAATCACTCTGTGACCGACCAGGCCTTCTCGAGCCAATTCTGGATATCCACGTTCTGAATTTTCCTATCCATCTAAGAAGTAAATGATTCCCCAACGTCCTTTACTATCATATCTCTTTGTTTCTTCCTTCTAGGACCACACTCTATGTTACCCAGGAAACCACCAACACCCCTGTCAGCATCTCAGAGAGATAGGAAGCACAACGACCAAAGATGAAAAGAGGAAAGGGGTAGTGAAATTTCAAGCTGACCCGAAGATATAAATCCACCAGTGCACAACACACGAAAGGAGTTAAGTGTGACAGTACCGAAGATCATCAATTATATATCCTTATCATAAATATCATGCTTCCCATTAAAACTCTTAAATTCCCAATGCCATCTTACATGTCATGTGCGTATAACCCTTAATCTATTTTGTGTATCGCATGAATGCAATCTATTGATGACATAAATGAACATTAAATAAGCATATTTCATATCCTCTTGTTGTCAAAAAAGGTTACCCCTCAAAATAATCAAACAATTTTTATTAAAATCTTATAAGTCACTACGTTTTGAAAAATTAAAGTAAGTTGTTTTGAGCTTATCAACCTCTAAGTTAATCAACCATGTTACCTTTAGAGAAATTTATAGCAATCAAGATCTGTATAAATTGGTCGGCTTTATTGTATGATTTTAAGATTTCAAATTAAGATATTTCGAGCATAGCGCCCGCTAGTTTATGCCACCACACAATCTTTGCAGCCTATTGGTGGTTAGTATTTGATAAATTAAATTAAGATATTTTCAACATAGCAGCCACTAGGTTACGCCACAAACATAATATTAAGATATTAGCAGTCTCTAGGTTTCAACAAAAGAACGTAAGAATTTAAGAATATAAATATTTTGAGCTTAAAAAACAATAGTATTTAAAAACAAAAAAAAAACATTGACTTTGGAGATCTTTATAGCAATCAATACCAGTATAAATTAGTTGAAATTTTTCTATGCATTTAAGATTTGGAATTAACTTATTTCAAGCTTATCACCTGCTAGGTTATACTACCACATAATATTTGGATACTATCGGTGGTTTCATATACTTTAAGCTTAGCAGCTGGTAGCCTTTGCCACAACATAGTATTTAGAGATTGAATTTGTTAGGGTTCAATAATTCATAGTTACGATATTTTACAGTAGTTATAAAATTACAGGAAGATATTTTGAACTTAGCTGACCTTATTTTAAACAACAACATAATATATGGAGGCTACGGTCGATATGATTAAACAAATTAAAATTTTCAAATTTTGAACTATGCGGAGACTTGGTACATTAATAATATATTATTTCGAGCATAGTGGTTGCTATTATTTAACATGTTGCTAAATTATATTTTGAGCTTAACGTCTGCTATATTATGACACAACATAATATTTTGTGTTAAGAACTCACTAGGTTTAAACAAAAGAAATAAGATATTATTACATTGGTTACCGGTGGGTTATGCCAAAACATAATATTTGGATCTTAATGGTGATTGGCATTTAGCAAATTTGAATCAACATAGTTTTAGCTTAGTGGTCGTTAGGTACCTAAACAATATATTATTTTGATCTTCGTGACTGCTAGGTTTTTCCACAACATGTTATTTGGTGATTTCATCACTAGGGTTTAGTAATTCATAATTAAGATATTGTTGATGATTATTCTTGTGGATGAATCATCAAAGTCATTAGATACCTTAGGTTAGTAGGACATGCACCCTAAGGTAACCTCCATATTTTAAAGAAGTTGGCTCTTCTCTACTGAGTAAGGTAGGGTTAGAATAAAACATGAAATAACTTAAAATAATAACGCAATGTGCCAATCTAGAACAGAAAGATATAGAATACTTAAAAGGGATTTTCTAGAATAGTCGAAGAGTTGTTTGACATTGTCTACTATTCTGATAACATTAGTGACTGAGGAAGTAAAGAGATTGATTCATAGATAGTAAAAAATAGATAAATTCCAAGGGCATCAAGGATGATGAATTTCTTGACCTATTTAAAACTACTTATAGTGAAAGAACATAGATTCAGAACATAAAAAGTCAATTTGCAAAGAATAAGAACTCTTTATTCATAGAGGAAATGATGCATAAGGCCCTCAAAGGCATAGATTACACTTTTATTTTATGATAGAGGCTTACTGAGGCTAGACTCCTAAAAAATAACTCCTTGCTTCCCCTCTATCTTTTCTTTTCTGTATAATCATTTTTCTTATATCTAAAATTTCTGCTTCCTTTTAAAGACCCATCCTTTCTCTTTTGCCCCTTTAATTGGGTAGGGCTTATGTTCTTATCTTTTTATCTCATGTCCCAATAATTTAAATATAGATCTACAACTTTCAATATTTAATTAAGATGTTTGATCTTTTGATCTAAAATAAATATTTTCATTATTTCTTGGGATTCGTGTAACTGCTCTTACTTGGTCTCTCCACTGAGTCTTTGGCTGGAGAAGATATTTTTTTTCCATGTGGAGGTTCTACGCTTATTTAGGGATGTCTTTTTTTATCCTTATATCAAAAGTGCACCAGATAGACACGTGGAGGGATTCCATTTGCTTCTATTGTGTTTTGACTTTTCAACCTATTTGGGAGTAACTTTATTGAGCCCTAGACACATGGAGAGCCTGCGTGAGTTTGGGAACCCGACTTATAATTTTACCTTTGAAGTTGCACCAATGAGACACGTGGAGGGATTTTGCTTAGTTTTCCATACTTAGTCGATTTGGGCTTCGAGTGAACAAAAGAAGTGAGGGTCAGGGTAACAAAATATGCTCAATAAAAGAGTCTCAACAAAATAATGTAATCAGTTTGGCGACTCACCAAGGGATTTTGTGCTTGCCATGGAAGAATCCAACATCCTCTAATTTTAAAAACTCAAAAAATGTGGCTTACAGAACTCCACTTAGAGCTTATGCAAAGAAGCCTGGTATCCAAGCCATTCCTGCTCTGTTGGATAGGTCCTTCTTTGCAAGGCTTGAAACATTCAGTCTAGCTCAATTATCTCCTGATCAGAGAAACCCTAGAGGCTTTGCATTACTACATTCAAGAGAAACTCTAATTGTATGATGGGATCTATGATTGCCTCCACCTTGGAAACACTGGAGTCCTCCTTCAAATACTGAAATACAGTCTTTTCCTAGTGACTGATGATCAAGAGCTATTGGATTTGGTACTTTGATAGGACTGTAGACTCATCTGGGAAGGGAGAGGGGAAACCTAGCTTCACCAATTCATTGATTTTCTACTTACTTTCCTTTATTCCTTGGTGGAGTTGTGCCAAGATATTTTGACATTTGATAGAAGCTTTGTTACAGCTCAAAATCTCATTGATCTTTGTAACAATCAATCACCTGTCAATGATCCCTAAAATTTGAAGCGCGGGGTCCAAGGCATCATAGAGTTTCTAAATAAAAATATTTGATTCAGGGACTTTGGCGGATAAGGTGTTGTTGATGGTGGAGACTACACTATCTACCTTGGAGCCTAATTCATTTGTGTTAGATATAAATCTGAGTGTTTGGGCCAGATTTGCAGCAGTGGTTGCAATCATGTCACAATAAGAGGCATACAATCCCTGTACTAATGTTACAATCTCCGCCTTCTGGGATTTTTTCCCCAATTTTTTGTTCAAGTCCTTGACCATATCTTCAGAAGACTTTATCTTACGAGAGTGAACTAACCAAGGACTTGGATGGAGTAAGTTTAGTTGCTAGATTCTTTGCCTCTGCTTGAGAAGCTATGAGGATTTTCTTGGTAGATGTATCCTTCAAATACTTCTTGAGCTGATCTACCTCTCTTTCCTTGGCTTTGAGCTCATCCCTACGGCCCGCTGCTATGGCCTCTACTTTTCGAAGGCTAGATTGTACCTTCTTAAGATGATGTTTGAGTTTCAAGTAGTCTGTAGTAACTACTGCCATTGTTTCATTCATCATCTCAACCCTATCGTGTGGCTAGAATTTAGTAAGGTCCACCGCAATAGCTTTAATTGGAGTCATCAAGATGCATCTACTCTGCGGGCTTGGATACTTGAGGGAAAATGTGGGAAATGGTCAAGGAGCTCTTTTGATGGTTGTAAAATGACCGTATCTACTTGGTTGATAGAGATGTCATCTCCTTCTTCTATTTTACCCTCCTCTGATCCCGCGCCACCTTAGTGGACTCTAGTTGGCTCAAAAACTCGAAGGGAGAAGAGATCATTCCCCCCGCAAATGGAAACCTAGGTGGAAGGCTATATGGAATAGTAACTAGTGATTGAGATGTTACAGTTACTAGGGTTGAAGGAGGGGGTGTGATTATGTGGGGGGAGAAACTTGGGATGGTGGTAGAGAACTGTGGAAGAAGGGGAGTGCTAGGAGGAGGAAGAGTTTGTGATGGAGTGATATAAAAAGGGGGACCTCCAGAAGGGGTAAGTGGAGGTGGAGGCTGGGCTTGAAGAGAAGCCCCAGGTGGAGGCAGAGGTGAACCAGATGCCGCAACTGACTTTAGCTTCTTGTAAGCTGGACTTGAAGGTGATTCCCCCCTGCTCCTGATTCTAAGGGGGCATGTGAGGGAAACACTGCTGGGGGACTCTGAAGAGAAGTGGCAGGAAAAGGTGGTACTAGTATTTGTTGTTGTGGAATCCTGAAGGATTTTGTGGTTGATCTAATAAACTGTTTGGAAGTCAACACAATTGTGTCCTCACTATCTAAATCAATGTTATGCTCCGAGTCCCACTTTTCTTCCCACATATCATCACTAGATACATCCTCAAAGTTTTTTGTGGTCTCGCTAATATCCTACCTATATTTCCATAAGGCTTCAATTTTTTTAGAGCTCCAGTCCTTCATTTTTGGGGCTGCTCAGAGTCCTTTTGAAATTGTCAAAGTAGGATCAAATTTGTATTTGACCTAGTGGAATAACTCCTAGCCCACATTTGGAATGTCCTTGAGTTCAACAAATATATTAGGTGACTCATCATGTGGGCTCTTTCGCAAATCAAAAAATGATCTTGGCACATGCTTACACGAGTCGGAGACTTTGTTTGAAACCAAAGTAGTATCCATGCTCCCATTTTGTTCGTACCTCTATGAATATTTGATAAATGTGAGGCCATAGGAGGCTAACTTATGTGAGAGGCAGTGGTTTGCTCACCTTTTGAGTATGGTAACCCCTCCCCTACTCAAGGGGAGATCATAGAGTGATTTTTTCTTTCGGCCTGAGCTGAATTCAATGTCCAAGAGGAAGAGTTTCCTGGAGACTTCAATACCCACAACCCAAGGCATGAGAACCCTTGGGAGCATGAAGGATTTGCCCTTGAATCTGTGAAACTGAATCATGGAATGACATCTAGTGAAGTAGTAGTCGCAAGGGTGCAAAGGTTCTGAGAGGATAGACCATGTAGAGTCATTCATTATATGATTTATCCCTTCAGGATCAATTTCTAGCATGAGGGGCTCCACAAAAGCATTAAAAAATTCATATATATCCAATGCACAGGACAATATATAGGTCCATGATAATACTAGGATGATCTTTTGGAGATTTACCTCCGCATCCCACAAGGTCAGAGTCATATACTGACTGAAATATTGAGCATTTTGGTACATAATGATGTGGAAGAGAAAATACGAATACCTAAAGGTGGATACCATCAATAAATGTTCAAGCTTCTCATAAATTGACCCCATGATGACCTCCGCAAAGTTGAATCTATATGCTTGTTTCTGGCTGAAATTCCTCATCTAGAATAGGGCCTCCATCTGCCAATCCTCAACTCCTTTATCAAAGTCTTGCCCAAAAATAAAGGCCAATATAGAGCAAGCATCTTGAGAGTCATCCATGAGGGATTTTAAGGGAATGGGGAAGCCCGGAGTCCCTGAACCACTGGTTTTTTATTACCTCAACTCTCTGTTAAGGAAAGAGGTCTTATTTTGGCATTGGGCCCATACATTTAGAATCTTTGCCACATTATAGAAGTTGGCCGTTTGGTCATAGGTTAGGGCCAACATGTCCCTAACATATTCTCAAGTAATTACCACAACTAAATTTTGGCCCTAGATTATATGCTTCTTTGAGTTAAAACAGGCCACACACATTTGTAGGAGATCTAGGCATGGGTGCGTAAGGGGAACCATATATTGGGTGAGATTATGCACTAGATTCTAGAGCCGAATGACTCAAAATCACCCAGGTTGTTAAACTTAGTGAATGCTACTTCTCTTAAAGCTTTGGGGATTTTGATGAGACAGTGGTTGAAGACATCATCAATCGGGTCACTTATCATAGAAGGGTCATTGTATCGAGACAATGGATCAAGGAATCTTAGCTGAGGTTGCAGAGGTTGGGGGGTAAGGGGTTGTCCCACATAGGATTTTTATGCTTGAACAGAGCTGGAGGTGGCCATGGTGTCTCTCTGAATTTAGAAAGGACTCTGGAGGCTTTGATACACATCGATTAATTCATAAGACTCTAATTCTTTGTAATGACCCTTGTCAAAAAACTTGAAACACCTTTAATATCCACTTATACTTAGGGAGTAAAAGCTTGCACATACTCAGGGTCACTTATTATAATGGTCCCTTTGAGTAGATGACCCAAAGTGCCAAACTCAGTTGCTTTTGATATATTTTGCATTAATTGTGGATCTCGACATTAAGGAACGAGGCTTTACTCTTGATGGTGACTTTAATTTCTAGAGAAATAAGCACGGGTGTTCCCTCAAAATTCAAAAAGAGACGTGGATAGAGGTGGTGGGACACATGGAAAAGACACCCAAAAAGAAGGGGGGAGACAAACAAAATCCAAAAAGAAGGGAAAAAAAATGTACATATCATACATTTTTTGAAGAGACTTATACGAAAGGCTTAAGGTGAATCCCATTCATTGGAATAGCTAAGTGATCTCCCACCATGGTTTCAAGTTCAAAAGAGTTATGTTTCTTACATGTGCTTATTATGAAGGGACCAGTCCATAGGGGGTCGAACTTTCCATAATTCCCTAGCTTGGATTCTCTTGCATCCCATTTCAAGACGTCGGTTCCAATTTGGAAATTTGGTTTTGATGTTTTCTGATCGAACCACATCTTGAATATTTTTTGGCGGTTGATCATGGCCTCATGGGAAAGTTCACACTTCTCTTGGAGTTCCACTAGCTCGGTAAGCCTTACTTGCATCGCTCCATTTTCCTCTATCTCGGACCCTTTTAATAGTTGTAATTCAGGGATTTCTAAGGAAATTGGCATCAAAACACTTTTCCCATAGTCTAGTTCATATGGTGAAGCTTTCAGGATCTATTTTGGAGTGATCCAATCGGCCCATAAGGTTATTTTAACATGCTCATGCCATAGTCTTTTATGCTCATGTCCCATTATTTGGATGAGTCTTATCAGATTCTTATTAGTAGATTCTTTCAGACCATTACCTTGTGGGTAATAGTTAGAGGATGAATTTAGATATATCACATGCTTGACAACAAAATTAGATAACTTAGCCCCTAAGAAATCTTTGGCATTGTCAGATATAATAGTGCAGGGGGGACTAAAGCATGTTGTGATATCTTGCAAGATTCCTAGGATCACATTTTTAGTGGACTCCTTAAGTGGAACTACCTCTGACCATCAGGTGAAATAATCAGTTGTAGTGAGAATCCACTAGTGTCTGACACTTGAAGTTGGGTTAACCATTCCAATGAAATCAAGACCCCATTGTGTGAAGGGTTCCTCAACTAGGATGGGATTGAGGGGCAATGTCGTGTTTCTTCGAAAACCCGTGTAAACTTGAAAAACCTTGCATTTGTTCATTTTTGCTTGACTATCAGCGAACAGGATTGGCTAGAAGTATCCTACTCCCAAGATTTTTATGGTTTTGGTTTGGGCCGAAAATTGACCACCCAAGTTCCCATGGTGTAATTCCCATAAGACTCTCTTGGCCTCTTCATTTTTCAGAAATCTTGACATTAATCCATTAAAATTCCTCTTAAAAAGGAAGTTGTCAATCATGGTGAAATGAATCCCTTGTTGTCTATAGTACCTTCTCTTTTTTAAGGGGAGACAACCTGGGCATCTTCCATTCCACATGAAGCGAATCCTATCCGAGACCCAGCCACATGAATCATCTTCCTGGAGATAGAGTATCTAGTCATGTTCCTTATCGATTATGGGCATGGAGTCTTGGATGCAAACTTAGGTCATTTATTGACATATACCTCTTCCTCTTACAAGCTTTGTGGGTTTCACCTCGACATCATATTACGGGATCTTAGTGATCTAATTCATTCTTTTCTCAATTATCTCACCCTCCATGATATATTATTTTACACTGGAGTGAGCCACCATGATCCGAATTTTATTGTGAGTGACCAGGTGCATGGATTTATTCAGGATTTTGACAATGGTGTAGGCCTGTCTCTCCAAAAAATTGTATCTTGTTTCATAATCATGGAGGGTATTTGAAAATAAAGTGATCGGGTGTTCTTCCATCTATGATTCTCCCTTTTGTGTCAATATAGATGCAATGTTGTGCTCACCTCTGTATACATACATAATAAAATTCTTTGAAAATTCGAGGTTTCACAACAAAGGGGCAAATGTAATGGATTCCTTTATCATCCCCAAAGGATTGATGCCCTTGCTGAGTCCATTTTAAATTAAGACCCCCTCTAAGCATGATAGTGATTGGGTGGATCGTTCCCACAAAGTTTGAAATGAACTTGTTGACAAAGTTGATCCTTCTTAGGAAAGACTGGACTAATTTCTTATTGGTTGGCATAGGCAGGTACAAGATTTCTCTAACCCTCTCAAGGTCGATAGATATTCCTTCCTTTGATATGATATGTCCCAGGAGTTTACCCTGGGGCACTCCAAAGACACATTTCTTTGGGTTTAGAGAGATTCTGAATTCTTGGCATTTTTTGAACACAACCTCCACAGCATCGAAATGCTCCTTAGCTATTTTGGTGAACACCGTGAGGTCATCAAGATATATTAGAATTACCTTGTTGATCAACGCGTTGAATGCGGATGTAGACACCAAAATTAGGTCACGTTCCCCTTTGGTCCCTTAACAAATAAACACCTTCATCACATTCACCTAACCATGGCCCCCTTCACCCCACTCCAATATTAATTTAATTTATTTAATTAAATTAATTCATTATCCTCACAATATTTATCATTTAAAATCTCCTAATTGGGATAATGCCCACATATCCACCTCACCTAGACACCTCATCTAGCCACCTCACCCTGATACCTATTCTTAGTAAGTTTCCATAACTAACTAAGACCTACCCAAACCTTGAAAATCAATGCCTACATTCCCTCTAACCACATTCCAGCATGCTTAAAAGAAGCTTCCATCCTAATCCACGGGGCCAACACACGAGATCCTAGAAAATCAAGGGGATCTGCCTAGTTTAGTAAACCTAGAAAATCTTGCCCTAACCGATGCCGGTTAAGCCGAAATTGTTGTCAATCACCTTTTAACCCCCAAAACAACCTTATTTTCGAGGTTGGAAGATTCCTGAGAGATATCACATCTTTTAAGAACAATTTTTAGGGAACACACATGCAAAGAAGGAGATCAAGTATTTTCTCTTACACAGACATCCAAGATTCACCCAGTAACCATCCAACACTCACCCCAGCACAAATTTGATCCAAACAGGCAATAAGGATAGCACATACAGCCCATGCAAGAGCTCCCCAACATTTGGTGATCCTATGTAGCATTCAACCTCTTATCAGCACCTTCATTCCTCACTCACAGACGTCCATAACTAGATTCCAAGTAAGTAGAACATTTTACTCCTCTGGTTCACTCATTTTCATCATTGTATTTTCATCCTTTGTTCTCCTAGCCACCCACTGACCTCCATTAATACTCACCCCTCCATATCCCTATTAAATTTTTTTCCAAATCCAATCCAAACAACTTAATACCTCATTCTGACCAGTCTAGTCCATTGTGCAATCATATGGGAGATCTAAAGCTCATTTTGTGACATTCCCAGTACCCCACAGTAACCAGCACCGGTTCTCCCAAACCAGCGTCGGTCACCCTTAACCAGCATCAGTCTCTGTATCTACCAATACATCCTAGAACAGTAACCTACCTACCTATTCCCACATTACCCTTACTCACTTATGACCTGCCTAAGACCTCTGTCAGACCTGCAGAGACCTAGAACCAGTTACTTGACCTTTGGATTTCATTTTAACCTAGCCTGTTAGATTAGATATTTCTTATTGTGTTTTAAATGAGATACCTAAAGCATTTTAACTACAATAGGATTTACTTTATTACCAGCATTAAATTGTTGTAAACAGTGGATTGACAGCCGTGTAGGAAGTATCACACTTCCCAAATCTAGCATACGCTAGGTAGTCCACTGTATATATTGTTTAACTCTTTCTGATGATCTTGCTTTTTATTTCAGGTAGTTCCTCCCATCCAAAAGGAATCTCTCACGATCAGTTGTGGATCAAGGAGTCAATACATGCACAACAACTTATCAACCAACATTTCAATAGGTATTCCTCCTACGCCCGTTACCCTATTTGTTTCGTCATTTTCAAAGAAACGTCTCAGAATCAGGTGAAACATTTTGGCACGCCCGATGGGACCCATTTGGGGTTCCTTGCATTTTATTCATTCCTAGGAAAAGTTGTGTTTGTTTCCCTTCTGAAGAGCATGCACATTAATTTGCTTCCTTGGTAACCTTCTTTTTCTTTCTATTTTCTCTAAAAGAAAACCTTTCTTTTGGTGCACTTAAAAGGAATTATTTCTTCTTGTTTTCAGAATTTTAGTGAAAGAGCATCCCTCTCCCTCTCCATATATTTATGCCATCGAATTCCATATTTCAATTTGGGCTTAAAAACCATTGCATTTCATTCTAATTTTCTGCATTAGCTCACATTAATTAAGGGCAACCTATACATTGGAATTCATGCCCAACTGATGGTTGACAAATGAATCGTAGAAAATCACTTCTTTCCTTTTCTCCTCTCTAAGTCTTACCAAATGCCACAAAAATATAAAACACACATTCTTAAACAACATCTTTCCTAGAAGAAGTTGTAGGTGATCACATGATCACGACACAGTGAGCACCTAGCTCGCTACTCTGTTGAGTCATACTTCAAAGTGAAGCCCACCCCCACCATAACATACCTAAAACCTCACCTTTTAGATCTCCTTCTTTGTAGGAAGCCATCCTCACCAAAAAACTATATTCTACAATTCATGAGTCAGTCCTTAAATAGCATAAGCTAAATAAACATAATAGAAAAAGCACTCCTAGGATCACATTTTTCTTAGTGTTTCTTCTTGGCTTGTGTTTTGAGGTGAGAGGTCACGTTCTTCATTTTTTTGGTTTCTTCTTGCATGCTTCTCATCATAGTTGGTGTATTCCAGCTTCATCTGAGTGTGCCTGGACCATATTCTCATCATTATCAGAATTTTGGGTTTGATTCCACATCAAGTTTTAATTCACAACCACTTTTCTTTCATCCCTATTTCAATTTCACAGTGACCAGTGTCGGTTCAGTTACCATCGTCGATTAGCCTCTGACTATTATCGGTTATACCCAACCAGCATCAGTTCCCGGTCCTTTTGGTTAACCTATGCAAAAGGACATCTATTCATCTTCTTTGACTATTTAGAGTCCTTATCACTATTATCATTCTCATTGACCTAGTAAATCTCATCAGTATTTGGCATACCTAGCAAAATTAGCCTTATACCTTATTTTTGAGCAACTGTCCACTTTCCACAGTGATCGGTAGTAGTTACCTGTGATCAGCGTCAGTTTACCCTAACCGGCATCGGTTAGCCTGTGTCATTTTCCAGCTACCATTTTATCCCCAACTCACCTACCACCATCTATTTATCCTATCTGTGTTGTATTTTTGTGTCACTTACAAAAAGCAGCCTTACCCCGTTAGTGCCTATTCACATGGTGTTGATGCATCGACAAGCAAGTTCCCTCATATTCCACACCAGTTGTCAACCACTCCCACCTATTCCTTCACCACCTTCCATTTTATCTCCAGCCATGGAACCTATCCAACCTATCTTTATAGCTACAGGAGATGAGGTGTTTGCATGACTCCTTGACAAAGACCTTGCCCCTTTCAATTTTATCTTTCCCACTCATCAACTCGAGATGCCTCGGGTCATTTGATATACGACATACATGTATCTATCCCCCTTACTCTCATTCCCACTCCTGCGTCAGCCCCATCTGGCTCTGTGCTACCCACATCTACCTTACCCCCAGTCATTTCGCAGCTAGGTCCTATACTCGCTATGACTGTCATGTCTATTACATCCATTGCACCTACCACATCCACCAAACCTTTGACAACCACCTAAAACACAAAATAATCCACCCCTATTGTGTTGCATATACCCATAGCTACACAACCACCACCGGTGTCAGTGACCCCTACCCCTTTTCAAAGCATGGTCCTTTCCATTCCACAATATTTAGCCCCAATTGCCACTAGGGTTACTATAACCCTTCCACCTCCATATATGTACTATCAGCAGCCTCCTGTTTCATTTGTTATTCATTCTGGGTACGTACCCCCTATCTCACTCCCTCTTTCTTATTCTACATATATGGAAGCACCATATACTGGAATGTCACCCCCATCATATGCCCAACACCAACCCTCTTACGCTATAGGAGGCACTCAATCGTCACAACCTACTAATGACCTAATAAAATTAATGAGGCATCAATTTCTAGTTCCTGAAATACTCTCACCTACGACAAGATTTTTAATGAGCCTATCCACCCATCCATTCATATCCATCCATATCTCATGCATTGGGAGATGTGTAAATTCAACTGTTTCAATAGCAAGGAAGACACACAATATCATTTGCAGTCTTTCAAACACGGGTGATACCTAATCACCCACGATGATGCTTTGCTCTTAAGGACCTTCCCCATGTCTCTGATTGGATCCACATTGGATTGGTATATTGGGTTACCTAGACACTCTATATTTTCATTTAATCAGGTATCCCAAGCCTTCTTGGATCACTTCTCCATCAATATCATTAAGAAGGTTACCATGACTGACCTATACTCCATGTGTCAGTATGATGACGAATCTATCACATATTTCGTTGCTCACTGGCGTAACCTGATTAATCAACTCACATTCCAACTACCGCAAACTGAACTCATCGAGCTCTTCATGTGGGCTTGTGCTAGACATATCTCGCTGACCATGTAGGTCCAAACTTTCTGAACCTTCAACGAAGCATTCACCATGGCATGAAAGGTAGAGATTAGGGCCATCAAAGAGAATAAAATCCAATTATGCAAAAATAATTTGGCATTCATGTCAAATGATACCTCTTCTTCTTCCAAACCATAGAATAATTATTCAAAGTCCAAGGGCACCGCTAACGCAGTGGTACTCAAGACCAGCCCATCTCATCCATTAAATCAGGCTATCCCCTCATCTAATCTCTCCCCTGTCCAAACTTTTCAATTCAGATGGGAACAACAGAAATACACACCAATCGGGGAACCTTATTCCTCTCTCTTAGAAAAGCTCATTAAAGCTAGGGCCATCACCCTTCCACCTATAATACCACACACTGGTTTTGACCCTTCTCACCCCACACCCATATGGTATAAAGAACATGATTTTTGTAACTATCATCGAGTAAAGGGTCACAGTGACAGTAATTACATCACTTTCAAAAAAATTGTCCAAGAAATGCTCGAGAAAGGTGAGTTAACTGTGGATAATCCTAATGCACCAGCCAATCAAAATCTACACATATTCAAGAAACCCTTTCCCAATCATGCCCCTTCGCCTGATCAAACCGGTGAGACCTCAACTCATGATAGCCATACCCGTGAGGTCCACGCTATTTTTGGTGATGCACCCGTTGCTTCCCAATTACCTCATATTCCTTCCATAGAGGAAATTCTAGCCCAAAGTCCTCCACCTACAATAGAACCCACTTAACCCATTCTTCCACCCATAGAGGAACAAATTTCACTTCCTTCATCACCCATGGAGGAGCCCTCCACTAATATCGAGACTATTTCACCTTTTACTTCTCTGCTTTGAGAACCGTCCCCCACGGCACTTCTTCAGTCCATGGAGGATATTTTTTTACCTCCTCCACCCACAGAGAAGCACCCATCATCTCCTCCACCTATAGAGGAGCACCCATTATCTCCTCCACCTATAAAGGAGCACCCATTTTCTCCTCCATCTATCGAGGATCCTGTAGAGATACCTTTGCCTTGAGGTGAGCATTCTCCATCAGCTACCCAAGATCCTGCGAACCTACTTTTGGCTCTCTTACCCACAGAAGATGAAGCTAGAAAATTCCCCACCTCTAAGAAACATTTTATAGGAATTACCATTAGGTCCTCATCAACATCACATACAGACATGTCATTCTCATGCTTAGCTGATCACTAAGATTATGTAGACAGAGACTTACTGTGGGGGCATCTTTTGCTTCCTATTTCAACACAGATGCAGATGTCACTTGCTGACACTTACACTATCTACCCAAAGATATTTCGACCAATCGAACCAAGCACAACCACCTCTATTACAACTTCTTCCATAACACCCATCATAGCTCAACACACACCCTTACCCATAAACCAACATACATCTAAATCCAAACCCACACCCCCATCATCTTCCTCAACTAAACCTATTATTACCTTAGGGGTCACCCTAACCACCAGCCTTACTCATCCACCTATCAAACTAGATTTAGCTACATTCTCTAAATTTAACACCAATTCTACTCTGACACCCAAACAGAAGAACCAAACCCATAAAAATCACACCCTGGCTGCACCAATCATACCTTCATCACTTTCTCCTGTTCTATTTGTCTTAGGACCTCAACCTTCTAGCGTGGTTAAGAAACCTCCACCCGTTAAAAAAACAAAAACACAACAACCCATTCCTTCCTCAAAAACATATAACATACCGAGGCACCCGACACGACTTACACCCATACCTCCAATACCCTCTGTAACTTCTTCAGTACCCACTACACTTCAGTCTCTATCCCTCACACCCCTTGCACGACCCACATCATCTACCTTCATAGCACCTCCGTTATCCCCGTGGGTAACTCACCCTCTTCCCCCATCTACTTTTCCCTCTATATCTCGTACACCCGTATCACCTTTACCCAAGAAGGTGCAACCCAAAGACAAAAATCCACTACCCTCCAATAAGGTAGTCAAAACAACCATACACCCTCCTGCCCGTTCATCTACCATACCCCTACCCAAACAAACAAGACCAACACCTAAGACCACTCCAGCACCCAAAACCATAGCTCGACCCACTCCCTCTCCTGCAAGGACTGTTCCTCAACAATCAGCCGCACTTACGCCCAAACCCACTTTCACTTCCCATTGTGACCCATTAGCAAGGTCCTATGCCAAAATCTTAACCAACCTCCTTGAAACTTCCTTCATCACATTACCACCGCTCATACCTTATGACCCCCTCAAACCCAAGCCAAAAAGGGTTTGATGACACTAAAATTTGTGCCTACCATTATGTGTCAGGGTACGATGTGGAAAACTGCAAGGCTTTGAAAACCATCCTTATCCAGTTGTTTCCTCTTGAAGTTCAACGATGTGCTCATACCCATTAAGCCAAATTTGAACTTCATGATGGCATATGTGGATGTCACTTTAGTGGCCTTGTTGTTGCTAAGCATATTCTCCACCTAGGCTATTACTAGCTGACCCTCAACCATGATTGTTGCGACTATGTCAAACGTTGTGTAAAATGCCAACAACACTCTAACCTTCATCATACTTCCAGTCACACCTTACAGGTTGCTCGTGACCTTTTACCCTTCTCTCAATGGGGTTTGGATCTTGTCGGAGAGATCAAACCCCATTCTTCCCAACACCATCAATGGATTATCACCGCTATCGAATACTACAAAAAATGGGTTGAAGCCATACCACTCATCTCCACAAAAGCTGAGAAAATATGTGAGTTCATTAATCATCACATCATTTGTCACTTTGGTGTTCCTCATCGCCTCATCACTGATAATGGAAAAAAGTTCAACAAAAAAACATTACAAAAACTTTATGACGCCTTCGGCATTCAACTAAGGTGTCACCTTATTACCCATAGACCAATGACCAAGCTGAATCCACTAATAAAACCTTAAACAAAATTATCATGAAAGTGGTTAACGATACTGGGAATAACTGACATACACACATTCCTTTTTCCCTATGGGCATACCGTACTAGTATTCGCACTTCCACTGCCACTACACCTTTTTCTCTGGTCTATGGTATAAAGGTTTTTTTACCTCTCGAAGTCCAGATCCCCTCACTCTGCATTTATATCCATGACATGCTCAATGATGATGAATTCTGTCAATACCGTTTAGCACAGCTTGAGTTATTAGACGAACGTCATATTAACACTCTTGATAACCTTCAAGTTTACAAAAAAACATATCAAACGTGCCTACGAAAAACATGTCCATGAATGAACTTTCCAAGTTGGTGACCTAGTCTTGAAAGAAAATCAACATGTAACAAAAGTAGAAAAAAGTAAACGAGGCATATTTGCTCCTAATTGGCTTGGACCATACATCGTAACCCATACTTAGGGATCAGGTGCTTATTGTTTATCTTCACTCGATGGTAAACCCAAACCTAAGCCCCTTAATGCCTTGCATCTTCGACCATTCTACTGTTGAATTTTAGTCTGACATCACTTTTTACCTCCGTCCATGCTCGTCCCTTGAGTGCTATCCACTTATTACACCTCACCAACGACTAAACAAGAATCATGTGAGTACCTATCACTTGTTTATCTTCTCTTGAATATGTGTACCACGGCACTGCACATAGCATGATTCTCATGGATACTTTTCTTCTACCTTTAGATGAGATCCCATGGTCATTTCACCCTGCTATCTGAACAAGAATCCTATTCCTCACCTTGGTCTTGTCCATGAATTTGAAACCCTCACTTGGGACCCAACTCCTTAAGTCAAACTTCTAATAAAAATATGACTCCCTCAAAAGGACATCTTCCTCTCGGCAATCGCTGCTATAAATAGACTGCTCCCTCGAAGGACAGTTATGTGAAGTGTTTCAAAAAAAAAGGAGGTGAGATAATTTGAAGCTTCCCACATCGATCAACTTCACGAAGACCTCAAGGATTTAATTTCTTCATCCCATATAGAATTCCCGCATCGATCAGTCTATCTCAACTACAAGTCAAAAAAGAAGACTTTTAGTCATGGACTTACCCATTGTGACCTCGGATCTCTTGCCCAAAGAGCATGTTACCTCATACCATAAAAAATTAACCATCTTTCACCCCTCTCACCATTGAGCCCAGAAGAGTAACCTACCTACCTATTCCCACATCACCCTTACTCCCCTGTGACTTGCCTAAGACCTTTGTCAGCCCTGCAAAGACCCAGAACCAGTTACTTGACCTTCGGATCTTATTTTAACCTAGCCTGTTAGATTAGATATTTCTTATTGTGTTTTAAATGAGATACCTAAATAATTTTAACTACAATAGGATGTACTTTATTACCAGCATTAAATTGTTTTAAACTGTGGATTGACAGTCATCTAGGAAGTATCACACTTCTTGAATATAGCATACGCTAGGTAGTCAACTGCATATATTGTTTAACACTTTCTATTGGTCTTGATTTTTTATTTCAGGTAGTTCCTCCCATCCAAAAGGAAGCTCTCATGATCATCTTTGGATCAAGGATTCAACACGTGTGCAACAACCTATCAATCAACATTTCAATAGGTATTCCTCCTACACCCGTTACCCTATCTGTTTCATCATTTTCAAAGAAACGTCTAAGAATCAGGTGAAACAGTGGATTCTATGGCCCTTTGAAAGGTAGCCCTACCATTTTTTTATCCCGAAGGGCATTTTTACATAAGAAAAGGTTCCCTACTTGGTTGTAAATGTAGTTTTATGTTGATCTCCTTGTGTGAACCATATTTGATTATAGCCTGAAAAACCATCCAATAGGGAGAACATCTCTGAGCCAACTAATGTCTGTAATATCTGCTCCATGAAGGGTAAAGGATAATGATCTTTCAAGGAGGCTCTATTTAGGTCTCTAAAATCTACACAAAGTCAGATTTCTCTATTCTTCTTCCTAACTAGAACCATATTATAAACCCATGTTGTATGCTTTATAGGAAAGATGATATAAGCATGTAGGATATTTTGTAATTCCTCAGCTATGAGGGATTCACTTTTAGGATTCACTCGCCTTTGGTTTTGGTACACAAGATTAGTCCCTTCTTCAAGATCTATGGTGTGTTGGATGATGTCTTTATTATAGCTTTGCAAGTCATCCTACGTCCAAGCCATCACCTTATCATATTTGTGGCATAGGGCCACAAGTCTCTCTTTTTCCTCTGGGGTCACCGATCTTCCTACCTTTAGTCTCCTTTCCTTACTGACTTCTAATTCTACATAGTCCTCCTTCATAGCTACAAAATTCCTTTGATCAGAACTTACATCATTTGAATCAAAAAGACTCTCTAGGGTTATTAACCCTTTTGGAAATTTTTTGTCTTCAACTGGATAATTTGATCTCCATATGCTTCCTTGATCTAGGGCTGGAGCTGGTCCGTGAATTAATCAGACTATTGAAGAAAATGTATGATTTTCTGGTTGTCATCGAAGACCTTCCAATGATCGAAATCTTCAGGGATAAAGGGGCAAATGATCAGCCCTATGGTGTTCTCATTTGCTATTAAATCCTTAATTAGGTCGAACTATGATCCAATCAGGGCCATTCTATCTACTTCTGTATTATGCTCTCGAGGGATAAATTTGATGTTGAAATTGTAAAAATCATCGATGAGATCCCAGACCTGATGTTGATAGGATCTCATCCTAAGATTCCTTGTGGTAGAAATATTTCTTACCGATGGTACTACTAACTCTGAGTCACCAAAGAATCTCAGTTGCTTAATGCCTTCCTTTCAAGCCTGATAAAGACATGCAACAGAGCCTCATATTTTTCTTCATTGCTAGTACAAGATAACTGGAAACAGAAATACTAGAGTAATTTTCTCCCACCTGGGGATAATAAGCACACTCCGGCTCTCGAACCATTTTTGCTTTTGGCCCCTTCAAAATGTAGGGTCCATATTTGAGGATCTTTGGGAGGATCCCCTTTCTTTTTAGTATATCTCTTAGTTATCCTAGGAATATTTGGATCTTCATTGAAAATGACATATGTTCCCAACCCAATGGAGTCGAAATTTCTGAAAGGATCACCCGATAGAAGGTTAACCAGATGACCAGTGCATGGGAGGGTTTTGTCATCTTTATATGATTCTTCTCAGGTGATCATTACATGGGAAACCTCAAAGCTTGCAGCTAACTGGTTAGTTATATTTTATCTAGTAAGGGGCTCTAATAGGACCTTCATTTTAGACCCATACTTGGTTCACAAAATCAAATGAGACCAATCAAAAGATATATAGCCTCTGATTTTAGCTATAAAATAACGGGAGAGGAAAAGGCCAAAGACTGGCGGGATGTCAATCACCACAATATCCTGTGGAAAATTTATATTTTAGAAAGAGTAGAGTTGTAATAAGAGTCCTTTAATGATTCTCACAGTTTGAACAGACTTTCCATGTAGTTGCATAACTCATTTTCTCTAAGGCTCATATTTAATACCCAAGGCATCCATAATTGCTTTAGGCATGAGTGTAGTACTAGCACCAAAGTCTATCATATAATTATGCAGTAATTTCTTACCTATAATAAGAGTCATGAAAAAGGGACTTTGTCTTGGTTTACTAACCTCCTCCTTTTGATTCAATAGTGTCGTCTACGCCGAGTCTCTCAAAGATTTTACTCTTTCCTTCTCCTTTCCAGAAGTAGTTGGGTCGTTATCTGATGTAATCACTTCTTGAAGCATCACACTCTGATCTAGAATACTCAGAAGATCCAAAAGGGAAGTGTTAGCTAGTGCTTTCTTGAGTTATTGGACCACATTCATTGGTCCCAAAAGAAATGATTTGGATGATGATCGACATTTTATTACTTTTCCTGCATGGGTGAAATCTGGGTTCTAAACAACTTCCTGAGCTTTCTCTTTGGTGATAGGTTGCGATGTGGCTTTGACAATTGAAGGCCCTTACGGGGGTTCTATGATCATGCTTGAAATTGGAGCATCCGCTTCCACAATTCTTGTTTTGAAATGAGTATTATAGTTAGATTGGATAGGCTTTGTAATGTATGCTTCATTAGTAAACATAGATTCTTCTCCTTCTATCCAGGAAAAAATAGCATGCTCCGACATGATTTCCACTTCTTGTTCTAAGGACATTCCTTGACTCTGTGCGGTGTGGGGGGCATTCTGAACTCTCAAAGAGTGGAGAGGCAAGGATTTTTTTATCTCATAGCCTTCACTTAATTACTACTTGGATATTTTTTGTTGTAGGTTCCTTTGAGGGAAATCTCTTGGCATATGGGAGTCATTACAATGGAAACACCATGCATTAGGATCTTCAGCAAAGTGATTTTGACCACGTACCATTTCTCTTCCACTATTAGGTGGGATAGTCTGGAGAGGCATTGGTACGAACACTAGTTCATTAGAAAGTTGTGCAAATGGTGGCCTTTGGTTATTCTGGTATTGAGGAGGAAAAGTAGGCTTGCTACTTTGATAGTTTTGGTAGTTTGGTTTTGGGTAAGCAGCCTAAATCCTCTTAAGATTCACTATTTCATTAGTAAATCTTCTCAGAATATTTTTCATTTCCTCTAATTCGGGGTTAGAGGTTGATGATGTGGAAGTGGGGGATGGAAACGAATGAGTAGATGGATAGCTATATAGTGACGTAGGGTTTTGAGCCGAGCTTGAGACTTGAGGGAGAGGGGCCATCTCAGGGCATATTGGTAAGAGAGTTCTGGGGAGGAAGCTTCCTAGCATCTATTAAATTTTCCTCATCTTGGAAAATAATATTATAAGCCTGTGGTAAGGAATCCCCTCCTAATGATTGAATCATTACCGAGACATCTGAATTTAGAGCTTTTAAGTAAAAGACGATAGGCATAACTGTGGGTGGTCTTGCCAAGGCAGGAATCCTTTGCCAAGTTTTATGAAACCTGGTATTAAAATTGGTCATCAACTCTTACGGGCCCCTTTTTATATTGATGAGTTGTTGTAGAATTGGTGATCTATCTCCTTTTTCATTGAATCTTACTACTAACATGTCTCCTAATCCATCCCAAATTCTAATGTTGTTGGGAGTCAGGGATCGATACCAATCTAGTGCTTTACCTTTGAAGGAAGCGGCTGATAGTCATAAAGTGATGTCTTGCTCTCTAATGTAATGTACCACAAATATCTCTCCTACATCCTAGAGGTGTTCTTCAGGAGTCTTGATATCCTCTCCACTGAATTTGGGTAACGCCTTTAGCATGTTAGCGGGAATTGGATTCCATGTCATTGGGGGTGTGGGTAAAACAAGTAGACTCCCTTGATTCCATAAAACAAACTTCCTAGGAGGCTGAGGTTGAATGTGAGCCATAATGATAGGTTTGAGGGTCCTAGTTAACTGTGTAAAGGGCCTGCCTGGTGGAGGTGTTGAGAGAGTCCGACCTGGGGGGACAAAGATATTTGAATGTGTCTACCTATTCTTTGATGTGGAGGAGATAGCTACAAATATTCGATTACTCCTTCTTCCCTCGCTCTCACCCTTGTCCGCATTCATTTTTTTCTTTCAAGCAGGCAGATTGGATATTGCTCCAACTAGTAGATCTTCGATGATGTAAAATTCAAGTTGAACGTCCCACCAGGCATGCCAGGAAAACTATTGATGATTATTCTTGAAGATGAATCATCAGAGTCATTGAAAACCTTAGGTTAGTAGGACATGTTCCCTAAGGTAACCTCTATATTTTAAAGAAGTCAGATCTTCTCTACTGAGTAGGGTAGGGTTAGAAGAAAACATGAAATAACTTAAAATAACAAGGCGATGAGCCAATCTAGAAATAGAAAGACACGAAATACTTAAAAGGGATTATCTAGAATAGTTAAAGAATTGTTCGACATGGTCTACTATTCCGATAACATTAGTGTCTAAGGAAGCAAAGTGATTGATTCATAAATAGTAACAAATAGAGAAATTCCAAGGGGATCAAGTACGATGAATTTCCTGACCTATTAAGAACTACTTATAGTGAAAGAACAGAGATTCAGAACATAAATAGTCAATTTGCACAGAATAAGAACTCTTTTTTTATAGAGGAAATGATGCATAAGGCCCTCAAAGGCACAAATTACACTTTTATTTTATGATAAAGGATTACTAAGGCTAGACTCCTAAAACCATAACTCCTTATTTCCCCTCTATCTTTTCTTTTCTGTAAAATCATTTTTCTTATATATAAAACTTATGATTCCTTTTAAAGACCCATCCTTTCTCTATTTCTCCTTCAATTGGGTAGGTCTTAGGATCTTATCTTTCTGGATCCTTCCCCAATCTTTGAAATACAAAACTACCACTATCAGTATTTAATTCAGATGTTTGATCTTCTGATCTGGAATAAATATTTTGATTATTTATAGGGATCCGTACAACTACTTTCACTTGGTCTCACTGCCGAGTCTCTGGCCAAAGAAAATCTTTTTCTACCACATGGAGGGTCTACGCTTGTTTAGGGATGCCTTTCTTTAGCCCAATACCTAAAGTGCACCAGATAGACACATGGAGGGCTTCCACTTACTTCTATTGTGTTTTGACTTTTCAACCTATTTGGGAGTAACTTTATCGAGCCCTAGACACATGGAGAGCCTATGCGAGTTTGGGAACCCAACTTTGAATTTTACCTTTGAAGTTGTGTCGATGAGACACATGGAGGACTTCTACTTAGTTTTCCATACTTAGTCAATTTGGGTTTCAAGTGAACAAAATAAGCAAGGTTCAGGGTAACAAAATATGCTCAATAAAAGAGTCTCAACAAAATAATGTAATCAGATATTTTTTAGCATCTACCAAATTAGAGGCATATGTTCATAAATGTTTTAGTGCTAAACCCACAATATAATATTCTAAGTTTAGTTTTTGTTAGTACCTAACTAGTAAGAGCATTATAATTTGATATTAGACAATGGTATGTTATGCCACACCATAAATTTTTAGAGCTTGGTTGTTACCATGTTTTATCAAAATAAAGTAGGATAATGTGATCGAAGAAGCCACTAGGCTATACCAAGACATAAAATTTGGATCATAGCGATCTTAAGGATGTAAGAAAACTCATTAATATATTAGGAGCTTAGCCGTGACTACGATATGTAAAAACATAAAACTATTTGGAATTAGAGTAAAAGGGGGTTTTCCCAAATGACCCACATACTTAAACAAAAAAACCCTCACAACCAGGTATTACAGTGAAACAAGAAGAGAAAAATCCCGTGTGTATCAAAAAACCAAAAAATCCAAAATTGGACAAAGCCAAATTACATTTTATGAATATTCATGAGAGTAATTACTTCATCCTTAGCATAGGCAGTAGGGCTTCCTTGAACTAGCATGTCCACTAACTTAATGTGTTCCAGGAAGTCTTCATTTATTTTCATCTAGGTCATGTCCATGTGACTTTTCCATTCCTTGATAGCAGATATTGAGTGTAACATAATCTTCAATGGCCTTGTGCGGATCATGAGAGATCTTATCTAAATTCTCCTTGTGTTCCGAAGCTGAAATGAGGGAGCTCATTTTCTCTGACAGAGGATAATCAATATAAACCAAGGATATATCCCACAACACATCTAAAATTTCTGAGTCTATGCTAACTTCCATGCAAAAAGGTGGGAGGGAATCCTCACATGCTTCTGTGATCAGGTGAGTTGAGTTGGTTTTATCCATTACAATGTCAGTGGAGACGAGAGGAGAAACTAGAAAAGCATCAAAAATAGGTAGAGATGAAGTAGATGTTGGGTTTAAAAGCAGTTCAGATACCTTAGGAGAGTGCTCTAAGGGGTCCTAAGGGTTAAGAGTTATCAGAGAAGATGGAGTGACAAGAGTGAAAGAATGGGGAGTGAAATATTTAGGGCTAATGATCATGATGTCTGAATTAGAGTCAAAAGGGAGATGAAGGTGGAGATGACAGTGACAGAAAGAGGGAGTTGGTTGCAGAAGAGGAGGGGGGACATGATGCTACTTTACTGGCTTAGAGGGGAAGTGTGAGATTTATTTTTGGGAAGATTTAATTTTAAAGAGAAAATACAAAAGGCCTTGGTTTAGAAATGGAACTTCATCTTCTGTAGCCAGTTTAAGGGACCTCTCAAGTGATTGAAATAGAAAATCCAAAAATTTTACCTTCTGATAATGTCGAAGATGCACAAGAAGAAAATAATGAGGTCCATAGATCACTTTGTAGCATTGCTGCAGTGTGAAGTGCCTCCTCAATTGCTCAATAACCATATCCCAAGCTTGTGGAAGTAAGTCTCGTTTATAGCTCGAGTGATACATTGTTATATTTTCACCAAGATACAAGAAATCATCCATCTCCTCTTGAAGCAAGCATTTAATATAAATTTCTCCCTCCATGGGGAGCCCTATCATAGCTACAATGGACTCTATCGAAATAAAAAAATTTATCTAGCCCATTTTGACTCTTCATTTCTTCCAAGTTTCTAGCACATTTTTCGTCACTCAGACAAAGTGACCATCCAATATTTCCATAAACGACATAACATCACCCTTATGAAAAATATTCCATACTACCGGGTCGTCCTTGACCTCTTCACAGGAAGAAGTCTCAATGTGTTTGATGGTGCCACCCATAGTAAACAAGGATATTCTCATAGTTATTACCAAAGGACCGATATAGATGATGCTTAAATAGAGATTTTGATAACCTTCATTCCAATCTTTAACACGTGTCTCGAAGCTTTCTAATTAAAATCTAACATAATTAGTAATATTCATTAATTAGTCCCACCTATCACACGAATGGGATCTATGAGTGCCATAAATTCCCAAAACCCCAAAAACGTCATATCCTCTTGCCACTGCCAAAAGAGGTTATGCCTCAACATAGCCTAACATCTTTTATTGTAATGTTAGTTAATGTTCAGCCAACCACAACATTAATTAGTTCATGTTCATGCAATTACTACATTTAGTGGAGATTGAAGGTTTGAATGTTAGTGATATTAGATGGATTTAGTTAATATATATTGTAAAGGAAGAATCTGTAAACAAAATGAAGCAAGGTGAAATAAATAACATTGCTATACATTATTTCATACTGTATATATTATCATACAAAAAATCATAAAGAAATATCTTATTAGAATTTCATTATTGACACATCTTTTTGTTACATTTAGGTTTTCCAAGGTTGCTCATTATAGACATGGAAATGAAGTGGGTAAGCACAGAGATGTTACAGGGAGCACAAGCAGTACTGGTGATGGGAATTTTTTTGTAAGATTTTGTGAGGTGATTTCACATAACATTGTTTGATTGGAATGAGACAGGGACAATGTCATCTCGAAAAATCACCAGGAGTCCTCTTCATCCCGAGGTATGATTTTTTCAATGGAGAGAAGCATATTTAGTTAAGACCAATATAAAATTAAATGTAGATACAATTACATGTACGTGGAAAGAATAATATGCTTATTGGGTTTTTGTTCTCTTATAGGTACAATTACATTCACAATTACAGGCATAATTATAGGTACATGACAAGAATAATATTTTTTCATCTTTTAACCAACCTCATTGATGTTAAAAGTTATTCTTATATTAAACCCTTAAGTGACTTCAGACTGGTGTGGGTATATATATTAACTTGAATTAATATTTTTATGTTGTAGATAAGGTTAGTAGTTGGTTGTTTATATTACTTCAAGCATAGTGGTCACTTTCATTTAACAAGTTATTGAATGATATTTTGAACTTAGCATCCGCTAGCTAATGACACAACATAATATTTGTATCTTCGCGGTCTCAAGGTTTTGATAAAAGAAAGTGAGATATTATTTTGATTTTAGTGGTCACTGGGGTTTAAAAAATTAAATCAACCTAGTTTGAGCTTAGTCACCGAATGTATTTGAAGAATATAATATTTCGACCTAAAGATTCGATATCATTTAACAAGATAAAGAAATACATATTGAGTTTAGTTTCCACTAGTATCTCCAGTGTTAATCTTGTAATGAACTTCCACTGGTTGGAGGATTTAATTGATATAACAAAAAAAGGTATAGTAGTTTGGGATTAAAGTGAAATTTGTAATTTGTTTTTTAAAAGTTTTACTAATCGAACAGAAGTGTGACTAGCGTTGTGGATGTTAAAAGTTATTCTTATTCGAAGGATTGAAATATTTGTTAATTACTACAAAATGCCTTTTATGTTGTACTTATAATATGTTGTTTGAATGAAAAAATATTGAACATGCTTCCAAAATAGTCTGATGTCTATTAAACGTCCTAGATATATTGTTTTCAAAAAAATGCGTTACTTACATGCATTGATGGATATCAATGAATACAATGATTAATTATAGCAAGTGACCTATCAGTTATTGGACCAATCATATTTATTTTCAAAACATATGTTATTTTCAAAGGATTTATGGAAGAAAATTTTGACTAAGGATTTAGTCCCCAAGGTCAACAACATGAAGATTGCCTACCTTAACGAGAATTGAATTGTAAAGATCAGAGGATGAAAATTGTATTTATTTGAAATATTTTTTACTTACTACAAAATACCTTTTATGTTGTACTTATAATATGTTTTTGTTTGAATGAAAAATATTGAACATGTTTCTAAAATATTTTGATGTCTTTTAAACATCCTAGATAAATTATTTTCACATAAATGATTTTTATACATACGTTGATGGAGATCAATGACTATAATGCTCAAGTATAACACCTAACATATCAATTACTGAACCAAAAATATTCATTTTCTGAGCATATGTTGTCTTGAAAAGGATTTGTAGAGGAAAATTTTGATTAAGGATTTACTCACCAATGTCAACATGTTTTTCTATTTAGCTGTACAAAACAAGATTTTAACCCTTTGTAATGTGAGAAAGGATAAAATTAATAATTAGACCATAAGAAATACTCATAAAGATACTAAATAATTTTTTCTGAAAGAGTTTGATAAATGTAATTATTCATACCCCTAGAAAGGGTAATAAATGTGTGGATTATCTTGCCAAATTGGGGGCTAAAGGTAGTAATTTCAAATTTTGTGAGAGGGGAGATGATATCAGCAATGTTATTAATATCATTAAGAACATTAAGTATTGATGTGTCGGTGGTTGTTTTCTCTCATTGGGATTTCATCCTTGTACTTATGGTTAGCAGGACGTTTCGCACGTGCATGATATATGGTGGGATTTGTTTTAATTTTTCTCTTACGATTCATTTTGGCCATTGTTTCTTCCATTTTCAATCTTAGTCGACTAAAACCATGGGAGTTGGTCATTCGAGAACCAATCCCACGAGCTATGGTTCCCTAAAGGAAAACCCCTCCGTGTGGTCCATTCTTAAAATTGGGGGTTTAGGAATTTCATCTCAAAAATCACGGGGTCTAATCCTTATCTTACGTTTGAGTTTGGTTGGGCGTGGAACAATGGAAACATGGTGATCCATGAAATGGAAATATAGCTTTCAGACGATTTGATAGCACAAGTGACTAGAATGGATATATAGGGCTTAAAGATATTCAAAGGCTGCACCAGACACAAGCACGAAATTGAGACTTTATTCCATGGTAAAGAAATGGTTTACCTGCTGGTAGACGGTATAGCTAGATTCTGCATCCCTGATATTTGGAATACGGTGTGCCTCCACCTTATGAGGTACATTACTCTAGAAGTGAATTATAGAAATATATTTACTCACCATATTACTATGCTTAATATGTTTAGGCATAAGATTTATATGAACCTTCCCTTTTTCTTGTTTATGTCAGTCTCTGCATCAGTGCATGATTTTCAACACAGAAATATCGATACCTTGATACACCATGGAATAATTCTTTTATTTTTTAAGAATGGTAAACCAGTGGTGGAAAAGGAATTAGAGTTTGAATATAGGGATTCAGATGAAAATTTTACTCTTGCGGACAATATGAACAAACTTAGGAGAAAGAAGACTAAGGTACCTCAGAGGAATGAAAATCTTGGTACTGAGGCTGTAGGTTCTCTAATTGATACAAAATGGGAGTCATCTAAAGGGAAATAGAGAGTGGAGTTGTGTTGGAATGTGGTTTTTAACAAAATTTCTCTCAGGGTGAGTCATGTGGAAATGGATATGGAGTCATTAGGTGAAGTTGGAACTGCTATAGGAAACAGTGTCATACATTGCATTGACACCTCTAAGAAAATTTACATCACCCATAACTTTATCAGGGCCGATATGGTAGAGATCAAAAGTTTGGTTTTGGAGTTTCAAGGGCGTGTGGTCAAGCTAGAGCAGGGACACAAAGTTCGTAGGTATAATCTCCACCTCAGTAGTTCTGATGAGGAAGAGAAGGTTGAAGATGACATCCCTATCATGAGCAAGTAGGATGATAATATGAAACATTTGAATACTAACTAGTCAGTTGGCTCTTAGAGATTTTGTTTGACTATTTGTGGACTGTATTGTTTGGGATGTTTTCCCCTCCGTGTTTTGTGATTTTTCCTTATATTGATCTATTGGAATGTAGTTTTGGATAAGTTGTTTTATCCCTTTTTGTCCTATTTATTTTTTATTCACTCTTGATTATGCTCATGATGCATTATATTGTAAGGTTTATGGATGCCTTAATCCCTGTATAAAGTAGTCAATCATTGTGTTCACATATATTTAATAAACCTTGTTAATAGTAATTTTGTTAACGAAAATTTTAATTAAACAAGACAGACCAACACGTTCGTGCCTCACGGATGGGAGATGTATTAGTTGTGCTATTGTGCTAGATGTGCTAGTTGTGTGATTGTTTTCATAGAATTGTGATTTTTATTAAATAGAATAAATTAATGTTGTAAAAGGGCCTCATATTTGTCAAATCAATACTAACTAGCAAATAAATAAAAATATAAATAAGTTTCTTAGTTTAAATTATTATTTAAATAAATTACAAACATTAGAAAGTTGAAAAGTTATAGAATTTTTTTATTTTGATTGGTGGATTGAGGAGAAATTTTAAGTAAGATGTTTTGAGCTTAGCGCCCACTAAGGTAACCTAATACTTCCACAATATAAAATTTTGAGCTTATGGATCACTACCATTTAACAAGTCAAAGAATATTATTTTTAGCTTAGAGTCCGCTAGCTTATGCGACACCATAGTAATTGGATATTGATCGATAGGAATTAACAAAATAAAGTAAGATATTGTCATCATATAGTCTACTAGGTTATGCCACAACAATATATTTCGATGTATAAAACCTATGTCCATTTTTTTGTATAAGGGTTAATATGGGGGTTTTGAAAGGGCCCGCATCCTTTTAAAAAATGGTCCTTAAGACAAGATATGACATTGAAGCATAGAAGAGAGAAATCTTGTATGTAGAAAAAGGCAAAAATCCACATAGCCACGATGCAAACAGAACAAATTTACATTTTGTGAAAATTTTTGAGGCTATCTGTTGCTTCCATAGTAACAACATCTTATAGTTTGCTTATTCCTCAAACTCTCCTTTCAAAAATATGTATTCATTATTTTGTTCTCCAAAATCTATTTGGTTCTCATCCTCTTGCATTACCATATTTTTTTACAAATAGGTCACTCTAATCCATCACCAACACATTTAATGGAAACTCAATCTTAACATGAATATCTTCTAAAATATTTTCATTGACAATGTCAATGATGTCATAGCCATTGAATTTTACTGAGTATGTGTAGTGGAGGACTATTTGTGGACAATAATAATGCCAAAAAAATAATATTAATTTTATAAAATACATATGCTCTTATATTCTTGTGCACCACCATGACCATAAATCAATTATGATATTCACTCGTTTATTGTTCAAATTGAGCCACTAGCGATACCACTAGGCTTATTTTTCAAGAATCAACAAAACAAGTTGTTGGTAGGTCTTTTGGGTTTTTTTGAATTTCTGCAAATCTTCCTCTCATGTTATTACGTATTAAGCTATGTCATTTCTCTGTCAAGATGTGCTCCATTCTTTCCTCTTTCACTACTCTAACAAATGTTTACTATATTACAAAATTATTTATTTGATAAACAAAACTACCTTCTATAAAATATTGAATAAAAAACTTGCTTCCATTTAATTATCTACAAAATCCCTACATGGATATAAGCCCTAATTAGCTATGGAAAATTTTATATTAACAGAATTTCATAATTTTTGAGGGACTGAAGGTGAGAATGCATACCAATTTTTAGCACAGAGAGGAAATCAAAATGTTTCCAGAACTTGACCACATAATTTTTTATGCTTATGCTGGTGAGATTTTCTATTGATGAATAAGCTTACGCATTGACAAAGAGAATAGAAAGGAAAATGTTAAATATATAAACTAAAAAATTGTCTACTTATAGTGATATGTAACTGACAAATCCATCTTCCAATTTTTTTGGCACGAAAATTTAAGAGGGCATGCGTATGATTCTACATTGCTTTTCATTGAATGGATAGTTAATGGCTAACAACAGTTACATGCTCCAAAAGGCACACATATTTCGAATGGTGCATGTACTTTAAATGCAAAATTTTACATAGCTTGAATTAATGTTGAGGCAAACACAACATTAATTATCATTTTTCCTTACAAAATGGTTATCATTAATACTTCATTTGGTATTGTAAAGAATTAATGTAAGAATTTAATATTATAATTTTTCTACTGTAAAAAAATCCCGTATATAATTCGGGTAAAAATAAAGCCCTTAATTCTTGTGCTTGCACTTCGACATGTAATTCTTCACACCTGTTTAGATTTTTTTCTTGATTGTAGCAGTAAAATACTTGCAAATATTTGTAATAAGCTTCACACGTGAATTGCATATTTAATATTTAACCGTCAATTATTAATATAGATTTATATATAAATTATAAAAATTTACATTAATATATATTACAAATAATGAAATTTATACATAATAATTGGTATAAATAAACATTGTTTTGTATTTTTGAAGGGCAATGTTGAAAAATTACCGTTACCCAAAAATTGTTTCACAGGTGAGTTATCACACTTGGTTGTGCAAATCAAGACTCACACTTATCGGTGTGAATCAAGACTCACACCTAGAAGTGTGAGCTAAGAGTTTCACTTAGAAGTGTGAGTCAATACTCATACTTAGCAGTTCCAGTCAAGAATCACACCTAAAGTATGAGTCGATAGATGTGCGACTTAATGCTTACACTTAGACGTGTGACCAATCGCACTTATACACTACTTACAAATTTTCTAAATGAAAATGCCAATTTTTTTAACTATGCTTAATATATACGAATAATTTTCTTATATAAATGTATATAAATATTTACGGTCACCTTTTATATATTCGAGTCACACGTGTCAGTTCTATAAAATATTTGAAAGTATGTTACGTCTAAAATCACAAAAAAAAATGTCTAAAAAGCCATCAAATTTAACACCATTCAAGGATGTTCAGGGAAGGGATTTTCAATGTCAACGTTTATTGATTTGAATAAGGTATGCATGAATATTCGTATATGTATGATGATATTAATATTTATATGTGGCATAAATGACAACAATCACTTATGCACTATCTTGAAGTTAGTGACCGCTTGGCTTATATAAGTTAGCGGTTACTTGGCTTATGTAAGTTTGTAATTGCTTGGGTTATGTAAGTTAGCAACTTCTTGGCTTATGTAAGTTAACAACCACTTGGGTTATGTAAGATAGCAATTGTTAGGCTTATGTAAGTGGGAGGCCGTCAGGCTTATGTGGTGAAAGTAGAATCCAATAATAGCGTTATTAGAATCCAGAAATAGCAAAATTGGAGTCCAATAATAGGGAAATTGGAATCCAATAATATAGAAATTAGAACTCGAATAAGTCCAATAATGACAATATTGGAATCTAATATTGCTACTAATGGAATCTAGTATAGCCCAAAAAATGAAATCCAATATACACAAAAATCAAGATGGATTTATTCAAATACTTGTAATATTGGAGTCCCAATTCACTGGAATATGTCCCGTTTAGTGAAATAAGCATTAAATGAAATCTTACCTTTTCATTGTGATTTTTTACCCCTTTGGGGGTTTTCAACATTAAATCTTTATCTCCTGTGTTATTATATTTTCTTGTATTATAGTTTAATGTTACATATTTAAATTAATCCATGTAATATTTAAATTTGGTTAATAATTAACTGAGTGCTCAAACATCACATGTCTCTATTAAAAAACTAATTTTCAGCTATGTTTCGAATCCTTCTGAACATTTTGAATAATATCTCAAACCATATCCATGGGTTAAAGACCCCACAAAACAAACATTAGTTAGGTTGTGTGTACCCCCGTGTACTGTTGCTGTTGGAACTAATCTGAAGAGGCCTCAAACCAAATGTCATTCTCCACCTAGCATGTGATATATGAATGAATATAACTATGGTTTGATAAATTTAACTTCTTTGACAATGTTTAATTTGAGTTTTTGGAATTTTCTACAATAATTGGAGAAGGGGTGTTTGAGTGCCTGCAAATGAGATAGCTTGAATTTTTACTTAGAATGATACTTCAAATATATAGTGATTACTTCCATAATGAGTGTGCATAATATTTAATGATATTTAGGGATCCTTGGATGCCTTTTGCAAGTGTAGGAAGTGAGTGTATCAATGTAGTGCCACATGATTTCCAGGTGTCTAAATGAGATATTGTATACTTGTTTATATACGGTTATGAAGGTAAATTATTGAAGAAAGGATGACCCAAAGGGTGTAGAATACCTAACAAAGAATATGAAACTAAAATAAAATATGGAGGACATGCTGGTAAAAAACCTTACAATTCAAATAGGACCATTTATCAACTCATGATCAAACTGGACGATTTTACACAAGGATGAGGAACATGAAAAATGAAGTTTGCATCTTGTTAATTGGATTTTCTCTATAGATTTTATGCATTTGAATCTCAAAAATTATCAACATATCAGTCTATATGAATAAGCAATCTAGACAAGAGATCTCAGGATGCACAAAGTGAGGATAAAAAGAGTGTGTTTATCTTAGCAAGAGTGCATTGTCAAAACCGATAGTGTCAAAGCGTAAATTTTCATACTTAAGTGTCTACATGGATGGTAGAGTGACATAAATATTTGATACTTATTTCATAAGAGAGGGTTAATTTTTGACGAGAGATAAGTATATATATAGATTGAAATATTTGAGATATAAGGAGACACAATAATACTCTTGACCATTTTTATTCCTTTATGAGAGGATGCTTAGATAAGGGAGCAAGATGAATGTGTCATAAAGAGGATCATAATGGAGAGGAATTAGTAAGAAAGGACCAAAGGCCTTACAAATAAAACTAATAAAATGAATATTATAAGGTAAAACAATCTAGATTATAAGGTAGGTGGTAATATCCAATGGTTAAAAATTTTGTGATCAAATAAAAAACCAAAAGGTGGGTAAAATTAGGTTATAAACATATGAACCCAAGTAGATTATACTAGTCGAGAAAAGGTATTGAGTGATCTAAAAGTCTTGTGGGAAATATATGAATGTAAGGAACTATCCATGAAAAGGTGTCAACCAAACTAATATGCATATATGATGGTAAGGGATGATTGAGAATGTTAAACTAACTTTACTTTAAATAAGATATAGGATCATATAGGATTTAAGGAACTAGATGGGATACTAGGGCTCAAACAAATAAGAAATCCTATAAATGTAATATGTAAAGGGGTAGCTAAGAGTTTTATGATATATATCCTATAAAAATGATATAGGATGTAAGGTTCTTGAAGGGATACGACGGCTCAACCAAACTAGCATGCCTACAAATAAAAGGTTGAAACATATGAATATAATGATATATAAGATACTGTAAAAGGAAACATAAGATGTTAGTATCATATTAGTATATAAATTCATAATTAAAACGTACTAAATAAATTTTTTTGACAAACATATATAAGTACAAAAATAATAAAATAAAGTTATGTACAAGAAAGTTGAAAATAGTGGATCAAGATAAGATATTTGAGATATATGTGTGATAAGAGGAGAGTATAAATAGTTACTACATATGATGTGTAGTTCATAAATAAATACACAAGGAAAGCATGCCCTTGGTTGGGCATTGCCTCAAAGAGAAGGCGTTATTACTTGAAGATTTATTGGAGTTGAATTTCCTTTGATTCAATGATAAGAGAAAGATGATCTTCCAATATTTTACATATGTTATTAAAACTATCCAAAAGATCATATTCCCATTATTCATCCCACTATCATGGAATAATATACACCAGAGGATATTCCATATCTTTGCAAAAAATTATATGATCGAAGATCCAAATGATGATCTTCCTATTTATGATCCATTCCTATTTGAATATAGTGCCTTTTCCCTTAATATTAGTGATGAGATTTCATTTTTTGAGCTGAGATGTCTATCATTTATTTTAAAACACCAATTCGGTGCTTCAAAAACTTTCAAATATATTATATCAATACAAAAAATCAGGCATACCTTACTACACCAACCAATTTCCCTAAAAATTGATGCATTTTTTATTCCCTCATTATACAAACAACATCAACCAATTTCTCAGAAAACCCAGTGAAAATTTATTTCATCCTTGCACATATAACTACATTATGGATAATACCAAAGAAAATTAAAATATTACAAACTTGCACTCATCCAACATCATCCTTAATTCTCCAATCTTTGAATTTATCCAAATTCTTATATTAAACCATCATATCTTATTTTTCCTCTTTCTCTTTGGGTAATATATACTAGGATACTAAGGTGGCCATTCTAAAGATACACACAATAGGTGTAAGTTGATAAAAAAGTGGATCTAGAAAAATGAATCCATAATATATGATATATGTATGGTTTCAAATCTTAGACCTCACATAGGGGTTCGTCATTTAAATAAGTCTTAATAATATATTGATAATAATAAATTTGTAAAAAGATATAGATACTTATGATACAAATGAGAACATGGATTGTAAGGATCGATATTATGTAAATCCACAAGGTAATGACCAATAGATTAAAAATATGATAATATATTCTAACATATGCAAGACCAAAAAAACTAAAAATACCATAAGGGAAATGAGAGGTCAGATATACTTAAATTTTTCTAAACACCATTAGTACATTAAATTCCTCTAAGGTTAGAAATAATTTATGAGAGAGTTGATGTGAAGGATTATGTATGAATAGAAGAAGACTTAGAAAATCCACTTGCTGAAGCCTCCAAATGCTAGGTAAATCATGAAAAGTGTGTTGGTACTCATTCTGAACAATTATCTACAATTGGAGACCTCCCGTAATTTTGAAACAACTTGTAAAATGGGATTGACCATTATTCTCTTAAAATTATGTGGTACACTAAGCTAGTCATTTGTGGAGTACATAACATAGTATTCTATGGGTTTTTTTCTAGTCAGCGAAATAACATAAATCCGTTTGGGAATTAGGTGAGATTATGACACGGTTGACAATCGTAACATCAAATCAGTCTCATAATCTATAGCAAGTTATGGTATCTTAGGTTTCAATCCTGGAGGAGATTTAAGATTTGTATAAGGACAAAATATGTGAACCAAAGGAAGTAAGTGGATGGTGCTTTAAGTAAAATTGGTCGTATGGTGGATGATACGATACGACGAGTGACCTTTTATGAGGGATTGAGAAGTGTTGCTATGTAAAAAACCCATGAGAAATTGATTCAACTTTCTACGGGTGTTTCAAAGGTTAGTATCCTGTGGAATTAAAATACGTGAGGTACTTAAGACTCCACCAAATAAGTGGAAAAGGATGAAGCATTTTCACATGTAAGTCTCGTTGTGGGTAACCAAATCATGTAAGATTGATATTTTGGAGAGGTAATTACTCTACCATCTAGATTTATGTTCATTTGGGAGAAATAATAGTTAAATTTACAAATAGAGTGAAAAATAATATATGTATATACTAGGTACAAAATGGAGATTCTATAGGGGTCCCTGCCCTTGAAATTCATGTAACTTTTTGGTATATATATAAAAAAAGGGAATTTTTTGTAACTAAATACATTGTCAATGTATGATTACAAAATCCTCTGAAAAAACCAGGATACAAGCTAACAACTTATTTTTCGTGAACTCAAATTCATTGCGGTCTTGAGCTTCACACGTATATTGTATATCTCATGCTCAATAATAATACATACCCTTGTCCATAAGCTCCTTGATACTTGTCCTTGGGCCTTCCAAAATATTAATAAACTCAAAATTTTTACCATAAGAGGAGACCCATTTAAAATATTAAGCCCTCCTATAAGATATTCCTTGGTACCCCACCGAGTATCAATTTTGGAGGTTATGGATGGCCCAGGTGCATTAGTTGGTATAGCAGGAACTATCTCAGGCACATCAATCAGATCATAAAATACTAACTTGGACGCACTTATTGGATCAACTATTCACCTTTTGAATTTCTTTAATGGATGTAGAGGCACTTTAGGAGCTTTCTCAGAGGTAGATTTCATGTTAGTGAGCCTTTTCTCGATTATGGCTATTCTACAGGAAATTGAGTATATATCCTCTTGAGGATCCTCATTAGACACTACATGAACATCAGGTGTAATTTATCTTTCTTCCATATCCTTGTTGAAAAAGTTTGGGGATATCTATATGGAATTTTCATTAATCATTGACCTATAATGAATCCAAAACTTATTCAACTTATCTGGAGTTACATGGTCCTCTGGGTGAAACAAATGACGAATTAAAATCTGGAAAATAGAGAAGAAGGGATTCATTCTGATTAATTTTATCATCAAAGAAAGCCACACTATGTTGACAATTAGTGGTCTTGTTGGTTCTACTTGGTCTTCAACCACAAACAACATCCTATTGAAAGATTCACTTAGGCCAAAAATATTAAATATCACATGTAAGGATTTAGAAGAAAAATCTTTTTAAATTGCTTCCCAATTCCATATTTTCCATTTCACGAAAAGGGATAACAATGAATTTTTTTCACAAGAAAATTCACTTGAAATACGAAAGGGAAGTTGTAAATTCAAAAGAAATCAGTGTGAATTTATAGGAGGATGAATCTTGGAGAATTTTGCATGAATTATCATGTTAGGATTGAATGTGAGATTAATTATGGATGCTTACATGGATTTGAAAGAGGGAAAGGCATAATGATGTCTATCAAAAAGTGTTCTTTTGGATTTATTTAAGGTTTTCTGCAAGGGAAACATCAAATTCAAATGAATATCCATGGTTATTCATTTCCCAAGATATATTCTCTTAAAAGGAAAATGTTAAATCAATTGGAATAATGACATCAAGGAACAAACAGTTTTTGACTCGGCACATGAGTGATTGTGACAAGATGAATAAGGTAAAAGAGGATTGGATAGCATAAATAGGATATTTTACACAAGTACACATCTACAACCAAAAATAGAATCAGGTTGATGGCTAACAAAAGAATATTTTCATTTGAAATATAATTTCCAAAGATGGAGTTCATTGGCGTGCCTTTTTGTATTTCTCATGTATGCTTTTTGGGGGTAAAATCAGAGGAAGTTCATAGTAAATTTTGTTTAAATATGAGATGTTGTCCTTATATGAAGAGGGGGGATATTTTTTATCTGATAAGTTGAGCAAAGATCACTGTAACTTTGTATTTTTGTTTCCCATCAATAGAAAGCACATGAAATTTGAATTATGGACTCCTTATGCCAAGGTGGATGCATTGTACAACCATTAGAAATCATTGAATACATTTAGTCTATGACCCTTTGTTAAGGAATGAATATTTTGAATTTAAATATGTATGTCTATGATTTTCAGTATGTGATTTGGTATCTTGTATGTTGAATAGAGATTAATGAATCCCAATTTATGTTGCAATCTCTATTTTCATTACATTTATATAATACACTAGATCAGTCCTTGGTTGTTGCATTTTTGGTCATTAAATCAATATTGTCTTGTAGCACTTACTTTGTAATATTTGATATGATTATAAAATATTTAGTGTAACCATATTTTTTAGTGAATTTTTTTCAACCTGAGAGTGTATCTTTGGCGTATGAATACAAATGCAATGAAGATTATGTTAGAATTATTACATGATATTTTGCATTAAGTTTTATAAAGACTATTTTGGAGATATTTGTGTTGATTTGGTATCAATTAATAAAAAAATTATAAGTTGTGGTTACTTTATTTCCATTTCACTCTCTTTCTAGAAAGGCATGTTGTCTCAGTGATCACTAGTACATTATTTTGGCTATCAGTTATTTCCCCTTTTTTTCCAATAAAAGAACATATCTTACCATCCTTCCATTTCTACCACAACTATTAAATCTAATCTACCATACTTATTTTCTAATCCATACATCCCTATAAAATTCATTACATCTGAATTCCCATTAACTAATGCACAAATAACTAAGTTCCACTATTTTAGTAACTTGTGTCTGAGGTAATGAATTTATTCAATATTCTTGTGATAACTATTTTGAGTAGATATTCATTTCATGGCCATACTCAAACTAGATTGACCCATCATTTACAAATCAAGAAGATCACACTGTTGAATTTTCTTCCATTTAGGTTACCCTAAGAGTCCTCTCACCCTATTTTAGGAAGGACCAAAAATAGTAGGATTAGGCCATCCCCTTTGTACATGCCTCTCAATCATCCCAAGAGATTGGTTCTAAAGATAATGTCATACACCTCCTTGGATGTAAACGAAATATATCATACATTCTATCATCCTCTAAGCTTTCCTATTATCTAAAAGTATTGTTAGGCCCTAAGGGGTGTAAAATTGGGAACCAAAATGTTTTCTAGTGTCACTACTGGGAAATTCTTTACTCCAGATTAGGCTCAGGATAGTAGGTTTTGAAGAAATTTTATAAAATATTACAAGTAAGTATTAATCTGGTGTGTTGTTTTTGGTTTTCCAAATATAATCAATATTCTGTGTGAATTTTTTTTGTAAAATGGTTGGAAGTAAGTTGAGATTGTGAAGTGGATTCCTTAAAATATTGTTAAGTTAATCTACATTTCTAGAGTGCAAGGACTCTAGTGGTGGCTCCACCTTTGAAATAAGAATTTGGGTTATATCAATGTTATTCCCACCTTATACACCTTGTTGATTAACTCTCCATTTTCACAAACTAGGAAGGAAGACATGAGTACTTTTTTCAGATATGACTCTCATAAGAAAATTACTCCCAAAATTAGAAAGTACGATAATTAAGAAGTAGGAAAGTTTGGAAACATGTATAAGGTCAAATATTAGAAGATAAAGGATTTAAAACCCCTAAGTTTTGATCTTATTTTGATATAGTATTACTCCAACACATCTGATAGTTCTGAAATCAGGTAGCCCTCAATTCTCATCTGCATTCCCTATTTAGACAAGGTTTAGACGCTTGATATAGATAGATATCATACTCATCTTCCACACTTATATACCTGAGAGAATAGAGTTTTTTATGTGAAACTGAATCCCTTAAAGGATTCCATCATGTGGATCATACCCCTTTACCCCTAAAATCATCCTATTCCCCATATATTCAATCCTGCATTTGAAAATCCTCCACTAGATAAAATGGACCATCATCATCCTTAGAGATCTCCTTCTGTAGTCACCACAGTATCAACTAATAAATTTCAATGGTATATTGGGATATCCTAACAAGGTACCAAATGATATCAAAAATAGATTTGCCTCGGTTTTAAGGGATATAATGCTATGTCAGTGGGGACCAACATCTCAAAATTCTTCCAAAATGCCATGGATGATTATGAGGTTTATTTTGAGGATGTTAATGTCAAGTTTTTTATATACACACTAGAAGAGGAAGCCAGAGAATGGTACAATTCATTACCTACAAGATCAATTGACTTTTGAGGAGAAATGAAAAAGGAATTTCAAAATACAATATAGTGATAGAACTGACCCTAGGTTTCTGCATATCATAAGTTTGAGAATATTAAGAAGAACCCCAATGAGGGCGTACAATGTTTTAATAAAAGGTTTCAATATAGACTATGACTAGGTTTCCAAATAATAGTAAGGTCCTAGTGACAAATATTATCTAATTAAATACTCATGATGCTTTTGACAAAAAACAAGCTTACTATTTGAGGGACAAGGCTCCTATCAGACCTCTGAGGAAATCCTATTCTATGACTATGGTTAGATCAAAAGAGAGAACAATCTCAAGTAAGCTTGTGAAGCCTCCAAAGAGAGAAAGGTGTTAAGATTGGTCAATCCATAAAAACCTCAAGACAAGTAATTCATGTGGATCTTAGAAGAGGTAGTTAAAACCTTAGCTGGAGTAGTCAAGGAAAATCTCATACAAACTTACTAGAGTAGGAGAAGGGTTTGACTCCAAATCCTTCAAGCTCAACATCAAACCCCTTGGGCATAATATATTTTGGAACCATCCCAATAGTGATCATCGGCAAGATGAGGACCGAGGAAAAGGACCTATGGGTTCAGGAAACAAACAACAAGCCTTTAGGGACAACAAGATAGTCCCAAATCCCTTAATGACAATGAGATTTCTTTGGTGAAGGAGGAAAACACTATTGAATGGTGTGATAAATTGTATTTTCCCTCATTATCCTTGCAATTAGCCTATGCTGAAGATGAAGATGAAGAGGTGAAGAAGTGTGATTATTAGTGATGTGTGTATTATAGAATGTCAAGAGGGATCCTTATGAAAGGGGAAAATTATATTGACCTCCTTTGTGCTAAAACTGTGGATGATTTTTGGGCTTTCACCAATTAGGTATTTTCCATCCCCTTTGAAATAAATTCTGATATTGATATGGCTCAATATTTTAAAATCCATAGCCATGATTTTGAATATTTAAGAGCATTAAGGTTTAAGAAGTATGATGGTGAAATTCCATCAGATGAGGATAGGAAGTTATTAATAAATGTTGTTGTTTCCCAAGAGAAGAAATATAATCTGTGTACAACAGTAAAGGATCAAGGGACCTATCCCATCTTCTAAGGCCAGGATTCCTATCTTGACCAATATCTCTAAAGATAGATTTCTAATAAAAGTATGATGGATAAAGGCCTTGTCATTTCTCTAAATACCAAGTACTTATTCCCTCAGCTCAGGCAATAAAATACATTGTTCCATCGTAAGAAAAATTAGTCACTCTTTCCCCTAATACACCCTTTCCTAAATATACCACATGTGATATGGCCTAAATTTTAAGCCAAATCAAGATAACTGTCCCCATTGTAGATTTACTTAGGATCCCATAACATAGGAGACGAGAATTTGAATAGTTGGGGTTAAAGGAGGATGTAGTTGTTAACGAAAGAACTATAGGTAATAGGGTGACTCCTCCTACTATTTTTGATAGCTGAAGTAAAATACCTGGCTAAAGTATACTGTACAAATACCTCCCTAAAGTGTTTTTGGGTACCTCACAATTGGATGTGAATCACTTTCTTTACCACTCTTATTGTCGATGGAAGGACTTATCCACAATTTCATGTTTGATTCAAGGTCATTCTTGTAACATCATGCCACTAGAATTCATGAATGGAGTTTGATATCAAGATAAAGGATAATTTTGGAAAAAAAATTTGCCATGTATTCTAGGGAAGTGCCTAGTTTTTGGATATGTCAAAGGTTTGGCAGTATAACTTGTTACTTATCCTTAGTAAATATTTAACTATGCATGTGTGTTATAGTTGATTGCTCTGCTAAATGGGGCATGTTGTTAGCTAGAAAATGTGATGGCCAATGTAGGAGGTAGTTTTCAAATGGACATGTCATTTTGATTCCATAACCTTTGAAGGAAATTTATTCAAGCTACATAGAGAAGACAAGATGCTGCAGCACTCATTTAAGACGCATCTAAATGCTTCTTATGAAGTATTATTTGTTGATACAGACTTAAGTAACTTTATAGGTTATGTTGATTTTGAAGATCAATGTATGGATATAAATACACATCTTGAAGATACATAAATGTCACATGGACTATGAATTTTTATGGAGCATGTTCTAGTATTGGATATGGAGATGAGAGTATTTTTGAATTCTCCAAACCATGGTTCTTTCAAATTCTCCTTAAAATTAAAATTTGAATTTACCAACAATATAACTGATATATGACGCATTGACTCCTTTGATTAAGAGTTACATGGAGACATGGGATTAAATATCTCATTTTCAAATGAGATAATCTAAGCTAGTTGTGAAACAAGTTAGAAAAATATTTGCAAAAAAAAACTAGAGGTTAAGACAATATAAACATGTATTTTGGAAATCTCATTGAATTGTTTGATTATTTCAATCGCCTCTACCATGAGAGAAGTAAAAATGTAGTAAATGACGATATTGGATTGTCCTAGATTCTTAGTATGATAATGAAATAGTGTCTCCATATTGAAATTATGAGGTAGAGGTGTTGGTTAGGCCGTGAGTCCCTGACAACATTCAACATTGGAAAGTTTTTGAAGATGATCATCGAATCCAAATGTTTTTAAATTGTAAGAGGTGAGTTAATTAATCAAATTGTTAAAGTTGAACTTATGGTGGTGTTCTGTGAAAGAAAAGAAACCCTCTTTGGGAAATGTTGTAACTCCAGTAAAAAGGAATACTATTCTTAGAGGACTTGTTATCCTTGAATCAAATTTTGACAGTGTAGACAAAAGTTATGAGCAAACCTATCCGTGTACCTAGAAGATGTTGTGGAATGACAATTTGGAAACTTATCAGAATCCTAAGAAAGGTATGATTAGGAAGTATCAGGAATGAATAATAAATATGAAGCTAATACTAAAACTATTGAGAAAGTATCATGGATTATCTGTGCATGGTCTTATTATGAGTTAAATTCTTATAGGGAAGATTTAATTCAACATGAAATACCTTTGGAACCTCATACTAAGCCATTTAGGAAGAAGAAAATTCCTATTAACCCTATTCTTTGTACTAATATGCAAGAAGAGTTGACTACACTTGAAGATATGGTGGGATAATACAACCCACTATGATACTCCTCGATGGGTAGAAAACTTGGTGCCGGTTAGAAAAAAGAATGGGGACATTAAACTTTGTGTGGATTTCAAGAAATTTTAATAAAGACATCACTTATTGATAATCATCCACTTACTTAACATGGAAAATATTTTGCAAAAGGTGATTGGATTTGAGTTATTGTCTATATTGAGATGGATTCTCAGGTTACAACTAGGTAGTGGTGAAAAAATTAGAATAATATAAAACCTCCTTCACCACCCCTTGGGGAACATCGGTTTATGTTAGGATGAATTTTGGATTAATTAATGCAGGATAAAATTTTCAAATGAGCCGTGGGTGTGGCTTTCTTAGGATCCATTAATGATTTTATTATAGTCTATAAAGATGATATAAACATCTTCTCTATGAAAAAGGGGTGACCATTTGGAGCACCTTGAAAAGATATTGATCAAGATGTATATAATATGGGATATCATTAAATCCAAATAATTTTCATTTTTGGAGTACAAAAGGTATTAGTTTGTTGTGACATATAGGGTCACATGAGGGAGTTATGATAGACCCTGAAAGGGTGGAAGTAATTGATAAAGTCCCCATCCCCATGTCTAAGAAATGGCATATAATCCTTCTTTGGAAAAATAAAATTTTGTTAGAAGGTTTATCTATAAATTTTTTGAGATCACTCTCCCCATCACAAACATGTTAAATAAATATCAAGTCATCAAGTGGGGATAAGGTGATGTCTATCCATGCTTTTTAAGGGATATAGGAGGAACTCAAGACTATCCCTATATTAACTAACCATGATTATAAAAAGGAGTTTCAGATGTTTTCTTTTTCCTCAAAAAATATATTTGCTTCTGTATTATTGTAGAAAGATGAATAAGGGAATGAGAAACCCATTGATTTTTTCAGTGAATCCTTGTAGAATTCTGAGTTAAAATACTATATTATGGAGAAATAATATTTTTCCTTGGTAAAAGCTACTAATTTTTTTTCATGCTATATTATGAGTTCCAAAATCATAGCCTATGTACCTCATACAATGGTAAAGGATATATTATCCCAAATGGAGATGTAAAGCAAGAGGTGTAGGTGGGTAAATAGAATTCAAGAATATGATATAGAAATTCAAACTACAAAATTGGTTAGATGTTTGGGCTTAGCTAGGATGATGGCAGAAAACAATTTATAGAAAGTTGAGATACACAATGTTGATAAGGATGAACAAAACTCTCATGAAAAAGTAAATACCTTGTTTTGGTACAAAGACATAGTATACTACCTAAGAATCTTGAATTTTCTTGCTCGCCTAGATAAAAATCAAAGGAGGACACTCAAGTTGGTTTCCCAAATATACATTTTAGTCTATCGTGGACTTGCTTGGAAGAGCCTGAAAGGAATCCTGTTGAGATGTGTTACTGAGGATGAGACCCCAAAGAAAATTGCTAAGTTTCATGGAGGGTTGTGTGGAAGCCATTTTTCTGGAAGATTTATTGCCCATAAGATCTTAAGGGCATGATGTTGGTGGCCCTCCCTCTTTAAATATGTGGCTTTATTGGTCAGAAATTTTGAAAGTTGTCAATGTTTATCTTATGGGTTAAAAGCATTTAGATCCCTCCCCTTGCATCATGTTTCAATAGAAGCTCCATCTAAACAGTGGGGTTTGTATTTCATAGGTGAGATATCAAATTCTTCAAGTGCAACTCACAGATGGATATTGGTGGCCACTGATTACTTCACCAAGTGGGTTGAAGATATCCCTACCAAGAAGGCAACTCATTAAGTGGTTATGGACTTCATCCTCAATCACATAATTTGTAGATTTGGGGTCCCCGCCAAATTGGTGGCTAATAATGCCATGAGTTTTAGAGAAAAACTATTGGCAACAATGTGCCATGAATATGGCATAACATTGGATTATGCATAAAACTACAATCCCCAAGGAAATGGAAAGGCAAAATCAATCAATAAGAATCTACTCAAAATCCTAAGAAGAACATTAGAAATGAACAAAAGAAAATAGGGTGAGAAAATCAAGTTTGGACTATGGGAAGATAGAGTTACCACCAAACTATCCACTAGTAAGAGCCCTTTTTAACTATTTAATGGGGCTCAAGCTCTTTTCCCCCTTCATTTACAACTATGGGTGAGTCATTATGATGTAAGGATTAACCAAATTATAGAATTGGATGAAGTAAGAAGATAATCCCACTAAGGGCATGTTAATTTCAGGTAGAAGCTCAATAAAGTATTTGATAAGAAAGTTACTCCAAGAACATTTCATGTGGGAGATTTGGTTCTTTTATGGGACAATAGGTATGAAGAAAAGGGAAAACAACGGAAATTTGATGCCTTGTGGATGGGTCCTTACTCCAACAGCATCAGAATTGGGGAATACAATTTCTTCTTAATAGACTTGGAAGGATAATTTCTCGAGCTAGTTGTCAATGGTAGGCATCTCAAGAATTTCGTGGATTAAAGGATATATTCATGTGGGTTTTGTATAGTTTACAGTTATGTTGTTTTTGTCTATTTTAGTTGTTGTTTCCCTTTATTTGTTCTAGTCTACAGTGATCAGGTTTTTCCCATTGTTGTTATACTTTTGAGTATGCTTTGAACTTGTCCAAAATCCATGACCATTTTATCCCTATAACTCCTTTCCCAATGGAATAGGCACCTGTTCTGTGTTTCATGAAATTTTTTTGTTTATGGTTATTGTGGCACCCGCAGGGGGTGCCCATCCCCGAGAAGGAGCCAATATTGGTACTCATTCTAAATCAGTATCTAAAATTGGATCCCTCCCATAATTTTGAAACAACTTGTAAAATGGGCTTGACCATTATGCTCTAAGAAGGCCACAATACACTAAGCAAGTCATCTGTGAAGTGCAAAACATAGTATTCCATGGGTTTTTTCTGATTCCCGGAACAACAAAAATCTGTTCGGGTCTTAGGCGGGATTATAGCATGGTTGACCATCACGGCATCAAGTTGGTCTCATAAGCTAAAACAAGTCAGGGTACCTTAGGTTTCGAGCCCATGGGAGATTTTAAATTTGGCTAAGGACAAAATCCTCAAGGAAAAGAAAGTAATTTTATGGTGCTTTAAGTAAAATTGATCAAATAGTGGAGGATCTAATACCGTGGTTGACCTTTTATGAAGTATTGAGAAGTGTTGATATGTAACAAAATTTTGGCACACTGGCTCAATTTTTTACAGGTGTTTCAGAGGTTAGTATTCCACATACTTTAAAATTTATGGGGTACTCAAGAATCTATCAAACAAGTGGAAAAGCCACAGAACGAGTGATGGAGCATTTTCAGATGTAATTCTCATTGCAGGTAACCAAATCATGCAAGATTCATCTTGTTGGAGAGGTAATTACTCTACCATCCAAATGTATGTTCATTTAGGATAAATGATAGCTAAATTTATAAATAAAGTGAAAAATAATATATGTATATAATAGGTACAAAATAGGTATTCTATAGGGTCCCCTGCCCTTGAAATTCATATAATTTTTTGGTATAAAAATATAGAAAAGGGTGTTTTTTGTAACTAAATACATTTTCAATTTAAGATTACAAAATCCTCCAAAAATTTAGGGATATGAGATAACAACTTATTTTTCCTAAACTCAAATTCCTTCTGGTCTTGATATCCATACACATATTGTATATCTCCTGCTAAATCATGAGACATACCCTTGTCCATAAGTTCCTTAATACTTATCCTTGGGCCTTCCAAAATCTTAATCAATTCCAAATTTTTCCCATAAGAGGATTCCCATTCAAAAATATTAAGCCCTCCTATAATATATGCCTTGGTACCCCACCGAGTAGTAGTTTTGGATATTTTAGATGGCCTAGGTACATCAGTTGACATAGCAAGAACTTACTTAGGCACATCAATCGGATCAATATAGATTGGATTGGATGCACTTATTGGATAAACCTGTTCCCTTTTGCATTTCTTCAATGGAGGTGAAGGCACTTCATGATATTTCTTAGAGGTAGATTTCACATAAGCTTTTTCAATATTGGTGAGCCTTTTCTCTATTGCAACCATTCTGTAGGAAATTAAGGATATGTTCTTTTGAGACTCGTCATCAGACACTACATGAACATCATGTGGAATTTCTATTTCTACCATCTCCTTGTTTAAATAGGTGGGTGATATCCCTATGGAATTTTCATTGATCACCCACATACAATGAATCCAAAAATTCTTTAACTTCTCTACAGTTACATGGTCCTCTAGGTGAAACAAATGATGAATTAAAATTTGGAAAATGAAGAATAAGGGATTCATTTTGATCAGTTTAATCATCAAATAAATCTGCACCATGTTGACAGTCAGTGGTCCTATGGGTTATATTTGGTCTTCAACCAATAAAACATTCTAATGGAAGCTTCACTAGGGCTAGAAAGATTAAATATCACATGTAAAGATTCTGAAGAAATCTCTTTCAAATTTCTTCCCAATTCCATCTTCGCCATTGCCAAAAAAAGGATAACACTTATTATATTTTTCACAAAAAAAATCACTTGTAATACCCAAGGGAAGTTGCAAATTCATAAGAAATCAATGATAATTTATAGGAGGATGAATCCTGGAGAATTTTACATGAATTATCATGTCAGGATTGAATGCGAGATCAAGTTTGGATGCTCACATAGATTTGAAAAAGGAAAAGGTAGAATGATGTTTGTTAAAAAGTGTTCTTTTTGCTTGATTTAACGTTTTGCACAAGGAAATCATCAAATTCAAATGAATATCCATGGTTATTCATTTCCAAATACATATTCTCTAAAAATAAACATGTCAAGTCAATTGGAATAATGACATTAAGGAACAAATTGTTTGTTACTGGGAACATGAGTGATTGTGACAAGATGAACAAGACAAAAGAGGATTAGATAGCACAAATAGGATATTTTACAAACATCTACATCTATAACCAAAAATAGAATCAGGTTTATGGTTGACATAAGAATCTTGGAAATTAAAAGATATTTTCCAAAGATGGAATTCATTTACATGCCTTTTAGGATCGTTCACTTATGATTTTTGGGGGGGAATCAAAGGAAGTTCATAACAAATTTTGTATAAATATGAGGATATGTCCTCATATGAAGAGGATGGATAGTTTTTATCTGATAACTTTAGAAAATATAAATGTAACTTTGTAGTTTTGTTTCCCATCAATAGAAAACATTGAAATTTGATTTCTAGACTCTTTATGCCAATGTGGTTGCACTGTACAGCCATTGACAAGCATTGAATACATTTACTCTGTCCCCTTGTTAAGGAATGAAGAATTTTAAATGAAATATGTTTGTCTACAATTTTCAGTGTGTGTTTTGGTATCTTGTATGTTGAATAGAGATTAATGAATACCAGTTTATGTTGTAATCTTTGTTTTCATTGCATTTATATAATGCACTAGATTATTCCTTGGTTATTGCATTTTTGGTCATTAAATCGATATTGTATTGTAGTACTTACTCTGCAATATTTGATATGATTTTAAAATCCTTATTGGGTGATTTTGGTTAGCCTTATAGTGTATCTTTGGTGTATGAATACAAAGGAAATGAAGATTTTGTTAGAGGTTTTATGTTAAGTTTTCTAAAGACTACATTGGAGATATTTTTGTTGATTTGGTATCAATGAATACAAATATTTTCTTAGAAGATATTGTTACTTAATTTCCATTTCACTACATTTCTAAAAAGGCATGTTGTCTCAGTGATCACTGGTAATTGTTTTGTCTATCAGTTTTTTCCTCCATTTTTCCAATTAAAAAAACCTATCTTACCATCCTACCATTGCTACCATGACTATTAAATCTAATATACCTTACTTGTGTTATAATAAAAGCATCCCTAAAAATGCATTAAATTTGAATTCTCATTAATTGATGTGGAAATAACCAAGTTCTATTTTCTTTAGTAACTCGTGTTTGAGGTATTGAGTATATTCAATATTCCTATGACAAATCTTGCAAGTATATATTGCTTTTATGGCCATACTTAACCTAGATTGACCCATCATTTTCAAATCAATAAGAACACGCTGCTGAATTTTCTTCTTCCATTCAGGTTACCCCAAGGGTCCTCTCACCCTTGTTTATGCAATATCAAAAGTAGAAGGATTAGGCCATCACCTTTGTATTTTCCTCTTAATCATCCCTAGAGCTTGGTTATAAAGATAATGCTAGAAACCTCCCTAGATGATAATGACATGTATCACATATTCTTTCATCCTCTAAGCCTTTCTATTCTCTGAAAGTGTTGTGAGGCCCCAAGGGGTGTAAAATTGGGAATCAAAAAAGTGTAGTTATTATGCTTAGGAATCCTATTTACCGAATACTCCAAGTATAGACTCAAAATGATAAAGAAGAATAAATTCAAGGACTTTAAGACATCAAGGGAATATTTCCTAGTGCAAGTAGTATGAGTGACCATTGATGTGATGGAAAGAAGACTCAAATTTTATGTCTATGTATGGATATTGATTAAGAATTATAGTTTCTTTTAGTCAAAAACATTGATTGTGTTCGATGAAGTCGACTATTAAAAATTAAATCTAAACTGAACATCATCTCTAGGTAATGCTTTATCAACGAGTCTTAAAAGGATGTCTCAGATGAGGGAGGAAGAACCTAAATCTTTTAAAATATGATACGATGAATGTATATGTGTGATGTAAGTAGATATGGAGACTGTTATAATAATATAGTAAGGTGATGTCATAAGGAGATTGAAAAAGATGAATGTAGAGGTATAAAAGATATCTAATGTATATCTTCTAAGGTATTTTTACATTGACTGTACATCAAGGTCCTCTCATAAGTAACACTACCCACCAGTCCAATGTAACTATATTTTATCACCCCTCTTCTGAAAATATCCTCGAGGTCATCATTATGAGGAATCCAATGCCCCAATAGTAGGTATGAAGAGAAAATGTTACTAAGGGTAAGAAAATACGATTATAATCCATGGTGTTTTATATGAGAATCCTTTTCAACCTGAAATTTTATATCATGATATTTTATAATAATTTATAATACAACCTTTAGAAGTGCGACCTCTAATACTAATTCATATTCAACTTCAGTGAAACCAATTGACTTTGCATTACAATAATTTCTCTGATTTCCACAACTTATGAGGACATACTTACAATACATTATTAAAGTTCAACATATTTTACTGATTATATCATTCCCTACAGTAGTATTACAAGATATTTGTGAGCATGTTCCACAAAGAACAACAACGCATTTTTCTAACATACAAAAAATTCCATAGGTTATTATGAATTATTGAGCTATGTAACACATATGATTATATCAACAATATTGAAAATTTGAGATATTCTACTTCTTACATTCATTTATTTACTTTAGTTAGTGATATGCATATTATTGTTTGACTATGACATGTTATAGTTATATCTATATATCCTAGACCTACACTTGATAATCCCTTTGATGGGATAACATGTTGGTAGTCCTACTTATATTCGTATTGCAGATCATATTTTATTGTACATAGCTTCTTATTGATGGCAGTGAAAGGATATTTCAGTTGTAGCTTCTTTGAAAGACATGAATGCAAATGTTGGAAGCATATGAAAGGCATGCAAACTTTTATTTAGTGAAATACCTTAAAGACATTTAATTTCATGGTGAGCAATAGATGTAATCTTGTTCAAAGATACTCTTAATCCAATGAAAATCGTGGATGTAAACTAGTTTCATAACTTTCACTCAAATCCATAGTATTTTGTACTAAGATCAAGTTTTTTAGAATTGGGACCAATGTTTGATGTTAAATCCCATATCCCATATTGAAGACACTAATTCAAAGTAACATATGTTTCTTAAAATTTTGAAATGTAGGAATTTGAATCTATGTGTGCACCTGTAAAGTCCCACTCCAGTAGAACATGTAATAATGTTAGTGATCAAGAGAAAGTTACAACGCTAAGTTCAATTTTTCATATATAAAGGGACTATTCAGCTAAAAATCTCATTATTATGATGAATCGGGGTGTATCCCATATTATAAATGTTAGGAATAAGGTAATAGATGAATATAATGAGTTTTATGGCTACCCTGAAAAGAAGCCTAAGAATCATAGGCTTGAGTAGAATATGGCTATGTGTGTTGGTTATAGTAGGAAAACTATGTAATTCCTCCTCCAACTGATTCTCTCTACATAGTGATGTGATAATGAAATTGATATTGGGGTACTATAAAACACCCAAACCATGTAAGCTTTATTTTGTGTTATTGGTATGAAACCATGCAAGTTTATCATATTAGGGTTAGAAATACTTCAATGACATTAGTGATTCTTATGGCATTAGGCCAACGATTTTGCATGATGTGTGGATAGTTAACCTTCATGGATCTACTTTCTATCTTCAAGAAACTCTAAACTTTATCATCAGAATTCCAACTAGACTAGGCATGGTTGTATGGATGTGGTTGTTTAGTGCTTGTAGAGCATTTTAGAATTTGGTGTAGGAAACTCTGGTAGGTGTTGATTGTCATGCTACAACTGAGTTTAACTCCATATTACTATGATATAATTGGTGTGAGGGAGGTAAAATAATACCTTCATTATTTATAAGACTACATTCTCATGGATTTCATCAATAAAGCATGTGGTTCATTTTATAAGAGAACATTTGATGAACTCTCAATCAACCCCCCTACAAAGCTCTTGCTTCCTTCAGACATGTAATCTCTATCTCCCTTTCTAGCACATGTTATCAAAAGTCGTTATATTTTTTTGGTATCATAAGATATCATAGTTGCTTCTCAAAAAAGTTATATATTTTTTAAGTAATGTGAAATGAATGAAAATGTTGTTAAGTTTTGCACTACATAAGAATTTACTATTAAGATCACTTGTACCTTGGTTCACTTTGTGACCACTCAAAGTTTACAGGGAGACTGACTTATCCTTGAAACACATTAAATCTTGACGTGTTGAAAGCATTATTTTTTCTAACATTGTATCATGTGGGAAGGTAGAAAAAAACAACTTTTGTTTCACCTTGTAAAGCCCATTTGGAATCAACGTGAAACTATTACTGACGATCATTTTTCTCATAATATAATGAAGTGATCATCTTCCCTTTAGCTTTAAATATAGGAATCAGTAATCAGGAAAATGGTATTCCAATGGTAGATAATTATTTTGGACCAATATCATGGCCACTTTACTATTATTTGTATAAACTAACATGTTTAGCCTTGTAGAACCTATTTGGAATCAATGCACCATGTGTACATGTGGTTACCTTTTTAATAGTAATGATGATTCTTCTCTTACACCTCATCATGTGACACCACTTAGAAATGATTATTTATCTATTGATGGCATAACACATGATATAATTAATGTTGTTACTTGTGATACACATGAAATTCCTTTTAATATGGATATTGTTATAGTGGAACATGTCAATTGTGGTGATCCTATTTGTGATGTTTCCCGTACATATATGCTCATGAGGAATATACTTACATTGACTCCACTTACACTGAACATACTTCTTTTATTGACATGGACCCCATTGTTATTGATTTACATGACCCACTTTTTCCTCATATATATAATCCCATTTTTTCTGCATCTCTTTCTCCTATAAAAGGTGTTAAATTCCACATGCGAAATGTTATATTACCTATATCTAGTGTTTTTCCTCCTATGGATGTTAGTATATCTATGGTACCTATGATGTTAGGGGAAACCCATATCACCCTTTAGAATGTTATAATGGCCATGGATTTCAAATATATTTCTTAGACAAACTCTAGATGAAATTCTACTTATCATACTACTACTGATTTCAATGTCATATCACTTGCTATGACTACTCCACCACAATTGGGTGCCCCATATGTTAATTTGAAAAATATTCATATTAATATTTCTTAAAAAATTTCTCAATATTCTATGATTCACTCATCCACTATGGTTACACCTAGTCTTGTTGCATCCATGGGGACACCCAATTCCCCTCTTTCCACTACTATTATGTTTATGGATTTTTCTACACTCATATGGCCTCATACATATGGTTCTAATACTTCCCATAATTATCTCTTATGGATATTTCTTATAGTGAGTCACGTGTATCTCCCTCCATTTATTCAGGTTGATATAGGAAAGCCTCATGGCACTACATGTTTTTCACATCTTTTATTTCACAGATTTTTACTTTTACTTGCACTAGTTACATACAATTTTTCCACTATTGACAACCATGCCTCTATATATGCTCTTTTAGTTGTTCATAGTGTACACACTCTTATCATGAAAAACACTGCACTTAATACTCGTATATTTGAGCTATTGGAATATATATATTTCTCCCCTCATTCTCCTTCATACACTACTTGTGGCCCAACTCTACCCGGTTCATCTCTCATGTCTTCTTTGGCATACATCACTATTATTGTACCACTTACATTTAGGTCAAAATTGAGGCCAAGCCTCCATCTTCCACAACATTTTCTCCACCTCTTTAGGGGTTTCTCATTTGATATATCGTTAATACCCCTCTTTCCTGTACATAGCTAACACTTTGAAAATATAGAGAAAATCATATATTTGTAAAAATACAAAATAAGGACATGTGCATTTCACTTGAGTTGTTACCACTTTACATTTACATGTTGCTAGTTTCTTTGGTTTAATAGATAGCATGCTTCTTTACTCTTTACACACATGTGTTCATAAGGTATTTTTATCATGATGTAGGACATACACAAAGCATTACATGATGATAGGTGCTAGCCAGCTCTTTTACCTAGACTTCCTATTCATGTAGGGGAATCTATGTTTACACTACATTTAGGTGTTATGGTTCCATTATAATTCCTCTCTACTTCCTCATTATGCTTGATTACATATATTTTGTACATGTTATCCTTTGAGATAATAGGACTAACACATGTGTCTTGTGCAGCATTGATATCTCTTGTTTCACATATTTTGGCTATTCTATCATGTTATCATATTTTTACCCTCTTTTTTTCATACATACTTCTTATTGCATGTGTATTATTGTTTTCTTGTTTTCATTACTTGTGGATTGTTTTACTTGATTATCTTTTGACATCGTGGGTGTCCTATGATTTTGGCATCATACCTATCTTGTTTTTTATTACTTTCTCTTATTTACAGGCCTAGGGGTATTAATTGTCTTGCGACACCAGGGGTGTCCCATGTTTTTGAATTTATTCCTTTTGTGTGACTTTGTTTTCATACTTGTTACATTTAATTTAATTATTATTGTACTTGTATTCTCCTACATACATTTAAACTATTGTTGTTCTCCACTATATGTTATATATGTTGTTATCATTAGTTTTCTTACGCACCATGGTTTTCATCATGTGCAAACATCTTACTTTTATAGGTACAGGTTATTCAAGGTGGTCACCTGTCTAACATTCTACCATCCTCTACAACTTCTCAAACATTTGGTGTATGGGAACACATCTATTTATTTTGATCCAAGTGCTCAACATGGTTTTTTCATATGCCTAAAAATAGGGGGCATTCATTTGGATATATTTTACACTCACAGCAAACATAGGAAAAATTTGGGATATGATACATGTGAAAACATGATATAAGTACTTAGAAATATAGAAAACATAGAAATTCAGTAAAATTTCACATGTTCAAATCCATATAGATTGGTTAATATAATATGGTACACTACGGACCTTCCCATATGTTTTTTCCCAAGAGGTAGAAACATTAGTTTTATCAGCATCTTTAAGTTTTCGGCTACATACTTAGGTTTTTGGCACAATTTTAGGCTCATTTCACATGGTTCAAGCCAACATATGGAGCATGAATTACTTCACTCCTTCGCTATGTCATTCAATTTTTTCTATTTTTTCAAATATTTAAAGGGCATGACTCTCCTTTATCCATTAGTATTTCAATCCATTGTAGTTTTGCGGCACATTGAAAGGGCGTGGGGGAATCCATTCTCTCTTATATTGTGTGTCCTAATTTATAAAATTGGTCCTAGATACATTTGTAGGGGTGTGGTATGTAGGTTTATGGAAGGTATCGAAGTGGCTAAGTTCTTTGTGGTAGACTTTCCTTTTCTCTTACAATCAAAGGGGAAGATATCATAGTTGTTAAATATCTTTGATACCTGGTCTCTTTAGCATGTTATTTTGGAACTTCATTCTTCTTCTTATATCATTGGAATTATGTGTTGGGTTGTATGCACCTAGCACTTCATTTTATCCTTAGCACAATTTGGGAATGATCACCCTCAATCATTTGGTAAATTTCATCAAAATTGACAATTCAACATCTCCAAGCACAAGCAAAGAACGAGCATTTCTCCCTCAATAAACAAACAATTGTATTGCTTAATTTTTATGTTACTTGCATTTCATTCTTATGAAAATGCAAATATTTTGTATTACACTTTAAATATAGAGTTAAATTTCAATTCTTTACCATGGAAATTAACTACACTCCATGTTACAATTTTCATCGTGGAGCATGCTAACACCAAGAACAACATGATTATGTAAAACAAACATTCAAGAGAAGATGAAGTGTGTCTACACAGTTAGGTATCTTTTCCTTTAATCATTTCATTTCCTATTTAAAGAGGGGATAAGTTTAGACACTCAAATTTGGCAATTCACTGACACTACTAGTTTTTACAATACACTCTAGCTTAAGATAAGTACAACCTTCCCTTTCCCGTTTAGAAATTTTTGAGGTCCTTTGTTTAGATTTTTATCCTTGCACATTAACCTATCATCAATTTTTGAGAACATAATGCATAAAAAACATAAACTAATAAGTGCCAAACTTCAGTTTACATGTTTTCCTTCCCTAGACAGGTCCTTATAGATTGGTCAGGATAGTATTTCCAGTCCTAATTGACTTTTACAGTCTTGTATAGACATGTCCTCCAAATTTAACTTCAAATTCATATATTTTGTTGGGTCTTGTAATCTCTCTAGGTCGGACTTTCATTGATAAATAATCTATGGAATTCTATATAATTAAGTAAACACTACCTCATTCACTAAACTATAAATTTTATGAAACTACATTGATACACTCACTTCCCACAATTGTAAAAGGCACCCAAGGCTCACTAAATCTTGTAATAACACATATACAGTTATTAGGGTAGTAATCTCTATAGGTTTGAAGCTTCTTACCAAGTTAATAAAATAATCTCTCTCATCTACAAGCCTTGAAAGATCCCTTCCCAAAGTATCTTAGAAAAAGAAAACTTGATTCAAGCATAGTCAAATATGGTTATCAAAAAAAATTCATTCATTCATATATCACATGTTAGGTAAAGAAAGATGTGTGGTTTCAAGCCTCTTCATAGTATGAAAAATTCAATGGTGTATGGGGCTTCCCACAACCCAACTAATATTTTTTTGTAAGATTGTAGACACTAAATCACGCACTTTGGGTATATTTCTAGTCCTGATCACATACCACTATTCATATGATTCCTAAGTGAGAAAATTACTAATTGACCACTATTTTTGGCCATCTTTGCTTGCTTTATATTGTCTCTCTTAGTATTACACTCCTTTCCTAGTCTGCCTTTTCATACTTTGACATTTCTCGTTCTAAACACCAACACTCAACCAAGATGCCAACGCCAGGTGACCCCTTCCCCTTTGGGCACCCTCGACCTATTTATACTTTTCTCACATATTTTGGGTCCTTTCTATTCATTTGGGCATCTTGATTTTTTATTACTCGTCCTTTTAGTGGTTAATTAAAAAATTCAAACAAGGGAATCATATAAATACAAATCTATGTGACCATATTAAAGGACCAAGCACTAAGAATTATCCATCACCACCTAAGGTTGCATCTCAAAGGAATTTACAAGAGCATTCAAACATCCATCTAGCTCCACATCAAGGACAAAGGACTTGCATTCTTCTACATACACTTCATAGGAGGGAAAGTTCATTTTTCATGCACACATCTACTTACATCTTCTACATCTAGCTATTTCTCACTATCAAGTGTGACACGCACAAGAGCCACCTAGGGCATGATTTCGACACACACACACATAGAACTACATCGGGTCTGAAATGTAGTGCAACACTCGGATTCATAATTCACTTTGTTGACAGTTGAGGGTCAGTTTGACCTCCCATTTTGCATCTTTCATTTTTAGGATTTGATGTGTTTTGGGGTTTTACAAGTGCTTATCTATTATTGTAGGTTTTAGGAAAACAACAACAAAGTCCAGCAAATACAGTGAAATAAAAGGCAACAACCAGCAAACATCTCGTAACCCTGTGAAATGTGGTTTATGAAGCTTATGAGTAGTCACAGGTCCCAAAGATAGGTCTCTAGCGCCCCTGACCCTCCATAGGCTCCCTGGTCCTGGAATTTTTGACACTTCTCATACATTTTCTGGGTCTTGATTGCGACACTATGAGTTCCTATTTCCATCTATTTTTATACCTCGGCATGCCTTCATGATTGTTTATGAATCAGCTAAGTATTTTTATCCCTCATCTCTTTTCAACTAGGGTTTCAATATTTAAATTGCTTATTTGCTTAGATAAAATTTGTATTTAATTGTTTATATTGAAATCTTTGTTACATATATAGAATTAGGCATCTATTTATTTCAATATTTTGTTAATCATTTGGTGAACCCATCACTCAATTCCAACCTTATTTTAGGGTGTTTTCTTCTTATGCCCATCACCGTAGTGGTCATTTTGGGTCTTTTGAGCATCATCGAGCTTCCTCCATCTTCTCGTAGGGTCTCTAAATCAATGGCTGAAATTGATAACCCATTCGCTAACTCTCAGCAAGTTCCCTCTCGAAAACATTGATAGAACACTCATATTTGAATAAATTGAAGCATATGATAGTGAACACTCATATGATGAAGACACCAATGTTGATCAAGAACAATTAGATAAGCTCACAAATTTTTGTCAAGCTTTGCATGATAATCCTTCTCATCTTTCATATATTCTTCATGTTTTGATTACTGCTAAAAAATCTCATGATGCTGCTTCGATACCTCTTGTAGGTTCTTCCTTGGCTACCATGGCCTCCACTTAGCCCCTCCATATTCTCTCTTCCATTCCTATTACTACCCACTCCCATCATTCAACCTAATGCTTCTAATGCACACCTTGGATTCTTCTTTTCAAATACTCCTGATTTAACTTCTTTATATCAAGATCTGCAGATACAAATTCACCAACTTCAATTGGATACCTCTCGTGCATCTCCATCTTTGGATTCCAATTCACTCCTTCACACTCCTTTCTACACCCACCATTTCCGCTTATCCGCTTCCTCTCAATTTCATCACCCCTAAGCTGCCTATCTTCAAGGGCCATGGTGACCCTCAAGAGCATCTCATAGAATTTCATGTGGCATGTCTAGATTATGTAGATGATCACACTTTACTTACAAATATCTTTCCTAGAAGTCTTCAAATTATGTAATGTGTTGGTTCTATGATCTACATGTCCACTCGGTAACATATTTTATGCATTTAGCCGATGTTTTTCTTTCTCATTTCTCTATCAATATTGACTCTAAGATATCTTATGCTCAACTCACATAACTTAAGCAAGGATCTAACGAACATCTAGTAGATTATGTATTGTGATATAAGAAAAAATTAGCTAATATTTCTAATGTACTTGGAGACTCTGAAAATTCAAGATATATTTGTCCAAAGTTCTATTACCGCCTCTTTAGGAGAGTGTTATCTTGAGACATCTCCATCATTTGATCATTTGTGTCATACTCTTAACCTACGTGAAACTAAATTCTTATCTATAAGCAAGCTTAAGTATCAAAAACAAGCTTCATCTTTGGCACACTTTCAAAATAAAATCAAATTTCAAGCCATCTACAAAACCTACTGAAGCTAAAGTTACTGTAAATGTTGTATATAATACCTAAAAAGCTTCAATAGGAAACCTCCTAAGTGTACATTTACTAATTGATTCTTTGCTCCACATCTTCTATTTCCACAACTGGTTGACAAGAATATTATTACGCTTCCTCCACCTCTTAATCTGGACCCATTTCACCCTAAAGTTTGTAATTACAATGAAAATTCAAATGTGACTATCATCAATGCATTGGGAAATCTGAAGATCGATGTTTCAAACTTCGCAATCTTATTCAAGATCTTATTGATAATAATGCTCAAATTGATATTCTCAAGCCTATGACTTCTCACACCAGTCAATGAAAATAACAAGCTCAATATATTTAACAATCCTCTTCCAAAACATGATAATACAAGTGGTTGAATCTTCATCCAATCATACATATTTCACAGTACCTCCTCTTGCATCGGGGGCTCTTTATTTTCTAATTTTTCATGGTGAGGCATCCCCACCAATCATTAATTTCTCTTATCATGACTATCATGCTACATTATCTTCTAATCACTTGCATATTAGTACTTTTATTGGATTTACTTCTATCAATAACACTATGGTTGATACATCATTTTGCATAAGTGCATGTTTCTATTGCACTTCTTATTGTTATTGGCTATCCACTCTCACAAATTTCATATCCAGTTCCTAACTCATATGGGTATTCAAGCTTCTCCAGTAACAATTCGGTCCTATTACCATGTTTGTGCCATTTATCTTGGCACCTTTAATCAAAGGGTGTGACATGCTCTTAGGTCTTCCTTGGCTCCATACAACTCAGGCTATTATCATACATCACATTTGTGTCTAAATTTCATTAACAATAAGCAAGTCATCACTATCAATGGTGTTTCTTCCATCCACACAATGGTCGTTGCCTCCTCTTGAGGTTTTCATTGCACTCACTAGAGAATCTAGGTCCTCGCAACCTCTCGAATCAAAATCAACAATCTACTCCTAGCTCATCATGTTCACTCACATGGCCTACATCAGTCTCACAGGTCTACTAGTCCATCACATTCAGTCTAGGTCACCACTCGGACAACTCCTTACATCAGGTATACATCACACCTCGGTGTTCCTTCACATAGTATATCATCATTCTGCATTCACCTTGTTCATCTCCTTTTCTCTTCACATAGGTATTCATCACCTCCACATTCTAATTCGCATAGGTGTCCATCACCTTCACACTCTACTTCACATAGGTCTTCATCATCCTCATTAGGTCTCATTCCATGTAGGTATTTCATCTTCACCAGTCTCATTCATTGCATCACATCGTCGATCTTAGAGCATGGTCACACACCTTTATCTCCGTAAGCATCAGGTGGAGGACCCTCATCTTTCAATTTTATCACGGATAACACACTCACTACTGCACACTTGGGGGCATCATGCTTACTTTCCCCCCCCTTTTCTAGCATCATCAAGTGTCTTCACATATTCTACTATTTCACTTCTTACTTCGTATAGTACTTTCACATGTTTTACACATCTTGATACATCTTGTATCATCATTACCCTATGACGCACTCTCGTGCTACGGTTCACACTTGATTGTTGAGGGAATACTACATACATGAACCTCACACACTACACACTTCACACTTCACACATTCATCACATCTCTTTCTTGCAGCTTCCATTCAGCATCATACACACTCTACACATTCACGACACATCTTTCTTGCATCTACTTCTACATGTTACACTCATTACCCTGATGCACTCTAGTTCCATGTATCATAATCAATTGTTGAGGGTATAAATCTAAAATGAACCTTCACCACATCACTCACACTACTATGCTCTATGCTTTATCGATCATATATTTCTAGCACACATTCAAACCATTTCCCGATGACACACTCTTGTTCTACAGTTCATTTTCAACTAATGAGGGCATGTATAACTGAACCTCATCTCATGCATACTAATTCACATTCCACTTAGGGGGCATGCTGCTCCTATCACACTCATATTGCATTCCATTCCATCTCATCCACAACATATTGCATATCTTGGTCACATTTATTCTTATTTACTTATACTTGCATGATACACTTTGCTTACTATGTTAGATTGATACATTGTATGTCATTATCTCTTTTTATATATACATGCGTGTTCACTATCCTTCTAGTTGTGATCAGAGACCCTCCACAAGATTGATACATGTAACATGGATGTCTTGGTGCAATACCTCTTACCAGTCCCACAGTCGCTCCTGGGGGCATCCACTTTCATACACACTACAAGTGTTATTATTTCATTTTTCATAGCACACTACTATATCAGATTATACACATTTTTGACATACATTTATCTTTCTAACATGCTAACGGGTGCTTCATGTGTAACATTTGTCTTGTAGGTCTATTTGCTTCCATGGTTGTTTGATTATTTTGCTTGTCATTGTATGTCATTGTATTTTGATTGCGGGATATTTCCTATGTCTTTCTTGTTCTCTGATTTATTGTATGCTTGTCACCATATCAGCCTCGATTGTCTTGTGACATCATGAGTGATGTCCCATGTTTGAAACCCTTATTTTCTATTTGGTCTACACTATTTGTGTTTATATTTTCTTCTTGTTTGTTAGTCTTACACTTTGTATGCTTTTTTGCTAGCTTACATCTTGTTTTCTATATGCATGTTTATCTTGTTTGCACTAACACTTGTTTCCAGCCACTTTTCTTTCATGTGAGCCTTTTTTTATACCAAGCACACTCCTTCCCCTATAGGGCATCAGTTTCACCACAACGTCTGGTCCTCCTTTGGGTTGTATACTCCTTGTGACATCCTATGCACCCCAAACAAGGGGGAGCATCTATTTGGGTGAATCAATCACCCCATTCATCAGTTTATAGTCATAGTTCAACATAGTTCAGTACACAGTACAACACAGTCTTCAGTCTCAACAACATCCTAGAATTTGACTTGGGTCTTCAACGCAACATAGACACTAGTACCCAACACCAAAGTAGAAGTGCCTGGGCACCCCTAACCCTTCCTGGATTCCTGTGACCAGGGGGTCAGTTACACATATTTTCTCATTTATGTACAATTTTTGGTAGTTTACATAATTGATTTTATAGGACACACAATACTTCAACACTTGGCATGCATGTATTACAAATTCTTTTCTACTTTCATATTGGATAAAACCAAACCAGATTTTTACATACCATCTAAAGTGGTGTTAACACTTCGGGAAGAAGTCAAAGGTTGGAGAATAACACTAGACCTTTCTCCCTACACTTCTTTTGCACTGGCGTGAGATCACCCAAAAAATTCACACTCAGTGCACAACTGGCGTGAGATCCCCAAAAACTAATTCTTCTACAACATCTTCAGTATCCTTTCTATCTTTTTCACTCATCATAGATCAGGCACACATGTTTTTTTTTACATTTTTACATACTTTTACACACATTTTTATCATATATACACGTATTTGACTATTTTTTGTTCTTCTCTTTTATAGGTTTGTTCTTATGGGAAACAGTAGTCACATCAATCAAATCACCAATCACACATCAATCAACATCAAAAATAGGTACAATGTGACATCTACACATATGCAATCTCAACCCTAGGTTCATCATCATTGTTTTTCACTTCCTCTTCTCTAGCTTCCACGCTTCAAATTTTTATCACTCCACACTTTTTCTTGTCTCTTCAGCACGCTTTTCACCATCGATCTACATGGTTATCAGGTACGCATCTCTTATCTACTTTATGTTATCAAGCATTCTCTCAACAACATAAAGTGTGGGCAAATGTAGACACCAAATCATGCACTTTGGGTATATTTCTAGTCCTGATCACATACCACTATTCATATGATTCCTAAGCAACAAAATTACTAATTGACCATTGTCTTTGGCCATCTTTGCTTGCTTTCTATTGTCTCTCTTGGTCTTATACACCTTATTTCCCATTATTTCTTTTCATACTTCAGTACATTCTCTGACTCCTGGACACTAGTACCCAACCAGGATGCTAGTAGTCAGGTGCCCCCAGTCCCCTCTGGGTACCCCTGACCTCTTTGTACTTTGTTCACATCTTTTGGGTTCTTTCTATCCATTTGGGAATCTTTATTTTTTACTAGTTGGCCTTTTAGTGGTTAATTATGAAATTCAAACAAGGGAATCATATAAATATAAAGCTATGTGATCATAATAAAGGACCAAGCACTAAGCATTATCTATCACCACCTAAGGTTGCATCCAAGAGCATTCTAAGAGCATTCAAGCATTCATCTAGCTCCACACAAGGGATACCATTTTTGCATACATGCATAGGAGGGGAAGTTCATTCTTTCATGCACATATCTATATACATCTAGTTATTGCTCGCTATCAAGTGTAACACACAAGAGCCACCTAGGGCACGATTTCGATACACACACACACACACACATAGAACTACATTGGGTCTATGATATAGTAGTGCAACGCTCGGTCATAAGCTTCACTTTTTTGAAAACTGGAGGATAGTTCTGGCCCCTCATTTTGTCATCTTTATTTTTTAGGATTTGATGTGAGTTTTAGGGTTTTGCAGGTGCTTCTTTCTGATTGCTAGGTTTCAGGTGAACAACAACGAAGATCCAGGGAACATACATGTGATAAAATGAGACAACTAGAAAACATCTCACGACTCTGTGAAATTGGGTTCCACAGCTTCTGAGTAGTCACAAGCACCCATAATAGGTGTCTGGTGCCCTAGGTGCTCGCTGACCCTCCATAGGTACCTTGTTCCTGGCATTTCTAACACTCCTGTGCATTTTCTGGGTATGATTGTGACATTTTCCGAGCTCTTGTTCCCAGCTATTTTTCTAGATCAACACAACTTCAGGAACACATCAAAATCAACTAAGTCTTTCTATCTTACCATTTGCAACTAGGGTTTCAAATATAAATTGTTTATTTTTTTGGATCAAATTTGTACTTAATTGTTTATATTCAACATTGTTACATATATATAATCAGGCATCTATTTATTTTAATATTTTCTTAATCAAACACTTCTCATCCATGAATAGGGTTTCAAATGATGATTAGAGTATTCAAAGATATTTACATAATGATCTCAAACTTGGGTTTGACAACAAAGAGTTTCAGACAACTAAAAAATGTTAGAAATTTGTAGAGCCTAAAACTGAGTAGTTTTAAGACAATACAGACAGGTCAAGACCATACTATATGCAATAAAAGTTGCAAAAGCTATGGAATGATGCTAAATAACCTCAAAGCTTTGATAAATCATCCATGCACTATGAGATAAGAGCTAAACAAGATTTAATCCTATACATGCATCATAAATTTGACAAAAACATCAAAAAACTAGCATATATACTACTCTCTACTCTTTTGAAAGCTTAATGAAAGTGAACCTAGAAAGATCAACTTAGCAATCAAAGGTGTGATGTTTGTTATGAAACTCAAGCTTTCAAGAGTGAATTCTCACCATTAATGGCTTCAAGGCCAATGGTTCTCTCCATATTACTCAAAACTTGGATTATGGAGTGGATGGATGCAAGATGGGGGAGCTCTCAACAATGGAGTATAGCCAAGATCCAAATGTTCTATAGCTTAAAACTATCACAAATGATTTCTAATACCTTTCCAAAGTGCTTAAGAGAGAAGGATTTTTGAGTGAAGTTGTAAGTTTGAATGGGAGGGGTGACCCTTCTATTTATAGATTTCCAAATGAGAAGATGTTTAACTTTGGGTGTATGTGGGACTCAAGCTCAAAAAGCACTTTTAGATTAGATTAGGATAAACATGCTTTAGGCTTAATTGAGCTAGGATTAGGCTAGTTAAACTTGATTAGCAAGTGATTCGAGACTCATTAAGAGTTAGGAGGGGTCTGGATAACCAATTGTGACTAATAGATAGCCTACGAAGCCAATAGAAGTGGTCTAGAGAGAACTAGGGAGGTTCTTAATGGTCGAAAGGAAGAATTTTTAGCTAATAACAGAGATATTAGCCAAATAAGCTGATTATGGGAAGAATACGACTAAGAAGGTGTCGTAAATGGGCATCCAAGAGTGGAGCAAAGAATGGTTGATTAACGAAGTGTCGTCAATTGGTTGAATTGTATGAAATTCTAAGTGTAAGCATATATTAGGTGTCTACATTTTCCCCTCTTTGGGGTGGCGTAAGTGATGTCACTTCAAAGAAAGTATACAAGCATAAACAAGTAAAAAAAATTGAAGGGATAAAAGAAAAATGAGTAGAATGAATGATGCCCCCTTGATTGTCGATGGGGTGATGAAAGAACTCGTTCGACGATCAAAAAGATGAAAAAAAGAGAACAAAAGAAAGAATAGTGTGAAAAAGAAGAAAAGAAGGGGGATATGAAAGAAAAGGATTATGAGGAAGAGGGAATGAGCTAACATCCATCCAGTGCCTTTTAAACAACTTTATTTTTCATCATATTGCTAATGATCTTCATCATCGGTCCTTATTAAAAAGAATGAACAAAAGTGTAGTATGACATGAAAAACCATATACGAACAAATGTACATTGCTAAAAACACAAACTCCATGCAACATACAAAATGCAATGCAATACAAGATAGTAAAAGATGCCTAACTCCATAAAACATATATAATGCAATGCAATACGAGAAATTAAATGAACTACACCAATAGAGAAACAAGATGCGATGTTTTTGTTATCGAGCTTCAGTTCTGACCTATGCAAATTAACAAAAAGGGTTAATGATGATGCCCCAAGCAAGGATACATGAAAGGGGAATAATGGAGGACATCTCAGTCCTATGAAAAAACAATGTGCACTATGAAATATTACCAAGCAACTCATTGTGCCCTAGAGTACAAATGAAGTAAGTAGCTTAGCTTTTGTTGATGAAGGTAGATCAAGATGATCTATGAGTCACGCACATGAACAAGTGAGAACTAAAGAGTGACATTTTGTAGGATGATTTTCAATTTTTATAAATTTCCTAAAACATATTTGAATGTTTTTGTGATTTTTCTAACATATTCGAATGTTTTTGTGATTTTGAAAGTTTTCTGAAACTATGTACAGGAAGATGAGGAAGTGTGGATGTGCCTAGATATAGATGGCATGTAAAAGGGCATAAGGACATGTGCGTACGAGAAAGGTGAAGATGTAAAAATGCCCCAGCGATTAGGTGGTAGTATTCAAAGGAAAAATCTTCAAGGGTAGAAGCACGACCCAAGGCCATTATGGATAGGTTCAACATGATGATGAACGTAAACCAATTAAGTGCTGGGAAGAAGCAAGGATTCCCCTAGCATAAGTTGGACTAAAATCACATGATAGAAAGGAAGGAGAAGATTGTTTTTGTGAAAAAAGACAAAGGTGTCCGAAAACATGGAAAAAAAGTAATCTTATACACATGGATGTTCTGAAAAAAGTAGAAGAACGATGTGAATGATATGAATGTATCTTAGAAGCCTCGCAATGAAGAATTGATTAGCCAAAGTCACAAATTGTGAAACAATATACGAACTAGAGTAAGAGTATGAAGTGACGTCACTTATGCCACCCCAAAGAAGGGAAAATGTAAACACCTAATATATGCTTACACTTAGCATTTCATCCAATTCAACCAATCGAAAACACTTTGTTAATCAACCCTTCTTTTCTCCACTCTCAGATACCCATTTATGACACCTTCTCAATCGTATTCTTCCCATAATCAGCTCATTTGGCTAATATCTCTCTTATTAGCTAAACATTCTTCCTTTCGAGCATTTAGAACCTCCCTAGTTCTCTCTAGACCACTTCTATTGGCTTCGTAGGCTATCTATCAGTCACAATTGGTTATCCAAACCCCTCCCAATTGTTAATGAGTCTATAATCACTTACTAATCAAGTTTAACTAGCCTAATCCTAGCTCAACTAAGCCTAAAGCATATTTATCCTAATCTAATCTAAAAGTTCTTGTTGAGCTTTAGTCCCACATGCACCCAAATTTCAACATCTTCTCATTTGGAAATCTATAAATATAAGGGTCACCCCTCCCATTCAAACTTACAACTTCACTCACAAGTCCTTCTCTCTCAAGCACTTTGGAAAGGCATTAGAAATCATTTGTGATAGCTTTAAGCTATAGAACATTTTTTATCTCGGTCATACTCCATTGTTGAGAGCTCCCTCATCTTGAATCCATCCACTCCATAATCTAAGTTTTGAGTAATATGGAGAGAACCATTGGCCTTGAAGCCATTAATGGTGAGACTCCATTCTTGAAATCTTGAGTTTCATATCAAACATCACACCTTTGATTACTAAGTTGATCTTTTTAGGTTCAATTTCTTAATTAAGTAATCTAAAGAGTAGAGAGTAGTATATATGCTAGTTTTTTTATGTTTTTTTCAAAGTTATGATGCATGTATAGGATTAAATCTTGTTTAGCTCTTATCTCATGGTTCATGGATGAGTTATCAAATCTTTGAGGTTCTTTAGCCTCATTCCATAGCTTTTGCAACTTTCCATTGCATACACATACAATACAACACTATAAGAGTTGTACAGTCCTTCCCTAGGATGATTTCCAGTCACAGTCTCCATAGTTAAGCTTAATAAATTTTATATATTCTTTTTCATGTAATGCATCTTCCCAGAATCATTTGTAATCAGCTAAGTGCATTCACTTCTTTGTATTTTTGAGTTCATATATTTTTTACCATATTAATTACAAGTATAAAAAATATTATTATTATCATAGTAATTAATGTTATAAATTAATTAATCATAATATCCACCTGTTGTTAACCCTTACATCCTTTAGTGTACTTAATTCAGTAAAACCAATTAGGTTTCATATTAAATCTAATAAGGATGTAAGCATAGAGTGTCTTCCTTATTTACTAAAGCAAGATATAAAAAGTTCCATAGAAGCAACTAAAGAAGTCATGTGGCTGAAAATATTGTTGAAATAACTCCATTTAAATGTCGAAGGAAGAACTACACTCATGTTTGACAATCATAGTTATATAGATCTTGCAAATAATCTAGTCCAATGTCAACGAATGAAACATATCAAAATTTATATGCATTTCAAAAAGAGGTCATCAATGGCAAATTTTATCTCCACCTCTAAATCAGATGATCATGTGGAAAAATTTGATCTTCACCTTTGAATTATATGATTGTGTAGCATACTTCTTATCAAAAGATCAAGTTTAAGATATATTCATGAATTCCATCTGTGATGTGAATTTTTACATTTTTAGAAATACTCGGCATTTTGGAGTTTTCATGGAGGAGTATGCATGATAATGCAACCTCTTATTGGCCTTATTTTATATTCCTTCTTTATACTTCTATACTATAAAAACAAATCATCTAATGTGATTATATGTTAACATCACCCTATGTGAATTTACAAGAGAACCTAGTGAAGTGTTGTGTTATAGAGATTCCTTGTATTATTAAAGGCTCAAAAACTCATATAAGACTTCATGAATGCACTTTGCCTGAGGAACTTAGGGATATTATTATTTTATACCTTTAACACTCTATCCTAAAATCATCCTATATGATTTATGTAATTATTTTATAGGCATGTGATAATTGTAATTCTTTCCATAATAAGGTGATGTGTATTTTATTGTTAAGATAAAACATGAAGGTGTATGTAATTCCTTTTATATAAAGGTGATAACTATAAAATCATTCGATGAAAATGTGTGTTTGTAATTCCTTCTTTGATAAAAATGTGATTGATGAGACTTAAATAACCTCATCCTTTTGGGAGTTTAATTACTAATTTTTTGCTAAGTTTGGAACATACTTAATCATGTTTGAAATTATTTTATATGTTAAAGATATTAAGTATCATGCATGTATGTTGAATTGACCTTGAAGGAATTGTAACTTGTTTGTCACCTGATTTCTAACAATTCTTATGAAATACATGTTTTATCATGTAAAAACAGGGCAACGAGGATGAAAATCAAGTAATGATTTGATCTGAGGAAGCTTGATTTTTGACTAAGTAAATTGAAGCTTCAGTACTTCATCTTTTTGCTCTGGAATAATAGGACATAAGTCACATAACTCTTGCTAAAAGTGCAAATGACTTCTACAAGAAAATCATAGGACTCATACCTCTAGGATCTTGGTAATACAACCCGAAAGCTATGGACTCACTAGAACGACACTCATATTGTCAAATCCACGTAATAGTATAGGGTTGAGAAGGATTTTACAGCCCATGGAGACCCTAAAGAAGAGTTCTTTAATGCAACATGTGGCAGTCCAATGCCATGAATTGCAATAATTGGTAAGAAGGAAAGAAAGGCATACTCTTCCATCTTATGGTGAAGAAGAATCATAATGTAACTTTCAGATTGAAAAGTTCTTATTTACTTAGTAATAGGATAGTTGTAGTAGCATTTCCATTTTTCAATCCACAAGCTTGGATTCATAATCTAGTTCTAGTATGGACTTGTTATTCAAATAAGACACCATGAATGCATGAAGGTACTTTGGCATTCATGTGAGAGGCTGAAAGATTTCAAACTTCAAGTCTTCTTACATATACCACATTATAAGCTTAGAAGAGAGTTGATCCTCTGGTTTTCATCTCTTTTATAAGGAGCATATCGAATTAATACAATATGAATCTAAGCTTCATTGGATGTGTAAAGTGATAATTTATGATTAATTCCAAGCCAAATATAAGGGGATAGCAAGGGTCATTCTCACACGAAGGAGGAGGTTATCTCTAGTATTTTTTGTAGTTTTATTGTTTTTTTTCTCTTAAGTTTTAATAAATTGTAGAACTGATAAGAATAGATAAATTTCAGTTAATGATTTATTCATTTATGTTATGCACTTGGTTTAATGGTTTATTGATATTGTTATCTTAGATAATTGTTTTCTTGACATTTTGTGTATCATTCCTAAATGTTTGTTGTTTTACCTTAGACAGTAAACATTATTGGAAATGTATTTCATCATGTTTCTTATAGTAGATAAATTTGGATGTTGCATCCTAGTTTAATATGTACATTTTTTAATTAAAGTGGAGGAAATAATGAACGCACACCACTTTTTGTCACTATTGTTTGGGATTAGGTATCAATAGGTATTCATTAGAGCTAGGGTGTTGTGAATATTTCTTCTTTTAAGTTTTCATGTGAGAATTTTGATTCCTTAATTCCTTTAATGATTCAATAATCTTCATGTGATAATAGGCACACCTTGTGAAATTTTTGAAGTAAGTGGAAGTTATAAACACTTTACATAGTCTCTTAGTTTGGGAGTAAATATTGATATAATAATACATGGAGTGTCTAATTTAATTAAATCTAGGATTTTCAAAAGCATTTCTTTAGTTCATGCATAGTACTTAGAGATTTGAGAAGGAATATTCATTGAACATATAATCCTTCCTTAAAATTAAAATCAAACCAAATGGGTTCAACAATTCAAGGTTCAATTATAAGAACAAATAGAAGGAGTATAAAATGTAGTTCCTCTATGGGAAATGAGCATTCACTTATACCATTGTAATAAATGATGAGGAGTAAAAGGATCCTCTGAAGAATATATCCCCATCAACATTACCTACCTTTAGGGGAATAACTTTAGAAGACCCTAATCAGTTTCTATTTGAGTTGAAATGTCCTTCTCCAAAATTATGATTTCACTGCAGATAACCAAAAGCTAAAACTATTCCCTTCAACCCGTCAAAGACACAATCATAGCAGTTGGTTTATGGGCTTGGCCCATAAATCTATTCATAGTTGGGATAAAATGGAAACAAATTTCCTAGATAAATATCAATATTACCACATATTTTGAGTCCATAAAGAAGAACTCTTGAGGATGACCCAAAAGGAAGATAAAAACCTTGAGTATTATCTTGATAGATACTTATTTTTCCATAAATGGTGTGGTAATGGACTAGACCAAAAGCTAAGAAAAACTATATTTCTTGGAGGGATGGATGATAAATTTAGAGATGCTCTATGAATTTAAAATGGGTAAAAGTGATGTAAACAAACTAGGACTTGCATATATTGTTGATCTCTGATAGAAATTATTTAAGGACTAGACTAGGATTTCAAAGGAATAAACAAAAGAAAACAAGTAGTGAAGTAATCCAATTGATGATCAAGTTTTCTAATCTCACATTAGATATCCTAGTACATTTAAACACATCTCTAGACATTATACAAGAAAAATCCAAGGCTTCCAAGCCTCTATCAATTTATTTCCCTAGATATATATATAAACATGTACTTAAGGATTATCCTCTAAATAAGGCACCTATATATGTGGCAATCTGTAATCTAAACCAATCTAATAGTCAATGATAAATTACTCCCATAACAATTAAGGATCATACAAATAAAAACACCCACCATGAGGTATAACTAAATTGTGTAGGTCAAAGACAAGGTGGAAAATTTCCTTCAAACCAAAATTTTAATTCTTTTTTTTTCTAGAAACCAATGGCCTACAAATAAATGGAATACACCATGATTGTCCCATAACCTTGAGGTCAATACATTCCTCAATAATGGAATAATCCACCATGTTCAAAACCAATATCAATACCATAATGGGTATCTCAACAATATCAATAGGCAATGGGTACCCCCAATAGAACTATAACCAAAAAAGCTACAATCAACAATTCCAAGGTCAAAGGTCATAACCAAAACATGTAGAACCAACAGACAAGCCTAGATTCCTAGACCTTCCAATCACAACCAACAATTTCAACTAGAGTAGGTGAACTGGAACCATAAATTCCTACTCAACCTATGGCTAATCCTTTAAATGTGAAACAACTATCCCCTATATATATATATAGGGATACCCTATGTATATATATATATAGATATATAAGAAAACTCTGATTAATTTAAATATCGTTAGTTGTGCTAATGTTTAACTTCGATCTCAAGAAAAACTCTTCCACATTCATTCTTCACCAATCATTGAGGAAATATATAAGGAAAAATAAGAGTTGGAAGAATCAACTCATAAAATTCTTTCTACATGATGAATTTCCTTCTAAAACTCCTAAATCACTAGTTATATCATTTCCAAAGAGGTTAAGAGAAAAAATAAGTAAATCAACACCATAATAAAAAATTTGAATTTGAGCTCATATAAGAATTGAAATGTCTTAGTATTGGAATTCCTCTAATACAAACAATCAAAGATGTTCCTAAGATTAACAAGACTATTAAATAATTATGCATAAAAACCCCAAGAAGAAGAAAGTGATATCCTAATACCATCCAAGTAGATGGGAGGTTGGTTGAACTTTTAGAAAGTAATTTTCTTCCTCTCAAGTATGGAGATACAAGAAATCTTGTGGTTACTTTTTTTATTAGAAATATCAACATACCTAATGTTCTTGTAGATTTAAGAGTTTTCATCAATGTCATGATCTTCGATAAGATCTCAACCTTGTATTCAACCAATGTGTAACCAACTATCACAATCTTACAATTGATGACCATACCATTGCAAATCCAAAATGGATTATATAATACATTTCATGAACACAATATGATCCTAAGAATACCATGTAGGCTTCTTAATACTAAAACCTTGGATGCAATGGAAAGGTCATTCATTAATTATAGGTAGACATTAGCTCACCACAATTGGTGCCTTTATAGGTTACAAGTTGATTGTAATGCCCCGTTCAATATTCTTAGTCCCTGACCTGCCGACCCTGTTACTAATCCTGGGAGACTGGTGTGCATGTGCTCTCGTTGACCGTTGTTGACCTTGTCCAAGTCGCAGTGAAGATTCTTCACCTTCCCCCTCTCCTTCTTGCCCTTTGGGTCGTTGTCGACACCCCAAACTGTGGACCCCGTAGCGTCATGGACGGTTATACGGGTAAAGGAAAATTTGGTTCTCGGCTCTTCGAGTTTGTCGGGTCGTCGACATTAATAGGATAAATAATTATTATTATTATTTTAAGCCGTAAAATCGTAATAATAATGTTGGTAATAATATTATAATTTTATGGTCGATCTGTGCTTATTAATTGTATTACTCCTCGTTGTCGGGTGATTTTTAGTAATACGGTTAATAAAATTGTGTTATTATTATTATTATTACTATTAATAAATTCGTGTTATCATTATTAATAATTTGGCGATCGTTACTGTGTGTTCATTATCTTTTTCTTCATTTTAGGTTTGGTTGTGTTTTTATCTAGTTAAAACAAACAAGCAAAAATAAAAATAAAATAATAAAAAAACTAAGAAAACCTGTGATTCTCCGTGGGGGCGGATTAGGGAAAAACCCTTCCCACATTTTCAAAATGCAGCCAGGGTTTTGTCATTTTGGATTTTGGAATGAGTTAGTTTTGGGCATGGGGCGGCTAGCTTGGGTGCCTAAGGATCTACTCCAAAGGAATTTGTTGAAGAGGCCGTGGAAGCTTTCAAACCGATGCATTGATTCAGGTAAAGCCAGACACACACAGCCGTCCTCAGCTCCTTCCCAGGCCGCGCCACATGCCAGCGTGGGAGAACAATGCAAAACAAAGGAATTTTTGTGTCTGTTTGATGTGTATCTATGCCAGCCTACTCCCAGTCACGCTCAGACCTGTGTGGGCTTCCTGTAAATTAAAAAAAAAAACAAAGGGGCTTTGTCAGATGTTGCAGTTGCAAGCGCCCTAGTAGATTTATAGGTAAAAATGTGAAATGTGTGAACTATTCATCTAAAAACGCGTGGGGAAAAAAAGAGAGTAGTTCTTTGGACTGCAATGATTTCAGGATTTGCACAAAAATGGTTTTGTTGAAACTGCATTGGAGCTTTTCCAAGAAAAATACGGTTGGTAGGTTGGAAGCCACACCCCACAACTTTTGCTGATAACCTCCCAGCTGTTGTCCAAATGGGAGCTTTAGAACAACGCGTGGACATACATCAAAGCATCATGGGGAAGGCATACACAACGCACATGAACTGTCTAATAGAATGCCTCAAAGAAATGTTGTCTCATGGAATGCCATGATGGCAGCATATGCACAAATGGATGAATAGAAAAGACACATTAGCTGTTTGACAGAATGCCTCAAAGAAATGCAGTCTCATGGAGCGCCATGATTTGCAGGATCTGCACAAAATGGGTATGTTAGACATGGATGCAAGTTGTTGATTTACAAACAAGCTGGTGCTCATAAAGATCGGTTGAGCTTGAAATTCATTCGTGGAGATATGCATGTTCATAACCTTTGCAAACATCCTAACTCCTTGTGCCGAAATGTAAATCTTGGAGCATGATTGTTGTGTGGTGGACTTGTTGCTTGTATGCATTCTAACTAGCTTGGGGCACCTTGTACACTGCATCATCTATTAACAGGATTTGTATGAAGGGGGTATGTTAAAAAGCTCAGAAACTTTCAAGCAACTACTTATTCTATTTGAAAAAAAATTCAAGTGATCGGGAAGTGGGTGTGACGTGGTGGAGGTTAGATCCAGGTTCGTGAACCGGTTGGCAAAGTGCCCGAGCAAGAGACTGAACCCAAGCCTGCGGCTTCGACCGACTTCGTTCCCCAGGCATGGTCCTTCTTCCCTTACCTCTCATAATTCTCGTGTTTTAGTTCTCTTTTGCAACTAAATAGAATATTAAGTTACTAGATTTTTAATATAGCTAAACGTCTCTTCAGCTTATTGCAAAACAATCTAGTGTCGTGTCGCAACTCTCGAAGCCATTATAACTCGCCTACTTTAAACCACGACCTACCACCCTCGCTTCGAGATGATCTAGAAAACTCTTACTCTTTTGATCGCTCCAGTATCGTTTTATCGACCAGACAAATTTGACTCTCCATTGATTAAGTTGACCTTCTTCCTGCTTAAAATAGTTAAATTTTGTAATTTTCGGAGACTCACTAAGTACCCTTCACAACTCTGGAAACGAGATGTGAAGTTTCATTCGGGTAACTTGGTATACGAGGAGTCGCCTTGATTTTTGGTTTGACCCGAAACGATCATATGACATCCTTTTGACGCTCTTATAGGAGCCCTGTTACATTGGTTTACAACAGTGGAGAGTTGTTAAAACTTGAAAGTTGGCTTTCATTTTGGACCACCATTTGAAACCCGGAAAGAGAAATCACTTCCTGCCTTCACAAACCTCTAGCGATTACACTAGAAAAATGCATGGAACTTTCAGTATAGGAAAGAGAAATTTTCAGGATAGTTTAGGGAAGCCATTTTGTAGACCTCCGATCCCAGTTCAACGAGGTCAAACTGGTCCATTTTTGCCTTGTCACTCCAGAAAGCTTGTCACCATTTGAACATGGTTTTCTAGTCCTCCTTTCCGTCGACTCTGACGAATTCTCCTTATATAGGGGAACTAGTAGGAAGAGTCTTGTTGTGTGTGCATCCATCGAACGTCATTTGGGACATGGTTTTCTGGGCCACTCGAGCTAACTTTTTTCTCTTTACAACTGGGTGAACTACGACCAGTGGCCCCGGAAAACTAGCCGCCAAACGCAAATCGTGCACTCTTTTTCAATTCTGTCAGTTGCTTTGAACTCTTGGTATATCTGGGGACACGTATAAAGTTGATCGTGGATGGTGTTCTCATTGGAAGGTAACTTTTGGAAGTAGTTTCTTAGACTCTGAGCCCATTTGGTACGTTTTGTAGCTAGTGAGAAAATGTAAAAATAGAAAACTGCGGACCCTCGTAGGGTTTCCAAATCACCCTAAAAACTTATAACACACGTAAATAACTATTTAAAACACTATAATGAAACTTGTAGGTGTTTTGGAATTTTTGACAAAATGATGTTTTTCTCTCTCTTCCTTTCTCTTTCTCTCTCTTGGGTTTATAAAATGAAGAAAAATAAAATGCAATGATTACATGTTTCTAGACCTTTTTCATTTCGATTGTAAATAATAATTATTGTTAGATGTAAATGGGAAACTGAAATATGATACTTATGATTGTTTAGGGTGGATGCCATGCCAGCGAATTATCACTGATATCATGCTCACGTGGGTTTTGCAGGATGGAAGAATGACGACGAGAAAGACGATGTGTAATTTAATTATTATTATTGTAATTCTTATAGGTCATTGTAAAATGAATAACTGTGTAATGTGGTATTTTGTTACCGAAAAGTTATAATTGAGATTTGTTAACATGCATGATATGCTAGTTTTAGGGATACTTATAAATGTACATTTAATCACCGGTTCATTTTGATTCTTAATTGAGTATAAAAAAAAAGAGGTTTGATTTATATAAAGCAATTTTGAAATTAAGTTAAGATATTGTAGTACCTTCTCAGTATTTAATAAATGATTAAATTAATTATTGGGTTACCTTCTTACCTTGCAAACACAATAATGAGTTTTAATGGGAACACTCAACCCTAATAAAATCTTCGTGCATAACTTGCTTGTATGTGTGATCCCGTTCTACCATATAAGAAATTTAAAACCGAAGAATGACCTTAAACTTTGTACTTGATGAGACCTCCTAGGTTAGGTATATCAAACCCCTAGTTGGAGTTTACCGTCATAGTCTTTTTGTCTAGCGTCATTGTCGTGAACCCTTATTTAGGAATGTCATGGTCCAACCTTATCCAGAGTATGCAGTTTCCTTCTAGTTTTGGTAATCGCGAGAAGAATGTCCCCTCTTCAGGTCCAACACCAGGCTGAGTGTTGAAGACCACCTTAGAAGTCACCTTATGAGTCCTTGTTCGAAGGAACGACTAAGCAGTGCAACCCTGGATTCTATCAAAATAACCCCTTGGTATGTCCTTGAATGTGGTTTAGTATAATTTTGTCCACCTGCCTTAAACTCTTATATAGTTGAGGCGTAGATCATTGAGTGCATAATGGAAGAAACCAACCCTCAGCTGATTAGGAGGTGTCACTTGTGGTTCGTGTATGGTTTACAATTCTTCCGACCATATACCCCTTCAAGATGGTAGTCAAATACTTATGTAACTCCTAATTTCACAACAATGCTATGAACGAGACCATAGTGTGATGTATAAGCATATCCTAAAATGAGAACGAGATTGGAGATTAGGATTGAGGTCACTCATGAAGTCCTTAAAACTTATGTAAAAATAATCATGTGTTGCAAAGAATATAAGTTACCTTGGTGCGACCAAACTTTGAGAAAACAAAAGATATGCATATATAGATATATATAAATCTTATAGGAATTCGATAATCTTTCAAATTATAATAACAATGGTAGAGAAATAAATCCAGCGTGAATTGAGAAACATTTTGGTGTAAAGCTTCCCTGTATCTCAATCTCTGTCAAATCCTTTGAGTGCATTTTGGACATCAAGTCTCTTTCGCTTGAGTTGTAAGGGTAAAACTGTAGACATCAAATAAACGTTGGAGAAGAATATTTTTACATAATAGAAGATGATTAAGTATTTTGTATGCAATTTGATTTATGCCAAATATGTATGTCAGTTATGGAAATTTATATAAAGTATAAGAAGCCAACTTGAGAAGGTCGAATCGTATTTTCAACCGCGGAATAAGCTTAAGAAAACGTAGGTGAACAAACGAGAAAATTTATCCTTGCTCGTAATGTCCTTGGAATGTTAACTTTAACCAAAAATACATTTAAAGAAATGATGTGTTATGGGTTCGCCGTCCCTGAAGCCATGTTCTTGTGGTTGTGTCTTTACTAGTAACCTTCCATTGGGAAAAGTGTAGCGTCAACATGCCTACGTCTTTTTCGTGCGTCTATGTGAGTCGATGATTCTTGTGATAGCTGGATGCGAGTCGAGTTCTGTATTTGAATCCCATGTTGTGTTGTGTGTAGTGAGCAATGTAAGTAAAAAAAAAAAATTTCTCCTGGTATTTTTACTGTTGTATTTGGGTGCGTAAAATGTGGGCACTACATATGGTATCAGAGCGGAGGTTCATGCTCTCAAACCTCTGGGATGGATTGGAGTTGTGATGATTTTTCATGATAGAGATGTTGTTACATGATTGCATGATGGTGATGGTGTTTCATGATGGTGATAAATATTGGAAGAGTAATGTGTTTTAAGAGTGATGTGATCTATTGTCGTAATTGTGATAGTGTGAACGCGCATGAGGTGTATATCACTTAGTGTGCTTTTGTTATCCTGTGGATGTGCTGGGGATGGGAGTATTCTCTCTCCTTCGTGTGGATTCTATGAAGAGTCCACGTGTGAATTACTGCTTGTGATGAGAGTATTGACTCTCAATTTCGTGGATCCAATGAGGAATCCATGTGTGATGTACCGCCATGTTTTGTGTGAATGGAATGATATTGTGAATTGCAGAGTGTTGGAACATTTTGACCTTATGTGGTGTGAAGATGTAGTGATGTATTGCATCAATTTTTTTTATGTAAAGTGAATGGAAGTGTATCATGATGATGTTGACACCGTATTGAAGATTTGTTGTGCGCATTGTCGTGTATGTATTACAATTGACTGATATGTCGTAATGTTAGACATTGTGTTCCATCATATGTGTAATTCATGTAATATGTGATAGATTCATGTCGTGATTTAGGGGCATACAGGGAGCCTATGATCCCTAGCGTATAGAGATTGCACCTTGGATGCAGGATGTGGTAATGTGATGTATCGTAACCCGTAAAGGTAATGATTGTGTTGTACCCTGTATATTTATACCATGTGCAAGGCATGTTATGGTTGTTGTGTGTGAATTACCATTGTGTTTGTGATGTAGTTATGTGTATGTTGTGAAACCTTACACTAGACGACCCTAAGGGGATGAACTGTCAAGAGTGTATGTGTGGAGAGAGGAGGCGTGGACCAGGTTTTCATAATCTTGAGCCGAGTACGAGTGAGGAAGTGGAGTCTTACATAGATTGAAAATCCACTTCTATCTGTTTAGTATACTTCGAGCTTGCTCAGTATATTGTGGGTGCACACCACCTTAGGCTCAACTTATGCAACCTTGTGTCCCCTGTTCTTTCCTATTGGATTGTTCATTGAATAATCCTATGTGATTTTGACTATGTTGATCCTTGTGGGAGTTTGGAGTTATGATTCAGGTAGAGATGATGACAGTTACATTATTTGATATACTCATTTCTGGTTACATGTATATTTTCATGAGCTGAGGCTCGATGTCTGAGTGCCAGCAACTCGATGAGTACCCCTTTGGTGGCGATATGAGGCCACATAGTGATTGTGATGTGCTATTTTCTCATTACGTATTTTATTCGTAAATTAATCTTTCCCTTTTCACTGGAACTAGTCGTTTCTTGATTGACATGTTCTTATATTTTGGGCATTTATTTGATTGTTGCACTAACAGTTGGATTTTACACTAACCATGGCTAATTAGCCACTTGTTTTTCTTGGTTTTAAAACTTTCTTTCCATATCTGAAAGTTTTGTAGCCTAGCCCAAGGCTTTTGGTTTTGCCACTTGGCATTTGAATGGATTGTTATGCTGGTTCTAATGTCGTAATGTGTTGGAATAGGGTCATGGGGTTAACCATGGAGTGGTTGAACCTATGGACCCGCTTCGTTGTATGGGGGTACGCCCCAAGGAGTTACAGATAACTAGCGGGTTGTTGAACCACGAGTTATTATGTCACTTGGGTTGGGGGTGACGGGGCTCTATGTGTCCAAGGCAATAGGGTGACCCGGCCTCATTAAAAGGAGAAAGGAGATTGGTCTCTATGATTGAGAGACCCGATATTATTTATGAAGGCACTCTATGGTTGAGTGACCTGTTATTCTGGATGGGGCTCTATGGTTGAGTGACCCGACTTGGTTTTGTCACGATGTTTCTTTCTCTTTGGGAGGTATATGGAGATTATTTGGTGAGTTTTCGAGGAGTATATGGAGTTGCTTTATGATACTTCAGGAGATATATGGAGTTTTACCTGGTACTTTTGGAGATATCTGGGGGTTGTTTCGTGATGTCTTATTATGTGTGGAGTTGGTATAGTGAGTATGTGTCGTCTTGTGAGTTCTGGTTAGACTTGTTATGATTGGCGGCATGACTCTTCCCTTGGTTGGTATGGACGGTTGGATATTGGATTAGAACTATGTTGTTATAGTCATGGATTTTGGGGGCTTGTGATATCCGTTGTATACGTATCAACGTGTTGATTTTGTTTGTTAGCCATATGTGTGTACTAGATCTATGTCTAGGACGTAATTGTTGGAAATTAATTGTTGTGTGGTCTACTTGTTGTCATTCCATGGTTGGTGAAACCCTTGTAATGTGATACGGTCGTGAATGTATGTAAGAGTATGTTGTGAAAATTTGGTGTTGTGTATGACCCTGGTAGGGTGTTGTGATGGTAGATCATGATGGGAACCCACATGAATGAAATAACTAAGGTTATGCAACAATGAAATGCTAAAGGACTTGAATTAAGAATAATGTTAATGGAAAGAGAATAACGAAATAACGAATAAGAGAGAACTGCCAATCTTCACAGAACCTTAAAAGTTAAAATTACTACTAAATGTTTCTAAGACTACCCTGTGGCCGTGCTTTAAGTAGCTAAAATTTTAAACCATAGGGTGTACTTTTCCCTTATTTATTTTTGGTTGCGTACCATTTCTTCCCTCTGTGTTATGTTACATCGAGGATGATGCTTTCTTAAGGGGAGGAGAATGTAATGCTCCGTTCAATATTCCTAGTCCCTGACCTGTCGACCATGTTACTAATCCTAGGAGATTAGTGTGCGTGTGCTCTCGTTGACCGTTGTTGACCTTGTCCAGGTCGCAGTGAAGATTCTTCACCTTCCCTCTCTCCTTCTTGCCCTTTGGGTCGTTGTCGACACCCCAAGCTGTGGACCCCGTAGCGTTATGGTTAGTGATACGGTTAAAAGAAAATTTGGTTCTCGACTCTTCGAGTTCGTCGGGTCGTCGACATTAACAGGATTAATAATTATTATCATTATTTTAAGCCGTAAAATCGTAATAATAATATTTGATAATAATATTATAATTATATGGTCGATCTGTGCTTATTAATTGTATTACTCCTCGTTGTCGGGCAATCATTAGTAATACGGTTAATAAAATTGTGTTATTATTATTATTATTACTATTAATAAATTCGTGTTATCATTATTAATAATTTGGCGATCGTTACTGTGTGTTCATTATCTTTTTCTTCGTTTTAGGCTTGGTTGTGTTTCTATCTAGTTAAAACAAACAAGCAAAAATAAAAATAAAATAATAAAAAAACTAAGAAAACCCGTGATTCTCCATGGGGGCGGATTAGGGCAAAACCCTTCCCACGTTTTGAATATGCAGCCAGGGTTTTGTCATTTTGGATTTTGGAATGAGTTAGTTTTGGGCATGGGGCGGCTGGCTTGGGGACGCAGGGATCTGCTCCAAAGGAATTTGTTGAAGAGGCCTTGGAAGCTTTCAAGTCGATGCATTGATTCAGGTAAAGCCAGACACACACAGCCATCCTCAGCTCCTTCCTAGGCCGCGCCACATGCCTGCGTGGGAGAACAATGCAAAACAAAGGAATTTTTGTGTCTGTTTGATGTGTATCTATGCCATCATACTCCCAGCCATGCCCAGACCTGCGTGGGCTTCCCGTAAATTAAAAAAAACAACAACAAAGGGGCTTTGTCAGATGTTGCAGTTGCAAGCGCCCTAGTAGATTTACAGGTAAAAATGTGGAAATGTGCGAACTGTTCATCTAAAAACGTGTGGGGAAAAAAAGAGAGCAGTTCCTTGGACTGCAATGATTTTGGGATTTGCACAAAAATGGTTTTGTTGAAACTGCATTGGAGCTTTTCCAAGCAAAATACGGTTGGCAGGTTGGAAGCCACACCCCACAACTTTTGTTGATAACCTCCCAGCTGCTGTCAAAATGGGAGCTTTAGAACAACGCGTGGACATACATCAAAGCATCATGGGGAAGGCATACACAACGCACATGAACTGTCTGATAGAATGCCTCAAAGAAATGTTGTCTCATGGAATGCCATGATGACAGCATATGCACAAATGGATGAATAGAAAAGACACATTAGCTGTTCGACAGAATGCCTCAAAGAAATGCAGTCTCATGGAGCGCCATGATTTGCAGGATCAAACACAAAATGGGTATGTTAGAGATGGATGCAAGTTGTTGATTTACAAACAAGCTGGTGCTCATAAAGATCGGTTGAGCTTGGAATTCATTCGTGGAGATATGCGTGTTCATAACCTTTGCAAGCATCCTAACTCCTTGTGCCGAAATGTAAATCTTGGAGCATGATTGTTGTGTGGTGGACTTGTTGCTTGTATGCATTCTAACTAGCTTGGGGAACCTTGTACACTGCATCATCTATTAACAGGATTTGTACGAAGGGGGTATGTTAAAAAGCTCAGAAACTTTCAAGAAACTACTTATTCTATTTGAAAAAAATTCAAGTGATTGGGAAGTGGGTGTGATGTGGTGGAGGTTAGTTCCAGGCTCGTGAACCGGTTGGCAAAGTGCCCGAGCAAGAGACTGAACCCAAGCCTGCGGCTTCGACCGACTTCGTTCCCCAGGCATGGTCCTTCTTCCCTTACCTCTCATAATTCTCGTGTTTTAGTTCTCTTTTGCAACTAAATAGAATATTAAGTTACTAGATTTTTAATATAGCTAAATGTCTCTTCAACTCATTGCAAAACAATAAATTGTCGTGTCGCAACTCTCGAAGCCATTTCAACTCGCCTACTTTAAACCATGAACTACCACCCTCGCTTCGAGATGATCTAGAAAACTCTTACTCTTTTGATCGCTCCAGTATCGTTTTATCGACCAGACAAATTTGACTCTCCATTGATTAAGTTGACCTTCTTCCTGCTTAAAATAGTTAAATTTTGCAATTTTCGGAGACTCACTAAGTACCCTTCGCAACTCTGGAAACAAGATGTGAAGTTTCATTCGCGTACCTTGGTATACGAGGAGTCGCCTTGATTTTTGGTTTGACCCGAAACGATCATATGACATCCTTTTGATGCTCTTATAGGAGCCCTGTTACATCGGTTTACAACAGTGGAGAGTTGTTAAAACTTGAAAGTTGGCTTTCGTTTTGGACCACCATTTGAAACCCGGAAAGAGAAATCATTGTTCCTGTCTTCGCAAACCTCTAGTGTTTATACTAGACAACTGCATGGAACTTTCAGTATAGGAAAGAGCACCTTTCGGGATAGTTTGGCGAAGCCATTTTGTAGGCCTCCGGTCGCAGTTTGACGAGGTCAAACTGGTCCAATTTCGTCTTGTCGCTTCAGAAAACTTGTCGCCGTTTGAACATGGTTTCCTAGTTCTCCGTCCCGTCGACTCTGACGAATTCTCCTTATATAGGGGAACTAGTAGGAAGAGTCTCATTGTGTGCGCATCCGTCGAACGTCATTTTGGACATGGTTTTCTGGGCCACTCGAGCTAACTTTTGTCTTTTTACAACTGGGTGAACTACGACCAGTGGCCCCGGAAAACTAGCCGCCAAACGCAAACCGTGCGCTCTTTTTCAATTCCGTCAGTTGCAATGAACTCTTGGTATATCTGGGGACACGTAGAAAGTTAATCATGATGTGCGTTCTCATCGGAAGATAACCTTTGGAAGTAGTTTCTTAGCCTCTGAGCCCGTTTTGTACGTTTTGTAGCTAGTGAGAAAATGTAAAAATAGAAAACTGCGGACCCTCGTAGGGTTTCCAAATCACCCTAAAAACTTCTAACACACGTAAATAACTGTTTAAAACACTATAATGAAACTTGTAGGTGTTTTGGAACTTTTGATAAAATGATGTTTTTCTCTCTCTTCCTTTCTCTTTCTCTCTCTGGGTTTATAAAATGAAGAAAAATGAAATGCAATGAATACATGTTTCTAGACCTTTTTCATTTCGATTGCAAATTGTAATTATTGTTAGATGTAAATGGGAAACTGAAAAATGATAATTATGATTGTTTAGGGTGGATGCCATGCCAGCGAATTATCGTTGATATCATGCTCACGTGGGTTTTGCAGGATGGAAGAATGACGACAAGAAAGGCGATGTGTAATTTAATTATTATTATTGTAATTTTTATAGGTCATTATAAAATGAATAACTGTCTAATGTAGTCTCTTGTTACTGAAAAATTATAAATGAGATTTGTTAACATGCATGATATGCTAGTTTTAGGGATACTTAGGAATGTACAGTTAATCACCGGTTCAGTTTGATTCTTAATTGAGTATGGCAAAAAAAAAAGAAGGGGGATCTGAGTTATACTTAGTAAATTGAAATCAAAGTTAATACATTGTAGTACCTTCTCCGTATTTAATAAATGATTAAATTAATTACTGGATTACCTTCTTACCTTGCAAACACAATAAAGAGTTTTAATGGGAACACTCAACCTTAATAAAATATTCGTGCATAACTTGCTTGCATGTGTGATCCCTTTTTACCATATAAGAAATTTAAGACCGTAGAACGAACTTAACTTTGCACTCGATGAGACCTCCTAGGTTAGGTAAATAAAACCCCTAGTTGGAGTTTACCGTCATAGTATTAGGTTTAGCGACATTTTCGTGAACCCATATTTAGGAATGTCATGGTCCAACCTTATCCAGAGTATGCGGTTTCCTTCTAGTTTTGGTAATCGCGAGAAGAATGTCCCTCTCTTCAGGTCCGACACCAGGCTGAGTGTTGAAGACTCGCCTTAGAAGTCACCTTATGAGTCCTTGTTAGAAGGAACGACTAAGCGGTGTAACCTTTGGATTCTATCAAAATAACACCTTGGTATGTCCTTGAATGTAGTTTAGTATAATTTTGTCCACCTGCCTTAAACTCTTATATAGTTGAGGCGTAGATCATTGAGTGCATAATGGAAGAAACCAAACCTCAGCTGATTAGGAGGTGTCACTTGTGGTTCGTGTATGGTTTACAATTCTTTCCGACCATATACCCCTTCAAGATGGTAGTCAAATACTTCTGTAACTCCTGATTACACAACAATGCTATGAACGAGATCATAGTGCGATGTATAAGCATATCCTAAGATGAGAACGAGATTGGAGATTAGGATTGAGGTCACTCATGGAGTCCTTAAAACTTAATTAAACATAATCATGCGTTGCAAAGAATATAAGTTACCTTGGTGCGACCAAACTTTGAGAAAACAAAAAGATATATATATATATATATATATCAAATCTTATAGGAATTCAATAAGTTTTCAAATTATAATAACAATGGTAGGGAAATAAATTCAGCGTGAATCGAGAATCATTTTGGTGAAAAAGCTGCCCTGTATCTAAATCTCCGTCAAATCCTTTGATTGCGTTTTAGACATCAAGTCTCTTTCGCTTGAGTTGTAAGGGTAAAACTGTAGACATCAAATAAACGTTGGAGAAGAATATTTTTTTTTACATAATAGAAGATGATTAAGTATTTTGTATGCAATTTGATTTATGTCAAATATGTATTTCAGTTATGGAAATCTATATAAAGTATAAGAAGCCAACTTGAGAAGGTCGAATTGTATTTTTTTTTCAACCGCGGAATAAGCTTAAGAAAATGTAGGTGGAACAAATGAGAAAATTTATCCTTGCTCATAATGTCCTTGGAATGTTAACTTTAACCAAAAATACATTTAAAGAAATGATGTGTTGTGGGTTTGCCGTTCCTAAAGCCATGTTCTTGTGGTTGGGTCTTTACTAGTAACCTTCCATTGGGAAAAGTGTAGTGTCAGCATGCCTATGTCGTTTTCGTGTGTCTATGTGAGTCGATGATTCTTTTGATTGTCGTATGTGAGTCGAAGTTCTGTACTTGAAGCCCATGTTGTGTTGTGTGTAGTGAGCAATGTAAGTCAAAAAATAAAAAATAAAATTATTATGGTATTTTTAGTGTTGTATTTGGGTGTGCAAAGAGTTGGGCACTACACATTCTTTTTATGCAAAGATGGATCAACCTTCACATAATGGGAAAATAACATAGTAAGAGATAAATATGATAGATATCTATGTAACGTTCACCAAAACCATTCACTTGCTAAGATTTTATTTGTGATACATGGCATTTGAAAAAACCCAACTTACGTGAGATCTGCTTTGCAAGTAAGGATGTGGTGTTATTTGTCATGGAGTTCCTTAAATATTTCGTAATCAGTCACCAATGTGCTTGGAGCATGCACATCTATGAGTACAACCCTATACAGTGCACCGATTGGACTTATGAAAGGTGCCAAAACCCTATAAAGTTGACTAGTAATGTTTCTTCGAAAATGTCAGTTGATTCATAACATAAGAGAGCCACACATTTATAAGGGCCTTATTGGCATATTTCCCACGTAACACCCGCATAGCTTAATGTGACAAATAAATGTGTTTGACAGTATGGGTGATAGTGAATCTTGTCTTGATGAAATGAATTGATGAAACTTGATGTGGTTTGACTTTTTATATATGGTACGAGACTGCCAAGTTACACTCATGCGATATTTTCCAGTATAAATTTAAATGGACACATAAAATACTTAATTGGTGTATTATTTTATCCAATGGACTCATCAACTATAGCTCTTCCACGTGTAATTATGTCTAAACATTGGATAAACACATGTACCTTCTAGATACAAACATGTTTACCACTTACATGGATCATTTTAGTTGTTGGATGTAGTCTTTTGTCCAACTATTCTACATATTTGTACCCTCTGGTTGCATTCTTTTATCCATTGTATAAAGAATGTGAACATATATGTAGAAAAAATTTCTATTTACCATCAAAGAAGAGACTTGTTAGTTTTGGATCGTTGATATCTACTTATCCAAGCAAATTCCAACACATTAGATGGTTGTACTAAATTCTACATGCAATCACTCTATCCACTGGATAAAAACATGTACCCTCTGTAAAGAACGCCTTCAACGTATGGACATTTAGAGTCTTGGGTACATGGTGATATCATGTATGGTGGCAAGCCTGTATCAAGTGGAGAGAGACATCTGCACACCACGTGGTGGAGGAATTTGGGGGATCATAGATGTACCTTTACAAGAGGTCATTTCCATATCACAGAAGATGTGATATTAATAGGAAAAACCTATGCAAGAGCTCATTACTTCCTGATAAGGATCATACACCTTAAGGTGGTCATTTAGTCAAAAGTTGTGTATTTTTTCAAAATCTAAGCATTGGTGACATTTTTATACACATATTTGAAATGTAAAATGTAATTTTACTCAGTGTAATATTTACATGCACTCAATTATAAAGTGCCAAATTTGGAGGGGTGTTGTAATGACTTGTGGAAGTAATATCGGTTGAGCTTGACGTCCTAAAATTTTGGGTGTTGCATTCTTGTATCTATCATGGATTTTGAGAATGATATGATTTTCTCTAAAGTGTTTGGAATTCAGGAGGATATTGTAAAATTTTTGGAAGAAAATATATCACTCAAAAAGAAAAATTCTCTTCTACAAGCATTCATTCACGATAAGGATACACTAATACACTCCCTACAATAGACACTTTCTCACTTACAACATCACCCTCATATTGTGGAAAGTCATATCCATGCTACTAATCCACTTGTAGTTGTTTCTCTTTTACCCACTGACCTTAATCAGTCATTTTCTAAGCCTACTCCTGCTCTTGATGCTCCTAAGCCTATGAGGCTTATTACTGCATGCTCTTCCACATCTATGCCTATGGCAGTAACATGTGTTGTGTATCTTACTTTTGCTCATTTGCATGGCTCTTTTGAAAATCATACCATTTCATTCGGTTCTCACATGCTCCATTCTATGGGTTTCATTGGCGGATGTATTGGCATACATTCACAGGTTATTTTTTCCCCTATTCCATATGTTAAGTGGAATTCTATGCACCATGTTATTGGTTTTCCGTCACACCAAAGGCTTGAACTTCATGGTGGAGAGGGATCTCATCATGTTAGCCAGAGCTGCTATTTTTGTTTTCAACACACTCTTTCCGAGGATCGATGGAGCTACACATGATGTCAGCACCTTCACGTGAGGCATTGAGCTCACCATAATATTTCATTTGTTAGACATGATAGGCCTGAACAACCTTAGGAGGTAGTGACACTTTGGATGAACTTCCATTGTGAAGGTCACACCCAGTCCTATGTAGGCTATCTTCTTCAGGTCCAGACTGCGCTTGAACTGCGATGGCTAGTGGATACCATGATTACGATTTACCGTGACATATGCATTCATTAAGAGCTTGAATCTAGTAATGGAGAGGGATCCTCCATCGTGTGAACCGGCCTGCTTACGCCACTTTCTACACCTTCTGCATGATGGAATGCTCTTTGTTTTGAGCATTTTTCTTTAGCAGGTGAACCTTGTAGCTCACCATGTTTATTCACCAGATTTTATAGCTGTATTTTGACATTAGGAGGCAATGACAATGGGACTCTCCCGTGGAGGTCACCCATCCCAATGACTAGCCCAGTGTCAAGCGCTCTTAACTACCTGGTATCAGAGCTACACAATTTTAATCACTCATGTACTAATTTGAAGCGTCATTCCACCCACTCAGTGTATGGAGAGGGATCTCATCGTGTTGAACCTAGCTGCTACAGGTTTTATGTCCTTGTCTTGTTACACACGAATGGAGCTTAGATCATGCCACACCTACATGTAGCAGCTGGGCCCACCATGTATTCACGATAAGTTTTTATTTACACTTTCAACATCACTCCATTAACAGTCTCCTTGCATGGAGCTATTTTGGTGAAGCCCAAGTGTCATTTGTTTTTTAGTTCTATGATCGAGCGGTAGCATTTAAACCACAGTGCACGCACCAACCTTCTTCAACATTGTACAATTTTTTTAGCTAAGATTCTTGGGAAGACCTTGCAACGGGTTTTTTTATCTCTACTTTGTTTTTACTGGTTTTGGGTACCTTGGCGGTGTCCTTTTTCCCCAGTTATTGTACATGAGTACCTCATTAGGCCTAGTTGTTGAGAGTCATACTGTGGATATGCCACTTTTATTTTGGGCCCCTAGCTTCACTTGAGGGGGGTGTTAGAGTACGTATTTACCTTAGCTCATATTTAGCTAGGTACTTTTTTTACCTTTAGTGTATTTATCCTCACCCACTTATGTGTGTGGATATTTCTTTTATCTTATTTAGATATTAGGAAGATATTATTCAGTTGTTAGGTATAGTTCTTTCCTTTATCTATGGTATTGAGTAGATATTTGATGACTCGTTCTTTCCTTGATCTATGGTATTAACTAGATCTTTGATAACTAGTTCTTTGATGACTAGTTCTTTCCTTGATTTATGGCTTGATCTATGGCCTTGACCGGTTCTTAGATTGATCTTCCTTACCTATATAAGCAAGACCCATTCTCATTGTACTAATATATATGAGAGTTCCATAATAATATATGATTCATTATTGCTCTTTGTTTGCAAATTCTTTTGTAAAGTTATTCTGGTGAATTTATTTCAGCTTATCAAATGTGGTGTGTTATGATCATTTGAGATCTTCACGGCTCGGAAATATCTTCTTATCATTCCTTTCGCAATGAATTTTTTTTAATATTTAAAAATATATATCATTTTCTAAGCCTTCTATCCCAAACAAAAATTTTACTGGAACTACAAGATCCAATCAACATGACCACTTTTTGCTAAAACTATCTAATTCGGCTACTTGAGAATAGTGATGATGGAAGGTTATGAGTTAGAGCATTCCACTAAGTCCCTAAAGAAGTTATAAATGGATTTGAATACCCTTTATCATTACTTAGGTGAGGGTAAAAGGATTTAGATAAACTCCTCATACAAATGCTTCTTTCTACACAATCTTCCTCTTAAGCTTGCTCTTCTTTACTAGCCTAGGTTTCACTAAAATTCAAGTCTAATTATTGATTCCAAACTTTAATTTACAATCTCAACACCAATTTGATCACCCATTTGGGTTTAATTTTAGTAGGAGAAATATCACACTAACTTAATTTGTTAAGGATGTCTCAAATGCCCTACCTCAGACCTTTAATTAGGTCTCATTCATACATGTACATATCTTAATAGAGACTATCATCTTGTTCTCACTTTTGGTAACCTGACAGGGAATTTTTTTCAAAACATTATTCACCAGGATCTGTAGATGATTTTTTAAAGATCACAGTTCATGATAAGGGGATTGGAGAATTTAAACATTATAATTTTTTGTAAACCTTAAGAGGGTTTTGTATTAAGCCCGAGAAGGGTAATTTTACCATAAAATACTTCTAACTCAATTTCAATACTCAAAATTTATTCTTGGGGTCTATTTTCACATACACAAGTTCAATATCTTGCCAGTGAGCTCAATGGATTCGATAAACTAAGACAACTAATCAATTCTCCCTTGTTATGGCCTTGATAGCAAAGTATACCAACTTTCAAGAATTTATAAAGGAAAATATTGGTTGGTCCTTACTAAGTAGGACTCTGAGAGGTAAAAATACACATGATGACCTTATAATACTTGCTTTCTAATTCTTGTCTTCATTGCCTCTCCAAACTACTAGATATCTCCTACCCCATCCATAGCAAAATTCATACATAACTATCTTATAGCACAAAAAACCACAATGTTCTTTGTTTTCCACACATTAATCACATGTAATCAAGGAATATAGTCTTAAACTCATCACCCACAATGATAATTAAAACTTACTAGTCAAATAATTCTTCCTCTATTGAAAAAACAAGCCTAAAGATCCATGCAAGAATCATGCATAGGTTTAACACCTCAATCTTACAGTGTACACACTAATATATCTCTTTAACATGTTTCTTATAGCTCCAATACTTCTTTCATCGATTGATAAATGATGAGAAAACAACTACATTATCTTTTAATACCTCCTAAATTCAATTTTTTTGCCCATGACTGACCTCTTGGTTCATATGACTAAGATTTCAATTGAGGTTCCATTACAAGAAAGATCTTAAGTGACAATTTTTGAGTTACATGACCAATCCACTTCAATAAGAACCCTCGAAGACACATAATGACCATAATGAACTAAAAACATGGTATAAACACTACTAAACCCCTACACTTAGCTAAAAGCCAAAATGGGTCAAAAGGAATTCAAAAACTAAAAGTTGTGAAACTGGAGGGAAACTCCATAACTTGAAATTTTGACCTCAATATCTCAAAGTAAAACATGGAATGCAATCTATAAACTCCTAAGACAACTCTAAGACCCATACAAACCAAATTTATCATAATAACCCTAAACAAGCCTTTGAGTGATGACTTTACATCACAAGTCAAGGGATATGACCATTTCAAATGGATTAAATGTCAAAGATAATCTTTGCACCCACATGTAAATCCTTTATTTCTAGATAACTCTCTATGGGTATATGACCTTGATGAAACTAACATTGAAGATGCATTTCTTCATCGACATTCATAATGGTTCAGAGATGTAAATGAGTTGATAAAATTCCATGAGGAAGAAGTTATACAACTCTAAACTGTTGCATCCTCTCTCTGCCCCTATCATGCATTTGGAGGAGGAAATGCTAGTGAGGACAAAATAATGTTACATAAATTACAACCTCTTATATGCCCAATGAATTGATTATTGAGTAATTTTTCCTCATTAATTTCAAACCACATAAAAACCAAGCAATTTGAAGTTCAACTAGGTAAGCCATTAAACATTAACAGTTGGTTGAAAGATAAATATGAGTCTTAACTGTTTGTTATTCTAATATCTCATTTAAAATCATTTACTTAGGAATATACTTACATGATAGTAATCCACCCACCATATCTATACAGATAATATAAAACTGATAAGCCAACCCCAAATAAGAATAAAACATACACTTATAGACATTGTTAAAATTGAAATAAAGAAGATATTATAAGTAGGTATTATACACCTTATCTCAGACAACCAATAGGTGTCTACTTTGGTCATTGTGCCTATGAAAATGGTAAAATGGATAATCTAAATAAACTATAGAGAATTGAACAAAGCTACATGGAAAGATTACTTTCCTCTTCCCTTTATTGACCAAGTTTTGGATAATTTAGCATGAAAGGAAAAAAAATTCATTTTTGTATGGGTTTAGTGGATACAATCATATCCAAGTGGCACTTGAAGATAAAGATAAAACCACCTTTACTTTCCTTTAGGGAACCTTTGCATATAGAGGCCTTCCCTTTAAACTGTGCAATGAACCTACAACCTTCCAAAGAGTAATGGTAGCCATATTTTCAAATTTAAAAATTGAATGTGTTGATATTTATATAGATAGCTTATCAATGTATGGAATTTATTTTATATAATTATTATATACTCTAGAGAATGTGTTGACTAGGTGTGAAAAGCATCAATTACCTCTTAATCATAAAAAGTTTTTGATTATGGTAAATCAAGGTCAATTGTTGGGGCATCATATTTCAAGAAAAGGAATCAAGGTATACCCTAATAAACTTTAACTGATTAGATAACTTCCAGCGCCTTCCACTTATAGTGAGGTGAGAAGTTTCTTGGGTAATGATAGTTATTATAGGCAGTTCATATAATATTTTAGTAATATGTCATCCCTTGTGTTTTCTTTTCTTACTAAAGAATGTGAAGTTCTCTAGACTTATGATTTTCAACAACATTTTGAGGCCATCACAAAAAATATCACTTCTGCTCTTATCTTGAGAAGACCTAATTATGAAATTTCTTTCTATATCCAAATTGATGTATCTAATGAAGTAATAAGATTTTTTCTTGGTCAAAAATAAGAAAGAGAAACCATGGATGTTATATACTACATTAGTAAAAAATTAATATGTGTTGAACGAAACTACACCACAAATGAAAAATAATTCCTTGTTATGATATCAAAAAATTGCTCCATTACATCATTGGTTACAAGGTGATAGTATATACAAATTGTTTTTCTATAAATTATTTAATGAAAAATCCATTGGTAAGTGGAAATATTATTAGATGGTTATTCCTCTTACAAGAATTCAATGTAACACTAATTAAAAATATCATAAAAGCTAATGTATTTTCATATTTCTTGTCAAAATTAACAATTGCAGGTCAAGATGAACCAGTGGAGTATGAATTCCCATATGAACACTTATTTTTCATATCTTCTACATCACCATGGTTTGCTGACATGACTAATTATTTTGCTTCATGGATGTTTCCATCCTCTTTCACTCCTAAACAGAACAAGCACCTCATAAAAGACATGACAATGTTCACATGGGTAAAAGAATGTTATTTAAACGTGGTTGTGCATTTTTTATGCACATGTGCATAAGAGAGGATGCAATTTATTGTGTTTTGAGAGAAATCCATGATGAACCATCAAGAGGTCACTACTCAAAACTCTATACTATTCAAAGAGTCTTGGGTGTTGGATATTATTGGCCTTATTTATATAAAGATACAAAAATATATGTATGGAAATGTAGCCAATTCCTACGAATGGGAAGTCCTACTCAATCCAATGAAATTTCTCTCTAACCTCAACTAGTTTTGGAACCTTATAAGAAATTGGGATTGGATTTCAATATCTCAATTAATCAAACCTCATAAAGGAGGGCATACATTCTTTTGTGTATTTCTTATGTTACCAAGCGGATAGAGGTTTAAGCCTTGAAAAAATTTAGGGATGAGAAGGTGGTTGGATTCTTATATGAATGAATATTTCTTAAATTTGGGGGTGCCAAGATATATTGTTTTAGATAAAGGGCCAAAATTTGTGTCTAATGTGATCAAATAATTTGCATATTTATATTGGATCAGACATAGAAAATCTTCACCTCGTCGCCCCCAATAAATGGAAAAGTTGAAGTAACCAACAAAGAGATAGAAAATATCTTGACAAAAGTGATAGACATCAACAATAAGGATTGGGCACTAAAGTTACTAGAAACAATTTACGCATATAACACAACACGGAAATCCACTACTAAATTCTCTCTATATGAGTAGTTTATGGGGAACAAACCAAAAATTTCATAGAATTTTAGCTCAATACTATGAAAGTAGCAATAGAGGTAGGGACACACTTGACACCAACACAAAAAAAAAGGATCTTGCAACTCAATAAATTGGATGAAATAAGATTAGAAGTTTTTCACCATACAATATTGATTCAAAAACAAAGGAAAGTGTGGCATGATCATCATATCTTACAAAAATAAATTCAAGTTAGAGATTAGGGACTGTTATTCGATTCCAATTATAAGGACTTCAAAGGAAAGCTATGGACTCATTGATTAGGTCCCTATTAGATTCAATAATTATAGAGTACTGGATCTAATCAACTCAAATCCATTGATAGTGAACAAGGACACTACTATTTAATGGTCATAGGTTTATCATATACAAGAAACTAGTTTCAAAAGAACTATTTGAAAATCAAGTGAAGACACGTCTAGAATTTTGTTATATGAGGGAGGTTTCCTCCTTCTTTGCAACTCAATCCTAAATGATGGTGAGAATAAATAAAAAATAAGGTTAAAGCCTAGAAATGGTGACATTTTTCTTTGAAAAAGTTAAAAAAAGGAACGGGCTGCAAACCAGAGATGCTAGTCAGTTCTAGAATATTAAAAAGAGAAAAATGTATATTGGAAGATGAATTTTTTTTTGGAGCATGTTGAAAATCCCTTTTTACTCCATAAGGACAACATGACACATGTTGACAAAGGAATTATTCATTATGTGTATCGAATCTTGTTCTTTTTATGGTATAAAAGTCTTTTCAATACCATTGAGTGTCTTTACATAATTGATCTAAAAAAGATGAGGTAATTATAAATTTCATGCATGATTGAACTAACATGACATTCCAAGTTTAAAATATAATGGTGGTGAAACATGTGAAATCTTATCACACGGTTGAAGATCAAAGTGTGAGTGTAGAATTTAAAGCAAATTAAACTCAAGTATGTATAATGATTATGATTTACTTCAAAACAAGGTTCATAACATAGCATATTATTACATAACTCCTATTATAATTTCTAAATTCTCCAATTCCTCTCCACTTCATTCGATATGAATTCTTGCATACCAAAGAAAATTCCTACTCAAACACAAAGTCATGCATATAAGAGCAGTTCATAGAAATGGGAAAAAATAAACAAATAGAGCCAAAGAGTTCTAGAAAAATCATACAAAAAATAGGCCTCCAAAAAAATATTTGAGAGCACCGGATGGTTGATATTTCTACAAATAAATTGATGGTGTTTAACCAAGATGTGGTTGAAGAATTTGTCCAAATTTTATAAGGGAAAATATCCAAATTCTAGAGAACTATCATAAGGGTAAGAATCAAATCATAAGAAAAATATTTAGGATTAGGGTAGCATTTTTTTTTATCTCTAGAGTTCCTTACAATTGAGTCATTGTGAGTTTTTTATCACAAGAGTGCTCACTTTTAGGTCATGTCAAGATAGCACTCAGAAAGAAAAAGGAATTGTAAGAGACATTTTTCTTGACCCATGAAAATTAGTAGCCAAGTGGGTTATGAAATACCTTACCTATGAAGGTAAATACCCAATTGTACTTCAACCTAACATACACATTTTAAATCATTTATGCCATGGGACATCACATCATGAGTTAAGAGTCAATTTACTAGAATGTTTTTGTAATTATTTGTAAAGTATGGTAGAAAATTAAACATAAAATGAGCACCCTTAAGGCATCATGGCCTAATTAACATCATCTACAAGCATCATTTTGTAAAGATGCAAATGGAGAGGCAACATGATAGATATTTTGAATGAAATTTAGTAAGGAGGAGCTAGGGGAAAACATTCCATCAAATCCCCTACCCTCAAAAGGAAATAAAAGAGAAGAGGAAGAGGAGGTTGAAATATAGGTTGTAATCAATGAGCCAATTATTGTCACTCTTCTCTCTGATAAAAAAGAGGTTCTAAAGGAATAGTTGTAGGTTAATATTATTTACCTAATTGTTAATTATGCATCATATAATTAATTATTATTAATGTTGTTATATGGTTTTTTAAACCATATTTTTCTTTATTTCCACAGGTATAAATGTTATGATTGTTTATAACAATTATGTGCTTCTCGGATGCATTTTGAAAGCTATTGTAACAATTATTATGTATTCATATGTTGTACAATTCCTATAGAATTGCAGCACTCCATTGTATTCTTGGTTGATTGATTTTAATAAATATAATCAGGCTTCCACCCCTATTGCTCCAATTACATTTGGTACAGAGCGAGAATCTAGCCCTGTGAAGCAACAAAGGGTTTTGAAGGAGAAGGTTGCAAAGGAAGATAAGTTTATTGGAGAAGAATTTGCTTTTGAGGAGGGCCTGTGTTACCTCCAGCAACTTTCCAAACATCCTGCATTCCCACAACCACCCTCTACCATTCCAGGTCGTTTGGAACATAAATTTTTTTTGCACTGGTGCATCTAGCACCAGGCAAAAAATTTTGCAGGTATTAAAAAAATTATTTATTTTCTCCCCATAAGGGTTTTGTCTCTAATATTAGAGATGTATTTTATTCTATGCTACATCTAGCAGTTGATGTATTTGGAGAAAGAACCATGATGGTTGTATAGCTCATATCGAGCTACCTGTATGTCATTGGCAGGTTATTGCACGCATTGATAGTTACATTTTATTGAATGCATACTGAGTTGTTTTCATTGATGGGTCGGGTTGATTTTCTCCAGGTTTTTGCATTGTTGCAGTGTTGAAACAAGCCCACATTGCATTTGAAGTGGGTCACTTTGCATTGGGAAGTATTCAAAACAAACAAGCTCCACCTACACAAGAGGAACAATGACCCTGCCTCTCCACGCACACGACTTGCAAATAGTGACTGCAAACAAATCATGGTGGTAACAATAAAAAAATGTAGAAAAAAAATAGCAGCAACTTTTTTGGAAAGAGCTCCAACCCTTACCATCCTCCAATCGCTCCACCCAGACCTGTAACCAAACAAAAAAAACGTGGTGTCAATACAAAATATATGTAAAGGCGTTTCAAACAAGGAGATAAAGTTGAAGATCCGATTTCACACTTGGATAACCCTAATTAGAATGCAATTCATTCCCCTCATCTGCAACCATGTGGAATCCCTCCAAGCTCACTCCCACGCAAGCCTACCAATACTTCCGGTTACATTTTTTCAAAAATGGTGTGAGTTCGAACTTCATCTTCCTTTAAATACAGTTTGTTCTTTTCATAGTGCTAAGGGCACAAAGGTGCCTCATGTGGATAGAGGAATAGAACTTAGAAGGTGGGAGGTGCATGGTTAGAATCACACAAAAACAAAAGTTTTTTGAATTTTAATTATTTGGAGGAAAATTTAGAAAAAACAATCAAAGTTGGAGGAACTATTTATGGAAAAAAAACCATTGTTAACCATTAGTTATAACTAATAGGTTCACTAAATATTAACAAGAAAACCCTAATTAAGGGTAAAAAAAATTCTCCTACTGAGGTCTATGTTTTCATTCCGCGCATTTTTTACAAAAGGAGGCATCCAAAAAT